>CAWVPG010000137.1:0-57220 GCA_963931845.1 Maratus michaelseni | reverse complement strand
TCACATCTCCGTTTTTTAGCGTGGTCGGAGGGTGGCATCCACTTCACATCTCCGTTTTTTAGCGTGGTCGGAGGGTGGCATCCACTTCACATCTCCGTTTTTTAGCGTGGTCGGAGGGTGGCATCCACTTCACATCTCCGTTTTTTAGCGTGGTCGGAGGCTGGCATCCACTTCACATCTCCGTTTTTGAGCGTGGTCGGAGGCTGGCATCCACTTCACATCTCCGTTTTTGAGCGTGGTCGGAGGCTGGCATCCACTTCACTTCTCCGTTTTTTAGCGTGGTCGGAGGCTGGCATCCACTTCACATCTCCGTTTTTGAGCGTGGTCGGAGGCTGGCATCCACTTCACATCTCCGTTTTTTAGCGTGGTCGGAGGCTGGCATCCACTTCACATCTCCGTTTTTTAGCGTGGTCGGAGGCTGGCATCCACTTCACATCTCCGTTTTTTAGCGTGGTCGGAGGCTGGCATCCACTTCACTTCTCCGTTTTTCAGCGTGGTCGGAGGGTGGCATCCACTTCACTTCTCCGTTTTTCAGCGTGGTCGGAGGGTGGCATCCACTTCACTTCTCCGTTTTTCAGCGTGGTCGGAGGGTGGCATCCAATTCACATCTCCGTTTTTTAGCGTGGTCGGAGGGTGGCGTCCACTTCACTTCTCCGTTTTTTAGCGTGGTCGGAGGGTGGCGTCCACTTCACTTCTCCGTTTTTTAGCGTGGTCGGAGGCTGGCATCCACTTCACATCTCCGTTTTTTAGCGTGGTCGGAGGGTGGCATCCACTTCACATCTCCGTTTTTTAGCGTGGTCGGAGGGTGGCATCCACTTCACATCTCCGTTTTTTAGCGTGGTCGGAGGGTGGCATCCACTTCACATCTCCGTTTTTTAGCGTGGTCGGAGGCTGGCATCCACTTCACATCTCCGTTTTTTAGCGTGGTCGGAGGCTGGCATCCACTTCACATCTCCGTTTTTTAGCGTGGTCGGAGGCTGGCATCCACTTCACATCTCCGTTTTTTAGCGTGGTCGGAGGCTGGCATCCACTTCACATCTCCGTTTTTTAGCGTGGTCGGAGGCTGGCATCCACTTCACATCTCCGTTTTTTAGCGTGGTCGGAGGCTGGCATCCACTTCACATCTCCGTTTTTTAGCGTGGTCGGAGGCTGGCATCCACTTCACTTCTCCGTTTTTTAGCGTGGTCGGAGGCTGGCATCCACTTCACTTCTCCGTTTTTTAGCGTGGTCGGAGGCTGGCATCCACTTCACTTCTCCGTTTTTTAGCGTGGTCGGAGGCTGGCATCCACTTCACTTCTCCGTTTTTTAGCGTGGTCGGAGGCTGGCATCCACTTCACATCTCCGTTTTTTAGCGTGGTCGGAGGCTGGCATCCACTTCACATCTCCGTTTTTTAGCGTGGTCGGAGGCTGGCATCCACTTCACATCTCCGTTTTTTAGCGTGGTCGGAGGGTGGCATCCACTTCACATCTCCGTTTTTTAGCGTGGTCGGAGGGTGGCATCCACTTCACATCTCCGTTTTTTAGCGTGGTCGGAGGGTGGCATCCACTTCACATCTCCGTTTTTTAGCGTGGTCGGAGGGTGGCATCCACTTCACATCTCCGTTTTTTAGCGTGGTCGGAGGGTGGCATCCACTTCACATCTCCGTTTTTTAGCGTGGTCGGAGGGTGGCATCCACTTCACATCTCCGTTTTTTAGCGTGGTCGGAGGGTGGCATCCACTTCACATCTCCGTTTTTTAGCGTGGTCGGAGGGTGGCATCCACTTCACATCTCCGTTTTTTAGCGTGGTCGGAGGGTGGCATCCACTTCACATCTCCGTTTTTTAGCGTGGTCGGAGGGTGGCATCCACTTCACATCTCCGTTTTTTAGCGTGGTCGGAGGGTGGCATCCACTTCACATCTCCGTTTTTAGCGTGGTCGGAGGGTGGCATCCACTTCACATCTCCGTTTTTTAGCGTGGTCGGAGGGTGGCATCCACTTCACATCTCCGTTTTTTAGCGTGGTCGGAGGGTGGCATCCACTTCACATCTCCGTTTTTTAGCGTGGTCTGAGGCTGGCATCCACTTCACATCTCCGTTTTTTAGCGTGGTCGGAGGCTGGCATCCACTTCACATCTCCGTTTTTTAGCGTGGTCTGAGGCTGGCATCCACTTCACATCTCCGTTTTTTAGCGTGGTCGGAGGCTGGCATCCACTTCACATCTCCGTTTTTTAGCGTGGTCGGAGGCTGGCATCCACTTCACATCTCCGTTTTTTAGCGTGGTCTGAGGCTGGCATCCACTTCACATCTCCGTTTTTTAGCGTGGTCGGAGGCTGGCATCCACTTCACATCTCCGTTTTTAGCGTGGTCGGAGGCTGGCATCCACTTCACATCTCCGTTTTTTAGCGTGGTCGGAGGCTGGCATCCACTTCACATCTCCGTTTTTTAGCGTGGTCGGAGGGTGGCATCCACTTCACATCTCCGTTTTTTAGCGTGGTCGGAGGGTGGCATCCACTTCACATCTCCGTTTTTTAGCGTGGTCGGAGGGTGGCATCCACTTCACATCTCCGTTTTTTAGCGTGGTCGGAGGGTGGCATCCACTTCACATCTCCGTTTTTTAGCGTGGTCGGAGGCTGGCATCCACTTCACATCTCCGTTTTTTAGCGTGGTCGGAGGCTGGCATCCACTTCACATCTCCGTTTTTTAGCGTGGTCGGAGGCTGGCATCCACTTCACATCTCCGTTTTTTAGCGTGGTCGGAGGTTGGCACTTGTATTAGCATCCACTGTAGTGGCATCCACATATAGTGGTTGTCCGTTTTTTATAGTTGTTGGCATCCACTTCTCCGTTTTTTAGCGTGGTCGGAGGCTGGCATCCGCTTCACATCTCCGTTTTTTAGCGTGGTCGGAGGCTGGCATACACTTCACATCTCCGTTTTTTAGCGTGGTCGGAGGCTGGCATCCACTTCACATCTCCGTTTTTTAGCGTGGTCGGAGGCTGGCATCCACTTCACATCTCCGTTTTTTAGCGTGGTCGGAGGCTGGCATCCACTTCACATCTCCGTTTTTGAGCGTGGTCGGAGGCTGGCATCCACTTCACATCTCCGTTTTTGAGCGTGGTCGGAGGCTGGCATCCACTTCACATCTCCGTTTTTGAGCGTGGTCGGAGGCTGGCATCCACTTCACATCTCCGTTTTTGAGCGTGGTCGGAGGCTGGCATCCACTTCACATCTCCGTTTTTGAGCGTGGTCGGAGGCTGGCATCCGCTTCACTTCTCCGTTTTTTAGCGTGGTCGGAGGCTGGCATCCGCTTCACTTCTCCGTTTTTTAGCGTGGTCGGAGGCTGGCATCCGCTTCACTTCTCCGTTTTTTAGCGTGGTCGGAGGCTGGCATCCGCTTCACATCTCCGTTTTTTAGCGTGGTCGGAGGCTGGCATCCGCTTCACATCTCCGTTTTTTAGCGTGGTCGGAGGCTGGCATCCGCTTCACTTCTCCGTTTTTTAGCGTGGTCGGAGGCTGGCATCCACTTCACATCTCCGTTTTTTAGCGTGGTCGGAGGCTGGCATCCACTTCACATCTCCGTTTTTTAGCGTGGTCGGAGGCTGGCATCCACTTCACATCTCCGTTTTTTAGCGTGGTCGGAGGCTGGCATCCACTTCACATCTCCGTTTTTTAGCGTGGTCGGAGGCTGGCATCCACTTCACATCTCCGTTTTTGAGCGTGGTCGGAGGCTGGCATCCACTTCACATCTCCGTTTTTGAGCGTGGTCGGAGGCTGGCATCCACTTCACATCTCCGTTTTTGAGCGTGGTCGGAGGCTGGCATCCACTTCACATCTCCGTTTTTGAGCGTGGTCGGAGGCTGGCATCCACTTCACATCTCCGTTTTTGAGCGTGGTCGGAGGCTGGCATCCGCTTCACTCCTCCGTTTTTTAGCGTGGTCGGAGGCTGGCATCCGCTTCACTTCTCCGTTTTTTAGCGTGGTCGGAGGCTGGCATCCGCTTCACTTCTCCGTTTTTTAGCGTGGTCGGAGGCTGGCATCCGCTTCACATCTCCGTTTTTTAGCGTGGTCGGAGGCTGGCATCCGCTTCACATCTCCGTTTTTTAGCGTGGTCGGAGGCTGGCATCCGCTTCACTTCTCCGTTTTTTAGCGTGGTCGGAGGCTGGCATCCGCTTCACTTCTCCGTTTTTTAGCGTGGTCGGAGGCTGGCATCCGCTTCACATCTCCGTTTTTTAGCGTGGTCGGAGGCTGGCATCCGCTTCACATCTCCGTTTTTTAGCGTGGTCGGAGGCTGGCATCCGCTTCACATCTCCGTTTTTTAGCGTGGTCGGAGGCTGGCATCCGCTTCACATCTCCGTTTTTTAGCGTGGTCGGAGGCTGGCATCCGCTTCACATCTCCGTTTTTTAGCGTGGTCGGAGGCTGGCATCCGCTTCACATCTCCGTTTTTTAGCGTGGTCGGAGGCTGGCATCCGCTTCACATCTCCGTTTTTTAGCGTGGTCGGAGGCTGGCATCCGCTTCACATCTCCGTTTTTTAGCGTGGTCGGAGGCTGGCATCCGCTTCACATCTCCGTTTTTTAGCGTGGTCGGAGGCTGGCATCCGCTTCACATCTCCGTTTTTTAGCGTGGTCGGAGGCTGGCATCCGCTTCACATCTCCGTTTTTTAGCGTGGTCGGAGGCTGGCATCCGCTTCACATCTCCGTTTTTTAGCGTGGTCGGAGGCTGGCATCCGCTTCACATCTCCGTTTTTTAGCGTGGTCGGAGGCTGGCATCCGCTTCACATCTCCGTTTTTTAGCGTGGTCGGAGGCTGGCATCCACTTCACATCTCCGTTTTTTAGCGTGGTCGGAGGCTGGCATCCACTTCACATCTCCGTTTTTGAGCGTGGTCGGAGGCTGGCATCCACTTCACATCTCCGTTTTTGAGCGTGGTCGGAGGCTGGCATCCACTTCACATCTCCGTTTTTGAGCGTGGTCGGAGGCTGGCATCCACTTCACATCTCCGTTTTTGAGCGTGGTCGGAGGCTGGCATCCACTTCACATCTCCGTTTTTGAGCGTGGGCGGAGGCTGGCATCCACTTCACTTCTCTGATTTTCCATATTTCCTTAGAGCTGACCAAGGATATTCCCAGCATTATGGTGTATTAAGAGTTTATTGATTCCGAATTTCTTTTTTTTTCTGTTTCTCCTTCTTCGTTTTACATACTACTACTTTTCTCTTATTCTTTAAGGGACGTATGTGTCAACTGACATGGCAGATGATCTCACATTTGACCCGGCAGCTATTCTCGCAACAGATCTTCCGCACATTTGTTGAATTGATCTGACAGGATTTACCGACAACTTTCCCGGCAGCTGACTACACAACTGGCCAAGCAGCGTATTTCACCACATACATGTCCTCTGAACTCAGAGATCACCCGGCAATTGAACCGGCAGCTGAATCACAACTTACCAAACGGCGGACTTCACCATCGACTTGACACGGGAACTCAGAGATCACCCGGCAATTGAACCGGCAGCTGCATCACAACTTACCAAACGGCGGACTTCACCATCGACTTGACACGGAAGTTGACGAAATAATGTCTTTCTCCACAGACTTCACAACTTCTTGCTTTTCTTCTTATTCGTCATTCAATAGTATTGTATATATATTTTTAGACGGGAATTAATCGTAAAATTACCTCAAAGAGAAGAGAAATTCCAACCCACCAAACCTCCAAAGAAATTTCAATTATCCTTGCAGCTGACCAAGGGTTGAGAAGGATATGATCAGTACTGTGGCATAGAGACTTACTCAAGGACACAGTCCAGTCCAAGTATATTCCCAGTATTATGGGATATTATGAGAGTTTATTGATTCCGAGTTTCCTTTTTCTTCTACTTATCCTTCTTCGTTTTACATTTGATTTGACAATTGTCGTGGCAGATGATCGTTCAAGAAATAAGGATAATTTAGTATATGCCTATATATTTAGTATTTATCTTGTAGTGGCATTAATAGTTGCAGTAGTAGTGGCAATTGTATTAGCATCCACTGTCCGTTTTTTATAGTTGTTGGCATCCACTTCTCCGTTTTTTAGCGTGGTCGGAGGTTGGCACTTGTATTAGTATCCACTGTAGTGGCATCCACATATAGTGGTTGTCCGTTTTTTATAGTTGTTGGCATCCACATCTCCGTTTTTTAGCGTGGTCGGAGGCTGGCATCCACTTCACATCTCCGTTTTTTAGCGTGGTCGGAGGCTGGCATCCACTTCACATCTCCGTTTTTTAGCGTGGTCGGAGGCTGGCATCCACTTCACATCTCCGTTTTTTAGCGTGGTCGGAGGCTGGCATCCACTTCACATCTCCGTTTTTTAGCGTGGTCGGAGGCTGGCATCCACTTCACATCTCCGTTTTTTAGCGTGGTCGGAGGCTGGCATCCACTTCACATCTCCGTTTTTTAGCGTGGTCGGAGGGTGGCATCCACTTCACATCTCCGTTTTTTAGCGTGGTCGGAGGGTGGCATCCACTTCACATCTCCGTTTTTTAGCGTGGTCGGAGGGTGGCATCCACTTCACTTCTCCGTTTTTTAGCGTGGTCGGAGGGTGGCATCCACTTCACTTCTCCGTTTTTTAGCGTGGTCGGAGGGTGGCATCCACTTCACATCTCCGTTTTTTAGCGTGGTCGGAGGGTGGCATCCACTTCACATCTCCGTTTTTTAGCGTGGTCGGAGGGTGGCATCCACTTCACATCTCCGTTTTTTAGCGTGGTCGGAGGGTGGCATCCACTTCACATCTCCGTTTTTTAGCGTGGTCGGAGGGTGGCATCCACTTCACATCTCCGTTTTTTAGCGTGGTCGGAGGGTGGCATCCACTTCACTTCTCCGTTTTTTAGCGTGGTCGGAGGGTGGCATCCAATTCACTTCTCCGTTTTTTAGCGTGGTCGGAGGGTGGCATCCAATTCACTTCTCCGTTTTTTAGCGTGGTCGGAGGGTGGCATCCACTTCACTTCTCCGTTTTTTAGCGTGGTCGGAGGGTGGCATCCACTTCACATCTCCGTTTTTTAGCGTGGTCGGAGGGTGGCATCCACTTCACATCTCCGTTTTTTAGCGTGGTCGGAGGGTGGCATCCACTTCACTTCTCCGTTTTTTAGCGTGGTCGGAGGGTGGCATCCAATTCACTTCTCCGTTTTTTAGCGTGGTCGGAGGCTGGCATCCACTTCACATCTCCGTTTTTTAGCGTGGTCGGAGGCTGGCATCCACTTCACATCTCCGTTTTTTAGCGTGGTCGGAGGCTGGCATCCACTTCACATCTCCGTTTTTTAGCGTGGTCGGAGGCTGGCATCCACTTCACATCTCCGTTTTTTAGCGTGGTCGGAGGCTGGCATCCACTTCACTTCTCCGTTTTTTAGCGTGGTCGGAGGCTGGCATCCACTTCACTTCTCCGTTTTTTAGCGTGGTCGGAGGCTGGCATCCAATTCACTTCTCCGTTTTTTAGCGTGGTCGGAGGCTGGCATCCACTTCACATCTCCGTTTTTTAGCGTGGTCGGAGGCTGGCATCCACTTCACATCTCCGTTTTTTAGCGTGGTCGGAGGCTGGCATCCACTTCACTTCTCCGTTTTTTAGCGTGGTCGGAGGCTGGCATCCACTTCACTTCTCCGTTTTTTAGCGTGGTCGGAGGGTGGCATCCACTTCACTTCTCCGTTTTTTAGCGTGGTCGTAGGGTGGCATCCACTTCACATCTCCGTTTTTTAGCGTGGTCGGAGGGTGGCATCCAATTCACTTCTCCGTTTTTTAGCGTGGTCGGAGGCTGGCATCCAATTCACTTCTCCGTTTTTTAGCGTGGTCGGAGGCTGGCATCCACTTCACATCTCCGTTTTTTAGCGTGGTCGGAGGCTGGCATCCACTTCACATCTCCGTTTTTTAGCGTGGTCGGAGGCTGGCATCCACTTCACATCTCCGTTTTTTAGCCTGGTCGGAGGGTGGCATCCACTTCACATCTCCGTTTTTTAGCGTGGTCGGAGGCTGGCATCCACTTCACATCTCCGTTTTTTAGCGTGGTCGGAGGCTGGCATCCACTTCACATCTCCGTTTTTTAGCGTGGTCGGAGGCTGGCATCCACTTCACATCTCCGTTTTTTAGCGTGGTCGGAGGCTGGCATCCACTTCACATCTCCGTTTTTTAGCGTGGTCGGAGGCTGGCATCCACTTCACATCTCCGTTTTTTAGCGTGGTCGGAGGCTGGCATCCACTTCACATCTCCGTTTTTTAGCGTGGTCGGAGGCTGGCATCCACTTCACATCTCCGTTTTTTAGCGTGGTCGGAGGCTGGCATCCACTTCACATCTCCGTTTTTTAGCGTGGTCGGAGGCTGGCATCCACTTCACTTCTCCGTTTTTTAGCGTGGTCGGAGGCTGGCATCCACTTCACATCTCCGTTTTTTAGCGTGGTCGGAGGCTGGCATCCACTTCACTTCTCCGTTTTTTAGCGTGGTCGGAAGCTGGCATCCACTTCACATCTCCGTTTTTTAGCGTGGTCGGAGGCTGGCATCCACTTCACTTCTCTGATTTTCCATATTTCCTTAGAGCTGACCAAGGATATTCCCAGCATTATGGTGTATTAAGAGTTTATTGATTCCGAATTTCTTTTTTTTTCTGTTTCTCCTTCTTCGTTTTACATACTACTACTTTTCTCTTATTCTTTAAGGGACGTATGTGTCAACTGACATGGCAGATGATCTCACATTTGACCCGGCAGCTATTCTCGCAACAGATCTTCCGCACATTTGTTGAATTGATCTGACAGGATTTACCGACAACTTTCCCGGCAGCTGACTACACAACTGGCCAAGCAGCGTATTTCACCACATACATGTCCTCTGAACTCAGAGATAACCCGGCAATTGAACCGGCAGCTGAATCACAACTTACCAAACGGCGGACTTCACCATCGACTTGACACGGGAACTCAGAGATCACCCGGCAATTGAACCGGCAGCTGCATCACAACTTACCAAACGGCGGACTTCACCATCGACTTGACACGGAAGTTGACGAAATAATGTCTTTCTCCACAGACTTGACAACTTCTTGCTTTTCTTCTTATTCGTCATTCAATAGTATTGTATATATATTTTTAGACGGGAATTAATCGTAAAATTACCTCAAAGAGAAGAGAAATTCCAACCCACCAAACCTCCAAAGAAATTTCAATTATCCTTGCAGCTGACCAAGGGTTGAGAAGGATATGATCAGTACTGTGGCATACAGACTTACTCAAGGACACAGTCCAGTCCAAGTATATTCCCAGTATTATGGGATATTATGAGAGTTTATTGATTCCGAGTTTCCTTTTTCTTCTACTTATCCTTCTTCGTTTTACATTTGATTTGACAATTGTCGTGGCAGATGATCGGTCAAGAAATAAGGATAATTTAGTATATGCCTATATATTTAGTATTTATCTTGTAGTGGCATTAATAGTTGCAGTAGTAGTGGCAATTGTATTAGCATCCACTGTCCGTTTTTTATAGTTGTTGGCATCCACTTCTCCGTTTTTTAGCGTGGTCGGAGGTTGGCACTTGTATTAGCATCCACTGTAGTGGCATCCACATATAGTGGTTGTCCGTTTTTTATAGTTGTTGGCATCCACATCTCCGTTTTTTAGCGTGGTCGGAGGCTGGCATCCACTTCACATCTCCGTTTTTTAGCGTGGTCGGAGGCTGGCATCCACTTCACATCTCCGTTTTTTAGCGTGGTCGGAGGCTGGCATCCACTTCACATCTCCGTTTTTTAGCGTGGTCGGAGGCTGGCATCCACTTCACATCTCCGTTTTTTAGCGTGGTCGGAGGTTGGCACTTGTATTAGCATCCACTGTAGTGGCATCCACATATAGTGGTTGTCCGTTTTTTATAGTTGTTGGCATCCACTTCTCCGATTTTTAGCGTGGTCGGAGGCTGGCATCCGCTTCACATCTCCGTTTTTTAGCGTGGTCGGAGGCTGGCATACACTTCACATCTCCGTTTTTTAGCGTGGTCGGAGGCTGGCATCCACTTCACATCTCCGTTTTTTAGCGTGGTCGGAGGCTGGCATCCACTTCACATCTCCGTTTTTGAGCGTGGTCGGAGGCTGGCATCCACTTCACATCTCCGTTTTTGAGCGTGGTCGGAGGCTGGCATCCACTTCACATCTCCGTTTTTGAGCGTGGTCGGAGGCTGGCATCCCCTTCACATCTCCGTTTTTGAGCGTGGTCGGAGGCTGGCATCCGCTTCACTTCTCCGTTTTTTAGCGTGGTCGGAGGCTGGCATCCGCTTCACTTCTCCGTTTTTTAGCGTGGTCGGAGGCTGGCATCCGCTTCACATCTCCGTTTTTTAGCGTGGTCGGAGGCTGGCATCCGCTTCACATCTCCGTTTTTTAGCGTGGTCGGAGGCTGGCATCCGCTTCACTTCTCCGTTTTTTAGCGTGGTCGGAGGCTGGCATCCGCTTCACTTCTCCGTTTTTTAGCGTGGTCGGAGGCTGGCATCCGCTTCACTTCTCCGTTTTTTAGCGTGGTCGGAGGCTGGCATCCGCTTCACATCTCCGTTTTTTAGCGTGGTCGGAGGCTGGCATCCACTTCACATCTCCGTTTTTTAGCGTGGTCGGAGGCTGGCATCCGCTTCACATCTCCGTTTTTTAGCGTGGTCGGAGGCTGGCATCCGCTTCACATCTCCGTTTTTTAGCGTGGTCGGAGGCTGGCATCCGCTTCACATCTCCGTTTTTTAGCGTGGTCGGAGGCTGGCATCCGCTTCACATCTCCGTTTTTTAGCGTGGTCGGAGGCTGGCATCCGCTTCACATCTCCGTTTTTTAGCGTGGTCGGAGGCTGGCATCCGCTTCACATCTCCCTTTTTTAGCGTGGTCGGAGGCTGGCATCCGCTTCACATCTCCGTTTTTTAGCGTGGTCGGAGGCTGGCATCCGCTTCACATCTCCGTTTTTTAGCGTGGTCGGAGGCTGGCATCCGCTTCACATCTCCGTTTTTTAGCGTGGTCGGAGGCTGGCATCCACTTCACATCTCCGTTTTTTAGCGTGGTCGGAGGCTGGCATCCACTTCACATCTCCGTTTTTCAGCGTGGTCGGAGGTTGGCACTTGTATTAGCATCCACTGTAGTGGCATCCACATATAGTGGTTGTCCGTTTTTTATAGTTGTTGGCATCCACTTCTCCGTTTTTTAGCGTGGTCGGAGGCTGGCATCCGCTTCACATCTCCGTTTTTTAGCGTGGTCGGAGGCTGGCATACACTTCACATCTCCGTTTTTTAGCGTGGTCGGAGGCTGGCATCCACTTCACATCTCCGTTTTTTAGCGTGGTCGAGGCTGGCATCCACTTCACATCTCCGTTTTTTAGCGTGGTCGGAGGCTGGCATCCACTTCACATCTCCGT
This sequence comes from Maratus michaelseni, assembly GCA_963931845.1. NCBI lineage: Eukaryota > Metazoa > Arthropoda > Arachnida > Araneae > Salticidae > Maratus > Maratus michaelseni. The sequence continues at coordinate 45,854 of CAWVPG010000137.1, read as the reverse complement.
TTTTGAGCGTGGTCGGAGGCTGGCATCCACTTCACATCTCCGTTTTTGAGCGTGGTCGGAGGCTGGCATCCACTTCACATCTCCGTTTTTGAGCGTGGTCGGAGGCTGGCATCCACTTCACATCTCCGTTTTTGAGCGTGGTCGGAGGCTGGCATCCACTTCACATCTCCGTTTTTGAGCGTGGTCGGAGGCTGGCATCCGCTTCACTTCTCCGTTTTTTAGCGTGGTCGGAGGCTGGCATCCGCTTCACTTCTCCGTTTTTTAGCGTGGTCGGAGGCTGGCATCCGCTTCACATCTCTGTTTTTTAGCGTGGTCGGAGGCTGGCATCCGCTTCACATCTCCGTTTTTTAGCGTGGTCGGAGGCTGGCATCCGCTTCACTTCTCCGTTTTTTAGCGTGGTCGGAGGCTGGCATCCGCTTCACTTCTCCGTTTTTTAGCGTGGTCGGAGGCTGGCATCCGCTTCACTTCTCCGTTTTTTAGCGTGGTCGGAGGCTGGCATCCGCTTCACATCTCCGTTTTTTAGCGTGGTCGGAGGCTGGCATCCGCTTCACATCTCCGTTTTTTAGCGTGGTCGGAGGCTGGCATCCGCTTCACATCTCCGTTTTTTAGCGTGGTCGGAGGCTGGCATCCGCTTCACATCTCCGTTTTTTAGCGTGGTCGGAGGCTGGCATCCGCTTCACATCTCCGTTTTTTAGCGTGGTCGGAGGCTGGCATCCGCTTCACATCTCCGTTTTTTAGCGTGGTCGGAGGCTGGCATCCGCTTCACATCTCCGTTTTTTAGCGTGGTCGGAGGCTGGCATCCGCTTCACATCTCCCTTTTTTAGCGTGGTCGGAGGCTGGCATCCGCTTCACATCTCCGTTTTTTAGCGTGGTCGGAGGCTGGCATCCGCTTCACATCTCCGTTTTTTAGCGTGGTCGGAGGCTGGCATCCGCTTCACATCTCCGTTTTTTAGCGTGGTCGGAGGCTGGCATCCACTTCACATCTCCGTTTTTGAGCGTGGTCGGAGGCTGGCATCCACTTCACATCTCCGTTTTTGAGCGTGGTCGGAGGCTGTCATCCACTTCACATCTCCGTTTTTGAGCGTGGTCGGAGGCTGGCATCCACTTCACATCTCCGTTTTTGAGCGTGGTCGGAGGCTGGCATCCACTTCACATCTCCGTTTTTGAGCGTGGTCGGAGGCTGGCATCCACTTCACATCTCCGTTTTTGAGCGTGGTCGGAGGCTGGCATCCACTTCACATCTCCGTTTTTGAGCGTGGTCGGAGGCTGGCATCCACTTCACTTCTCTGATTTTCCATATTTCCTTAGAGCTGACCAAGGATATTCCCAGCATTATGGTGTATTAAGAGTTTATTGATTCCGATTTTCTTTTTTTTTCTGTTTCTCCTTCTTCGTTTTACATACTACTACTTTTCTCTTATTCTTTAAGGGACGTATGTGTCAACTGACATGGCAGATGATCTCACATTTGACCCGGCAGCTATTCTCGCAACAGATCTTCCGCACATTTGTTGAATTGATCTGACAGGATTTACCGACAACTTTCCCGGCAGCTGACTACACAACTGGCCAAGCAGCGTATTTCACCACATACATGTCCTCTGAACTCAGAGATCACCCGGCAATTGAACCGGCAGCTGAATCACAACTTACCAAACGGCGGACTTCACCATCGACTTGACACGGGAACTCAGAGATCACCCGGCAATTGAACCGGCAGCTGCATCACAACTTACCAAACGGCGGACTTCACCATCGACTTGACACGGAAGTTGACGAAATATCGTCATTCAATAGTATTGTATATATATTTTTAGACGGGAATTAATCGTAAAATTACCTCAAAGAGAAGAGAAATTCCAACCCACCAAACCTCCAAAGAAATTTCAATTATCCTTGCAGCTGACCAAGGGTTGAGAAGGATATGATCAGTACTGTGGCATACAGACTTACTCAAGGACACAGTCCAGTCCAAGTATATTCCCAGTATTATGGGATATTATGAGAGTTTATTGATTCCGAGTTTCCTTTTTCTTCTACTTATCCTTCTTCGTTTTACATTTGATTTGACAATTGTCGTGGCAGATGATCGGTCAAGAAATAAGGATAATTTAGTATATGCCTATATATTTAGTATTTATCTTGTAGTGGCATTAATAGTTGCAGTAGTAGTGGCAATTGTATTAGCATCCACTGTCCGTTTTTTATAGTTGTTGGCATCCACTTCTCCGATTTTAGCGTGGTCGGAGGTTGGCACTTGTATTAGCATCCACTGTAGTGGCATCCACATATAGTGGTTGTCCGTTTTTTATAGTTGTTGGCATCCACATCTCCGTTTTTTAGCGTGGTCGGAGGCTGGCATCCACTTCACATCTCCGTTTTTTAGCGTGGTCGGAGGCTGGCATCCACTTCACATCTCCGTTTTTTAGCGTGGTCGGAGGCTGGCATCCACTTCACATCTCCGTTTTTTAGCGTGGTCGGAGGCTGGCATCCACTTCACATCTCCGTTTTTTAGCGTGGTCGGAGGGTGGCATCCACTTCACATCTCCGTTTTTTAGCGTGGTCGGAGGCTGGCATCCACTTCACATCTCCGTTTTTTAGCGTGGTCGGAGGCTGGCATCCACTTCACATCTCCGTTTTTTAGCGTGGTCGGAGGCTGGCATCCACTTCACATCTCCGTTTTTTAGCGTGGTCGGAGGGTGGCATCCACTTCACTTCTCCGTTTTTTAGCGTGGTCGGAGGGTGGCATCCACTTCACATCTCCGTTTTTTAGCGTGGTCGGAGGGTGGCATCCACTTCACATCTCCGTTTTTTAGCGTGGTCGGAGGGTGGCATCCACTTCACATCTCCGTTTTTTAGCGTGGTCGGAGGGTGGCATCCACTTCACATCTCCGTTTTTTAGCGTGGTCGGAGGGTGGCATCCACTTCACATCTCCGTTTTTTAGCGTGGTCGGAGGGTGGCATCCACTTCACATCTCCGTTTTTTAGCGTGGTCGGAGGGTGGCATCCACTTCACATCTCCGTTTTTTAGCGTGGTCGGAGGCTGGCATCCACTTCACATCTCCGTTTTTTAGCGTGGTCGGAGGCTGGCATCCACTTCACTTCTCCGTTTTTCAGCGTGGTCGGAGGGTGGCATCCACTTCACTTCTCCGTTTTTTAGCGTGGTCGGAGGGTGGCATCCAATTCACATCTCCGTTTTTTAGCGTGGTCGGAGGGTGGCGTGGTCGGAGGGTGGCATCCAATTCACATCTCCGTTTTTTAGCGTGGTCGGAGGGTGGCATCCACTTCACTTCTCCGTTTTTTAGCGTGGTCGGAGGGTGGCGTCCACTTCACTTCTCCGTTTTTTAGCGTGGTCGGAGGCTGGCATCCACTTCACATCTCCGTTTTTTAGCGTGGTCGGAGGGTGGCATCCACTTCACATCTCCGTTTTTTAGCGTGGTCGGAGGGTGGCATCCACTTCACATCTCCGTTTTTTAGCGTGGTCGGAGGCTGGCATCCACTTCACATCTCCGTTTTTTAGCGTGGTCGGAGGCTGGCATCCACTTCACTTCTCCGTTTTTTAGCGTGGTCGGAGGCTGGCATCCACTTCACATCTCCGTTTTTTAGCGTGGTCGGAGGCTGGCATCCACTTCACATCTCCGTTTTTTAGCGTGGTCGGAGGCTGGCATCCACTTCACATCTCCGTTTTTTAGCGTGGTCGGAGGCTGGCATCCACTTCACATCTACGTTTTTTAGCGTGGTCGGAGGCTGGCATCCACTTCACATCTCCGTTTTTTAGCGTGGTCGGAGGCTGGCATCCACTTCACATCTCCGTTTTTTACCGTGGTAGGAGGCTGGCATCCACTTCACATCTCCGTTTTTTAGCGTGGTCGGAGGCTGGCATCCACTTCACTTCTCCGTTTTTTAGCGTGGTCGGAGGCTGGCATCCACTTCACTTCTCCGTTTTTTAGCGTGGTCGGAGGCTGGCATCCACTTCACTTCTCCGTTTTTTAGCGTGGTCGGAGGCTTGCATCCACTTCACATCTCCGTTTTTTAGCGTGGTCGGAGGCTGGCATCCACTTCACATCTCCGTTTTTTAGCGTGGTCGGAGGCTGGCATCCACTTCACATCTCCGTTTTTTAGCGTGGTCGGAGGCTGGCATCCACTTCACATCTCCGTTTTTTAGCGTGGTCGGAGGCTGGCATCCACTTCACATCTCCGTTTTTTAGCGTGGTCGGAGGCTGGCATCCACTTCACATCTCCGTTTTTTAGCGTGGTCGGAGGCTGGCATCCACTTCACATCTCCGTTTTTTAGCGTGGTCGGAGGCTGGCATCCACTTCACATCTCCGTTTTTTAGCGTGGTCGGAGGCTGGCATCCACTTCACATCTCCGTTTTTTAGCGTGGTCGGAGGCTGGCATCCACTTCACATCTCCGTTTTTTAGCGTGGTCGGAGGTTGGCACTTGTATTAGCATCCACTGTAGTGGCATCCACATATAGTGGTTGTCCGTTTTTTATAGTTGTTGGCATCCACTTCTCCGTTTTTTAGCGTGGTCGGAGGCTGGCATCCGCTTCACATCTCCGTTTTTTAGCGTGGTCGGAGGCTGGCATACACTTCACATCTCCGTTTTTTAGCGTGGTCGGAGGCTGGCATCCACTTCACATCTCCGTTTTTTAGCGTGGTCGGAGGCTGGCATCCACTTCACATCTCCGTTTTTTAGCGTGGTCGGAGGCTGGCATCCACTTCACATCTCCGTTTTTGAGCGTGGTCGGAGGCTGGCATCCACTTCACATCTCCGTTTTTGAGCGTGGTCGGAGGGTGGCATCCACTTCACATCTCCGTTTTTTAGCGTGGTCGGAGGTTGGCACTTGTATTAGCATCCACTGTAGTGGCATCCACATATAGTGGTTGTCCGTTTTTTATAGTTGTTGGCATCCACTTCTCCGTTTTTTAGCGTGGTCGGAGGCTGGCATCCGCTTCACATCTCCGTTTTTTAGCGTGGTCGGAGGGTGGCATCCACTTCACTTCTCCGTTTTTTAGCGTGGTCGGAGGGTGGCATCCACTTCACATCTCCGTTTTTTAGCGTGGTCGGAGGGTGGCATCCACTTCACATCTCCGTTTTTTAGCGTGGTCGGAGGCTGGCATCCACTTCACATCTCCGTTTTTTAGCGTGGTCGGAGGGTGGCATCCACTTCACATCTCCGTTTTTGAGCGTGGTCGGAGGCTGGCATCCACTTCACATCTCCGTTTTTGAGCGTGGTCGGAGGCTGGCATCCACTTCACATCTCCGTTTTTTAGCGTGGTCGGAGGCTGGCATCCACTTCACATCTCCGTTTTTTAGCGTGGTCGGAGGCTGGCATCCACTTCACATCTCCGTTTTTTAGCGTGGTCGGAGGCTGGCATCCACTTCACATCTCCGTTTTTTAGCGTGGTCGGAGGCTGGCATCCACTTCACATCTCCGTTTTTTAGCGTGGTCGGAGGCTGGCATCCACTTCACATCTCCGTTTTTTAGCGTGGTCGGAGGCTGGCATCCGCTTCACATCTCCGTTTTTTAGCGTGGTCGGAGGCTGGCATCCGCTTCACATCTCCGTTTTTTAGCGTGGTCGGAGGCTGGCATCCGCTTCACATCTCCGTTTTTTAGCGTGGTCGGAGGCTGGCATCCGCTTCACATCTCCGTTTTTTAGCGTGGTCGGAGGCTGGCATCCGCTTCACATCTCCGTTTTTTAGCGTGGTCGGAGGCTGGCATCCGCTTCACATCTCCGTTTTTTAGCGTGGTCGGAGGCTGGCATCCGCTTCACATCTCCGTTTTTTAGCGTGGTCGGAGGCTGGCATCCGCTTCACATCTCCGTTTTTTAGCGTGGTCGGAGGCTGGCATCCGCTTCACATCTCCGTTTTTTAGCGTGGTCGGAGGCTGGCATCCGCTTCACATCTCCGTTTTTTAGCGTGGTCGGAGGCTGGCATCCGCTTCACATCTCCGTTTTTTAGCGTGGTCGGAGGCTGGCATCCGCTTCACATCTCCGTTTTTTAGCGTGGTCGGAGGCTGGCATCCGCTTCACATCTCCGTTTTTTAGCGTGGTCGGAGGCTGGCATCCGCTTCACATCTCCGTTTTTTAGCGTGGTCGGAGGCTGGCATCCGCTTCACATCTCCGTTTTTTAGCGTGGTCGGAGGGTGGCATCCACTTCACATCTCCGTTTTTTAGCGTGGTCGGAGGCTGGCATCCACTTCACATCTCCGTTTTTTAGCGTGGTCGGAGGCTGGCATCCACTTCACATCTCCGTTTTTTAGCGTGGTCGGAGGCTGGCATCCACTTCACATCTCCGTTTTTTAGCGTGGTCGGAGGCTGGCATCCACTTCACATCTCCGTTTTTTAGCGTGGTCGGAGGGTGGCATCCACTTCACTTCTCCGTTTTTTAGCGTGGTCGGAGGGTGGCATCCACTTCACATCTCCGTTTTTTAGCGTGGTCGGAGGGTGGCATCCACTTCACATCTCCGTTTTTTAGCGTGGTCGGAGGGTGGCATCCACTTCACATCTCCGTTTTTTAGCGTGGTCGGAGGGTGGCGTCCACTTCACATCTCCGTTTTTTAGCGTGGTCGGAGGGTGGCGTCCACTTCACTTCTCCGTTTTTTAGCGTGGTCGGAGGCTGGCATCCACTTCACATCTCCGTTTTTTAGCGTGGTCGGAGGGTGGCATCCACTTCACATCTCCGTTTTTTAGCGTGGTCGGAGGGTGGCATCCGCTTCACATCTCCGTTTTTTAGCGTGGTCGGAGGCTGGCATCCGCTTCACATCTCCGTTTTTTAGCGTGGTCGGAGGCTGGCATCCGCTTCACATCTCCGTTTTTTAGCGTGGTCGGAGGCTGGCATCCGCTTCACATCTCCGTTTTTTAGCGTGGTCGGAGGCTGGCATCCGCTTCACATCTCCGTTTTTTAGCGTGGTCGGAGGCTGGCATCCGCTTCACATCTCCGTTTTTTAGCGTGGTCGGAGGCTGGCATCCGCTTCACATCTCCGTTTTTTAGCGTGGTCGGAGGCTGGCATCCGCTTCACATCTCCGTTTTTTAGCGTGGTCGGAGGCTGGCATCCGCTTCACATCTCCGTTTTTTAGCGTGGTCGGAGGGTGGCATCCACTTCACATCTCCGTTTTTTAGCGTGGTCGGAGGCTGGCATCCACTTCACATCTCCGTTTTTTAGCGTGGTCGGAGGCTGGCATCCACTTCACATCTCCGTTTTTTAGCGTGGTCGGAGGGTGGCATCCACTTCACATCTCCGTTTTTTAGCGTGGTCGGAGGGTGGCATCCACTTCACTTCTCCGTTTTTTAGCGTGGTCGGAGGGTGGCATCCACTTCACATCTCCGTTTTTTAGCGTGGTCGGAGGGTGGCATCCACTTCACATCTCCGTTTTTTAGCGTGGTCGGAGGGTGGCATCCACTTCACATCTCCGTTTTTTAGCGTGGTCGGAGGGTGGCATCCACTTCACATCTCCGTTTTTTAGCGTGGTCGGAGGGTGGCATCCACTTCACATCTCCGTTTTTTAGCGTGGTCGGAGGCTGGCATCCACTTCACATCTCCGTTTTTTAGCGTGGTCGGAGGCTGGCATCCACTTCACATCTCCGTTTTTTAGCGTGGTCGGAGGCTGGCATCCACTTCACATCTCCGTTTTTTAGCGTGGTCGGAGGCTGGCATCCACTTCACATCTCCGTTTTTTAGCGTGGTCGGAGGCTGGCATCCACTTCACTTCTCCGTTTTTCAGCGTGGTCGGAGGGTGGCATCCACTTCACTTCTCCGTTTTTCAGCGTGGTCGGAGGGTGGCATCCACTTCACTTCTCCGTTTTTCAGCGTGGTCGGAGGGTGGCGTCCACTTCACTTCTCCGTTTTTTAGCGTGGTCGGAGGCTGGCATCCACTTCACATCTCCGTTTTTTAGCGTGGTCGGAGGGTGGCATCCACTTCACATCTCCGTTTTTTAGCGTGGTCGGAGGGTGGCATCCACTTCACATCTCCGTTTTTTAGCGTGGTCGGAGGCTGGCATCCACTTCACATCTCCGTTTTTTAGCGTGGTCGGAGGCTGGCATCCACTTCACATCTCCGTTTTTTAGCGTGGTCGGAGGCTGGCATCCACTTCACATCTACGTTTTTTAGCGTGGTCGGAGGCTGGCATCCACTTCACATCTACGTTTTTTAGCGTGGTCGGAGGCTGGCATCCACTTCACATCTCCGTTTTTTAGCGTGGTCGGAGGCTGGCATCCACTTCACTTCTCCGTTTTTTAGCGTGGTCGGAGGCTGGCATCCACTTCACTTCTCCGTTTTTTAGCGTGGTCGGAGGCTGGCATCCACTTCACTTCTCCGTTTTTTAGCGTGGTCGGAGGCTGGCATCCACTTCACTTCTCCGTTTTTTAGCGTGGTCGGAGGCTGGCATCCACTTCACTTCTCCGTTTTTTAGCGTGGTCGGAGGCTGGCATCCACTTCACATCTCCGTTTTTTAGCGTGGTCGGAGGCTGGCATCCACTTCACATCTCCGTTTTTTAGCGTGGTCGGAGGCTGGCATCCACTTCACATCTCCGTTTTTTAGCGTGGTCGGAGGGTGGCATCCACTTCACATCTCCGTTTTTTAGCGTGGTCGGAGGGTGGCATCCACTTCACATCTCCGTTTTTTAGCGTGGTCGGAGGGTGGCATCCACTTCACATCTCCGTTTTTTAGCGTGGTCGGAGGGTGGCATCCACTTCACATCTCCGTTTTTTAGCGTGGTCGGAGGGTGGCATCCACTTCACATCTCCGTTTTTTAGCGTGGTCGGAGGGTGGCATCCACTTCACATCTCCGTTTTTTAGCGTGGTCGGAGGGTGGCATCCACTTCACATCTCCGTTTTTAGCGTGGTCGGAGGGTGGCATCCACTTCACATCTCCGTTTTTTAGCGTGGTCGGAGGGTGGCATCCACTTCACATCTCCGTTTTTTAGCGTGGTCGGAGGGTGGCATCCACTTCACATCTCCGTTTTTTAGCGTGGTCTGAGGCTGGCATCCACTTCACATCTCCGTTTTTTAGCGTGGTCGGAGGCTGGCATCCACTTCACATCTCCGTTTTTTAGCGTGGTCTGAGGCTGGCATCCACTTCACATCTCCGTTTTTTAGCGTGGTCGGAGGCTGGCATCCACTTCACATCTCCGTTTTTTAGCGTGGTCGGAGGCTGGCATCCACTTCACATCTCCGTTTTTTAGCGTGGTCGGAGGCTGGCATCCACTTCACATCTCCGTTTTTTAGCGTGGTCGGAGGCTGGCATCCACTTCACATCTCCGTTTTTTAGCGTGGTCTGAGGCTGGCATCCACTTCACATCTCCGTTTTTTAGCGTGGTCGGAGGCTGGCATCCACTTCACATCTCCGTTTTTAGCGTGGTCGGAGGCTGGCATCCACTTCACATCTCCGTTTTTTAGCGTGGTCGGAGGGTGGCATCCACTTCACATCTCCGTTTTTTAGCGTGGTCGGAGGGTGGCATCCACTTCACATCTCCGTTTTTTAGCGTGGTCGGAGGGTGGCATCCACTTCACATCTCCGTTTTTTAGCGTGGTCGGAGGGTGGCATCCACTTCACATCTCCGTTTTTCAGCGTGGTCGGAGGCTGGCATCCACTTCACATCTCCGTTTTTTAGCGTGGTCGGAGGCTGGCATCCACTTCACATCTCCGTTTTTTAGCGTGGTCGGAGGCTGGCATCCACTTCACATCTCCGTTTTTTAGCGTGGTCGGAGGCTGGCATCCACTTCACATCTCCGTTTTTTAGCGTGGTCGGAGGTTGGCACTTGTATTAGCATCCACTGTAGTGGCATCCACATATAGTGGTTGTCCGTTTTTTATAGTTGTTGGCATCCACTTCTCCGTTTTTTAGCGTGGTCGGAGGCTGGCATCCGCTTCACATCTCCGTTTTTTAGCGTGGTCGGAGGCTGGCATACACTTCACATCTCCGTTTTTTAGCGTGGTCGGAGGCTGGCATCCACTTCACATCTCCGTTTTTTAGCGTGGTCGGAGGCTGGCATCCACTTCACATCTCCGTTTTTTAGCGTGGTCGGAGGCTGGCATCCACTTCACATCTCCGTTTTTGAGCGTGGTCGGAGGCTGGCATCCACTTCACATCTCCGTTTTTGAGCGTGGTCGGAGGCTGGCATCCACTTCACATCTCCGTTTTTGAGCGTGGTCGGAGGCTGGCATCCACTTCACATCTCCGTTTTTGAGCGTGGTCGGAGGCTGGCATCCACTTCACATCTCCGTTTTTGAGCGTGGTCGGAGGCTGGCATCCGCTTCACTTCTCCGTTTTTTAGCGTGGTCGGAGGCTGGCATCCGCTTCACTTCTCCGTTTTTTAGCGTGGTCGGAGGCTGGCATCCGCTTCACTTCTCCGTTTTTTAGCGTGGTCGGAGGCTGGCATCCGCTTCACATCTCCGTTTTTTAGCGTGGTCGGAGGCTGGCATCCGCTTCACATCTCCGTTTTTTAGCGTGGTCGGAGGCTGGCATCCGCTTCACTTCTCCGTTTTTTAGCGTGGTCGGAGGCTGGCATCCGCTTCACTTCTCCGTTTTTTAGCGTGGTCGGAGGCTGGCATCCGCTTCACATCTCCGTTTTTTAGCGTGGTCGGAGGCTGGCATCCGCTTCACATCTCCGTTTTTTAGCGTGGTCGGAGGCTGGCATCCGCTTCACATCTCCGTTTTTTAGCGTGGTCGGAGGCTGGCATCCGCTTCACATCTCCGTTTTTTAGCGTGGTCGGAGGCTGGCATCCGCTTCACATCTCCGTTTTTTAGCGTGGTCGGAGGCTGGCATCCGCTTCACATCTCCGTTTTTTAGCGTGGTCGGAGGCTGGCATCCGCTTCACATCTCCGTTTTTTAGCGTGGTCGGAGGCTGGCATCCGCTTCACATCTCCGTTTTTTAGCGTGGTCGGAGGCTGGCATCCGCTTCACATCTCCGTTTTTTAGCGTGGTCGGAGGCTGGCATCCGCTTCACATCTCCGTTTTTTAGCGTGGTCGGAGGCTGGCATCCGCTTCACATCTCCGTTTTTTAGCGTGGTCGGAGGCTGGCATCCGCTTCACATCTCCGTTTTTTAGCGTGGTCGGAGGCTGGCATCCACTTCACATCTCCGTTTTTTAGCGTGGTCGGAGGCTGGCATCCACTTCACATCTCCGTTTTTGAGCGTGGTCGGAGGCTGGCATCCACTTCACATCTCCGTTTTTGAGCGTGGTCGGAGGCTGGCATCCACTTCACATCTCCGTTTTTGAGCGTGGTCGGAGGCTGGCATCCACTTCACATCTCCGTTTTTGAGCGTGGTCGGAGGCTGGCATCCACTTCACATCTCCGTTTTTGAGCGTGGTCGGAGGCTGGCATCCACTTCACATCTCCGTTTTTGAGCGTGGTCGGAGGCTGGCATCCACTTCACTTCTCTGATTTTCCATATTTCCTTAGAGCTGACCAAGGATATTCCCAGCATTATGGTGTATTAAGAGTTTATTGATTCCGAATTTCTTTTTTTTTCTGTTTCTCCTTCTTCGTTTTACATACTACTACTTTTCTCTTATTCTTTAAGGGACGTATGTGTCAACTGACATGGCTGATGATCTCACATTTGACCCGGCAGCTATTCTCGCAACAGATCTTCCGCACATTTGTTGAATTGATCTGACAGGATTTACCGACAACTTTCCCGGCAGCTGACTACACAACTGGCCAAGCAGCGTATTTCACCACATACATGTCCTCTGAACTCAGAGATCACCCGGCAATTGAACCGGCAGCTGAATCACAACTTACCAAACGGCGGACTTCACCATCGACTTGACACGGGAACTCAGAGATCACCCGGCAATTGAACCGGCAGCTGCATCACAACTTACCAAACGGCGGACTTCACCATCGACTTGACACGGAAGTTGAAGAAATAATGTCTTTCTCCACAGACTTCACAACTTCTTGCTTTTCTTCTTATTCGTCATTCAATAGTATTGTATATATATTTTTAGACGGGAATTAATCGTAAAATTACCTCAAAGAGAAGAGAAATTCCAACCCACCAAACCTCCAAAGAAATTTCAATTATCCTTGCAGCTGACCAAGGGTTGAGAAGGATATGATCAGTACTGTGGCATACAGACTTACTCAAGGACACAGTCCAGTCCAAGTATATTCCCAGTATTATGGGATATTATGAGAGTTTATTGATTCCGAGTTTCCTTTTTCTTCTACTTATCCTTCTTCGTTTTACATTTGATTTGACAATTGTCGTGGCAGATGATCGGTCAAGAAATAAGGATAATTTAGTATATTCCTATATATTTAGTATTTATCTTGTAGTGGCATTAATAGTTGCAGTAGTAGTGGCAATTGTATTAGCATCCACTGTCCGTTTTTTATAGTTGTTGGCATCCACTTCTCCGTTTTTTAGCGTGGTCGGAGGTTGGCACTTGTATTAGCATCCACTGTAGTGGCATCCACATATAGTGGTTGTCCGTTTTTTATAGTTGTTGGCATCCACATCTCCGTTTTTTAGCGTGGTCGGAGGCTGGCATCCACTTCACATCTCCGTTTTTTAGCGTGGTCGGAGGCTGGCATCCACTTCACATCTCCGTTTTTTAGCGTGGTCGGAGGCTGGCATCCACTTCACATCTCCGTTTTTTAGCGTGGTCGGAGGCTGGCATCCACTTCACATCTCCGTTTTTTAGCGTGGTCGGAGGGTGGCATCCACTTCACATCTCCGTTTTTTAGCGTGGTCGGAGGGTGGCATCCACTTCACATCTCCGTTTTTTAGCGTGGTCGGAGGGTGGCATCCACTTCACATCTCCGTTTTTTAGCGTGGTCGGAGGGTGGCATCCACTTCACATCTCCGTTTTTTAGCGTGGTCGGAGGGTGGCATCCACTTCACATCTCCGTTTTTTAGCGTGGTCGGAGGGTGGCATCCACTTCACATCTCCGTTTTTTAGCGTGGTCGGAGGGTGGCATCCACTTCACTTCTCCGTTTTTTAGCGTGGTCGGAGGGTGGCATCCACTTCACATCTCCGTTTTTTAGCGTGGTCGGAGGGTGGCATCCACTTCACATCTCCGTTTTTTAGCGTGGTCGGAGGGTGGCATCCACTTCACATCTCCGTTTTTTAGCGTGGTCGGAGGGTGGCATCCACTTCACATCTCCGTTTTTTAGCGTGGTCGGAGGGTGGCATCCACTTCACTTCTCCGTTTTTTAGCGTGGTCGGAGGGTGGCATCCACTTCACTTCTCCGTTTTTTAGCGTGGTCGGAGGGTGGCATCCACTTCACTTCTCCGTTTTTTAGCGTGGTCGGAGGGTGGCATCCAATTCACTTCTCCGTTTTTTAGCGTGGTCGGAGGGTGGCATCCAATTCACTTCTCCGTTTTTTAGCGTGGTCGGAGGGTGGCATCCACTTCACATCTCCGTTTTTTAGCGTGGTCGGAGGCTGGCATCCACTTCACATCTCCGTTTTTTAGCGTGGTCGGAGGCTGGCATCCACTTCACATCTCCGTTTTTTAGCGTGGTCGGAGGCTGGCATCCACTTCACATCTACGTTTTTTAGCGTGGTCGGAGGCTGGCATCCACTTCACATCTACGTTTTTTAGCGTGGTCGGAGGCTGGCATCCACTTCACATCTCCGTTTTTTAGCGTGGTCGGAGGCTGGCATCCACTTCACATCTCCGTTTTTTACCGTGGTAGGAGGCTGGCATCCACTTCACATCTCCGTTTTTTAGCGTGGTCGGAGGCTGGCATCCACTTCACTTCTCCGTTTTTGAGCGTGGTCGGAGGCTGGCATCCACTTCACTTCTCCGTTTTTTAGCGTGGTCGGAGGCTGGCATCCACTTCACATCTCCGTTTTTTAGCGTGGTCGGAGGCTGGCATCCACTTCACATCTCCGTTTTTTAGCGTGGTCGGAGGGTGGCATCCACTTCACATCTCCGTTTTTTAGCGTGGTCGGAGGGTGGCATCCACTTCACATCTCCGTTTTTTAGCGTGGTCGGAGGGTGGCATCCACTTCACATCTCCGTTTTTTAGCGTGGTCGGAGGGTGGCATCCACTTCACATCTCCGTTTTTTAGCGTGGTCGGAGGGTGGCATCCACTTCACATCTCCGTTTTTTAGCGTGGTCGGAGGGTGGCATCCACTTCACATCTCCGTTTTTTAGCGTGGTCGGAGGGTGGCATCCACTTCACATCTCCGTTTTTTAGCGTGGTCGGAGGGTGGCATCCACTTCACATCTCCGTTTTTTAGCGTGGTCGGAGGGTGGCATCCACTTCACATCTCCGTTTTTTAGCGTGGTCGGAGGGTGGCATCCACTTCACATCTCCGTTTTTTAGCGTGGTCGGAGGGTGGCATCCACTTCACATCTCCGTTTTTTAGCGTGGTCGGAGGGTGGCATCCACTTCACATCTCCGTTTTTTAGCGTGGTCGGAGGGTGGCATCCACTTCACATCTCCGTTTTTTAGCGTGGTCGGAGGGTGGCATCCACTTCACATCTCCGTTTTTTAGCGTGGTCGGAGGCTGGCATCCACTTCACATCTCCGTTTTTTAGCGTGGTCGGAGGGTGGCATCCACTTCACATCTCCGTTTTTTAGCGTGGTCGGAGGCTGGCATCCACTTCACATCTCCGTTTTTTAGCGTGGTCTGAGGCTGGCATCCACTTCACATCTCCGTTTTTTAGCGTGGTCGGAGGCTGGCATCCACTTCACATCTCCGTTTTTTAGCGTGGTCGGAGGCTGGCATCCACTTCACATCTCCGTTTTTTAGCGTGGTCTGAGGCTGGCATCCACTTCACATCTCCGTTTTTTAGCGTGGTCGGAGGCTGGCATCCACTTCACATCTCCGTTTTTTAGCGTGGTCGGAGGCTGGCATCCACTTCACATCTCCGTTTTTTAGCGTGGTCTGAGGCTGGCATCCACTTCACATCTCCGTTTTTTAGCGTGGTCGGAGGCTGGCATCCACTTCACATCTCCGTTTTTTAGCGTGGTCGGAGGCTGGCATCCACTTCACATCTCCGTTTTTTAGCGTGGTCGGAGGCTGGCATCCACTTCACATCTCCGTTTTTTAGCGTGGTCGGAGGGTGGCATCCACTTCACATCTCCGTTTTTTAGCGTGGTCGGAGGGTGGCATCCACTTCACATCTCCGTTTTTTAGCGTGGTCGGAGGGTGGCATCCACTTCACATCTCCGTTTTTTAGCGTGGTCGGAGGGTGGCATCCACTTCACATCTCCGTTTTTTAGCGTGGTCGGAGGCTGGCATCCACTTCACATCTCCGTTTTTTAGCGTGGTCGGAGGCTGGCATCCACTTCACATCTCCGTTTTTTAGCGTGGTCGGAGGCTGGCATCCACTTCACATCTCCGTTTTTTAGCGTGGTCGGAGGCTGGCATCCACTTCACATCTCCGTTTTTTAGCGTGGTCGGAGGTTGGCACTTGTATTAGCATCCACTGTAGTGGCATCCACATATAGTGGTTGTCCGTTTTTTATAGTTGTTGGCATCCACTTCTCCGTTTTTTAGCGTGGTCGGAGGCTGGCATCCGCTTCACATCTCCGTTTTTTAGCGTGGTCGGAGGCTGGCATACACTTCACATCTCCGTTTTTTAGCGTGGTCGGAGGCTGGCATCCACTTCACATCTCCGTTTTTTAGCGTGGTCGGAGGCTGGCATCCACTTCACATCTCCGTTTTTTAGCGTGGTCGGAGGCTGGCATCCACTTCACATCTCCGTTTTTGAGCGTGGTCGGAGGCTGGCATCCACTTCACATCTCCGTTTTTGAGCGTGGTCGGAGGCTGGCATCCACTTCACATCTCCGTTTTTGAGCGTGGTCGGAGGCTGGCATCCACTTCACATCTCCGTTTTTGAGCGTGGTCGGAGGCTGGCATCCACTTCACATCTCCGTTTTTGAGCGTGGTCGGAGGCTGGCATCCGCTTCACTTCTCCGTTTTTTAGCGTGGTCGGAGGCTGGCATCCGCTTCACTTCTCCGTTTTTTAGCGTGGTCGGAGGCTGGCATCCGCTTCACTTCTCCGTTTTTTAGCGTGGTCGGAGGCTGGCATCCGCTTCACATCTCCGTTTTTTAGCGTGGTCGGAGGCTGGCATCCGCTTCACATCTCCGTTTTTTAGCGTGGTCGGAGGCTGGCATCCGCTTCACATCTCCGTTTTTTAGCGTGGTCGGAGGCTGGCATCCGCTTCACATCTCCGTTTTTTAGCGTGGTCGGAGGCTGGCATCCGCTTCACATCTCCGTTTTTTAGCGTGGTCGGAGGCTGGCATCCGCTTCACATCTCCGTTTTTTAGCGTGGTCGGAGGCTGGCATCCGCTTCACATCTCCGTTTTTTAGCGTGGTCGGAGGCTGGCATCCGCTTCACATCTCCGTTTTTTAGCGTGGTCGGAGGCTGGCATCCGCTTCACATCTCCGTTTTTTAGCGTGGTCGGAGGCTGGCATCCGCTTCACATCTCCGTTTTTTAGCGTGGTCGGAGGCTGGCATCCGCTTCACATCTCCGTTTTTTAGCGTGGTCGGAGGCTGGCATCCGCTTCACATCTCCGTTTTTTAGCGTGGTCGGAGGCTGGCATCCGCTTCACATCTCCGTTTTTTAGCGTGGTCGGAGGCTGGCATCCGCTTCACATCTCCGTTTTTTAGCGTGGTCGGAGGCTGGCATCCGCTTCACATCTCCGTTTTTTAGCGTGGTCGGAGGCTGGCATCCACTTCACATCTCCGTTTTTGAGCGTGGTCGGAGGCTGGCATCCACTTCACATCTCCGTTTTTGAGCGTGGTCGGAGGCTGGCATCCACTTCACATCTCCGTTTTTGAGCGTGGTCGGAGGCTGGCATCCACTTCACATCTCCGTTTTTGAGCGTGGTCGGAGGCTGGCATCCACTTCACATCTCCGTTTTTGAGCGTGGTCGGAGGCTGGCATCCACTTCACATCTCCGTTTTTGAGCGTGGTCGGAGGCTGGCATCCACTTCACTTCTCTGATTTTCCATATTTCCTTAGAGCTGACCAAGGATATTCCCAGCATTATGGTGTATTAAGAGTTTATTGATTCCGAATTTCTTTTTTTTTCTGTTTCTCCTTCTTCGTTTTACATACTACTACTTTTCTCTTATTCTTTAAGGGACGTATGTGTCAACTGACATGGCAGATGATCTCACATTTGACCCGGCAGCTATTCTCGCAACAGATCTTCCGCACATTTGTTGAATTGATCTGACAGGATTTACCGACAACTTTCCCGGCAGCTGACTACACAACTGGCCAAGCAGCGTATTTCACCACATACATGTCCTCTGAACTCAGAGATCACCCGGCAATTGAACCGGCAGCTGAATCACAACTTACCAAACGGCGGACTTCACCATCGACTTGACACGGGAACTCAGAGATCACCCGGCAATTGAACCGGCAGCTGCATCACAACTTACCAAACGGCGGACTTCACCATCGACTTGACACGGAAGTTGACGAAATAATGTCTTTCTCCACAGACTTCACAACTTCTTGCTTTTCTTCTTATTCGTCATTCAATAGTATTGTATATATATTTTTAGACGGGAATTAATCGTAAAATTACCTCAAAGAGAAGAGAAATTCCAACCCACCAAACCTCCAAAGAAATTTCAATTATCCTTGCAGCTGACCAAGGGTTGAGAAGGATATGATCAGTACTGTGGCATACAGACTTACTCAAGGACACAGTCCAGTCCAAGTATATTCCCAGTATTATGGGATATTATGAGAGTTTATTGATTCCGAGTTTCCTTTTTCTTCTACTTATCCTTCTTCGTTTTACATTTGATTTGACAATTGTCGTGGCAGATGATCGGTCAAGAAATAAGGATAATTTAGTATATGCCTATATATTTAGTATTTATCTTGTAGTGGCATTAATAGTTGCAGTAGTAGTGGCAATTGTATTAGCATCCACTGTCCGTTTTTTATAGTTGTTGGCATCCACTTCTCCGTTTTTTAGCGTGGTCGGAGGTTGGCACTTGTATTAGCATCCACTGTAGTGGCATCCACATATAGTGGTTGTCCGTTTTTTATAGTTGTTGGCATCCACATCTCCGTTTTTTAGCGTGGTCGGAGGCTGGCATCCACTTCACATCTCCGTTTTTGAGCGTGGTCGGAGGCTGGCATCCACTTCACTTCTCCGTTTTTTAGCGTGGTCGGAGGCTGGCATCCACTTCACTTCTCCGTTTTTTAGCGTGGTCGGAGGGTGGCATCCACTTCACATCTCCGTTTTTTAGCGTGGTCGGAGGGTGGCATCCACTTCACATCTCCGTTTTTTAGCGTGGTCGGAGGGTGGCATCCACTTCACATCTCCGTTTTTTAGCGTGGTCGGAGGCTGGCATCCACTTCACTTCTCCGTTTTTTAGCGTGGTCGGAGGGTGGCATCCACTTCACTTCTCCGTTTTTTAGCGTGGTCGGAGGGTGGCATCCACTTCACTTCTCCGTTTTTTAGCGTGGTCGGAGGGTGGCATCCAATTCACTTCTCCGTTTTTTAGCGTGGTCGGAGGGTGGCATCCAATTCACTTCTCCGTTTTTTAGCGTGGTCGGAGGGTGGCATCCACTTCACTTCTCCGTTTTTTAGCGTGGTCGGAGGGTGGCATCCACTTCACTTCTCCGTTTTTTAGCGTGGTCGGAGGCTGGCATCCACTTCACATCTCCGTTTTTTAGCGTGGTCGGAGGCTGGCATCCACTTCACTTCTCCGTTTTTTAGCGTGGTCGGAGGGTGGCATCCAATTCACTTCTCCGTTTTTTAGCGTGGTCGGAGGCTGGCATCCACTTCACATCTCCGTTTTTTAGCGTGGTCCGAGGCTGGCATCCACTTCACATCTCCGTTTTTTAGCGTGGTCGGAGGCTGGCATCCACTTCACATCTCCGTTTTTTAGCGTGGTCGGAGGCTGGCATCCACTTCACTTCTCCGTTTTTTAGCGTGGTCGGAGGCTGGCATCCACTTCACTTCTCCGTTTTTTAGCGTGGTCGGAGGCTGGCATCCACTTCACATCTCCGTTTTTTAGCGTGGTCGGAGGGTGGCATCCACTTCACATCTCCGTTTTTTAGCGTGGTCGGAGGGTGGCATCCACTTCACATCTCCGTTTTTTAGCGTGGTCGGAGGCTGGCATCCACTTCACATCTCCGTTTTTTAGCGTGGTCGGAGGCTGGCATCCACTTCACATCTCCGTTTTTTAGCGTGGTCGGAGGCTGGCATCCACTTCACATCTCCGTTTTTTAGCGTGGTCGGAGGCTGGCATCCACTTCACATCTCCGTTTTTTAGCGTGGTCGGAGGCTGGCATCCACTTCACATCTCCGTTTTTTAGCGTGGTCGGAGGCTGGCATCCACTTCACATCTCCGTTTTTTAGCGTGGTCGGAGGCTGGCATCCACTTCACTTCTCCGTTTTTTAGCGTGGTCGGAGGCTGGCATCCACTTCACTTCTCCGTTTTTTAGCGTGGTCGGAGGGTGGCATCCACTTCACTTCTCCGTTTTTTAGCGTGGTCGGAGGGTGGCATCCACTTCACTTCTCCGTTTTTCAGCGTGGTCGGAGGGTGGCATCCACTTCACATCTCCGTTTTTTAGCGTGGTCGGAGGGTGGCATCCACTTCACTTCTCCGTTTTTTAGCGTGGTCGGAGGGTGGCATCCAATTCACTTCTCCGTTTTTTAGCGTGGTCGGAGGGTGGCATCCACTTCACATCTCCGTTTTTTAGCGTGGTCGGAGGGTGGCATCCACTTCACATCTCCGTTTTTTAGCGTGGTCGGAGGGTGGCATCCACTTCACTTCTCCGTTTTTTAGCGTGGTCGGAGGCTGGCATCCACTTCACTTCTCCGTTTTTTAGCGTGGTCGGAGGCTGGCATCCACTTCACTTCTCCGTTTTTTAGCGTGGTCGGAGGGTGGCATCCACTTCACTTCTCCGTTTTTTAGCGTGGTCGGAGGCTGGCATCCACTTCACTTCTCCGTTTTTTAGCGTGGTCGGAGGCTGGCATCCACTTCACTTCTCCGTTTTTTAGCGTGGTCGGAGGCTGGCATCCACTTCACTTCTCCGTTTTTTAGCGTGGTCGGAGGCTGGCATCCACTTCACATCTCCGTTTTTTAGCGTGGTCGGAGGCTGGCATCCACTTCACATCTCCGTTATTTAGCGTGGTCGGAGGCTGGCATCCACTTCACATCTCCGTTTTTTAGCGTGGTCGGAGGGTGGCATCCACTTCACATCTCCGTTTTTTAGCGTGGTCGGAGGCTGGCATCCACTTCACATCTCCGTTTTTTAGCGTGGTCGGAGGGTGGCATCCACTTCACATCTCCGTTTTTTAGCGTGGTCGGAGGCTGGCATCCACTTCACATCTCCGTTTTTTAGCGTGGTCGGAGGCTGGCATCCACTTCACATCTCCGTTTTTTAGCGTGGTCGGAGGGTGGCATCCACTTCACATCTCCGTTTTTTAGCGTGGTCGGAGGCTGGCATCCACTTCACATCTCCGTTTTTGAGCGTGGTCGGAGGCTGGCATCCACTTCACTTCTCCGTTTTTTAGCGTGGTCGGAGGCTGGCATCCACTTCACTTCTCCGTTTTTTAGCGTGGTCGGAGGCTGGCATCCACTTCACTTCTCCGTTTTTTAGCGTGGTCGGAGGCTGGCATCCACTTCACATCTCCGTTTTTTAGCGTGGTCGGAGGCTGGCATCCACTTCACATCTCCGTTTTTTAGCGTGGTCGGAGGCTGGCATCCACTTCACATCTCCGTTTTTTAGCGTGGTCGGAGGCTGGCATCCACTTCACATCTCCGTTTTTTAGCGTGGTCGGAGGCTGGCATCCACTTCACTTCTCCGTTTTTTAGCGTGGTCGGAGGCTGGCATCCACTTCACTTCTCCGTTTTTTAGCGTGGTCGGAGGCTGGCATCCACTTCACTTCTCCGTTTTTTAGCGTGGTCGGAGGCTGGCATCCACTTCACATCTCCGTTTTTTAGCGTGGTCGGAGGCTGGCATCCACTTCACATCTCCGTTTTTTAGCGTGGTCGGAGGCTGGCATCCACTTCACATCTCCGTTTTTTAGCGTGGTCGGAGGGTGGCATCCACTTCACATCTCCGTTTTTTAGCGTGGTCGGAGGCTGGCATCCACTTCACATCTCCGTTTTTGAGCGTGGTCGGAGGCTGGCATCCACTTCACATCTCCGTTTTTGAGCGTGGTCGGAGGCTGGCATCCACTTCACATCTCCGTTTTTGAGCGTGGTCGGAGGCTGGCATCCACTTCACTTCTCTGATTTTCCATATTTCCTTAGAGCTGACCAAGGATATTCCCAGCATTATGGTGTATTAAGAGTTTATTGATTCCGAATTTCTTTTTTTTTCTGTTTCTCCTTCTTCGTTTTACATACTACTACTTTTCTCTTATTCTTTAAGGGACGTATGTGTCAACTGACATGGCAGATGATCTCACATTTGACCCGGCAGCTATTCTCGCAACAGATCTTCCGCACATTTGTTGAATTGATCTGACAGGATTTACCGACAACTTTCCCGGCAGCTGACTACACAACTGGCCAAGCAGCGTATTTCACCACATACATGTCCTCTGAACTCAGAGATCACCCGGCAATTGAACCGGCAGCTGAATCACAACTTACCAAACGGCGGACTTCACCATCGACTTGACACGGGAACTCAGAGATCACCCGGCAATTGAACCGGCAGCTGCATCACAACTTACCAAACGGCGGACTTCACCATCGACTTGACACGGAAGTTGACGAAATAATGTCTTTCTCCACAGACTTCACAACTTCTTGCTTTTCTTCTTATTCGTCATTCAATAGTATTGTATATATATTTTTAGACGGGAATTAATCGTAAAATTACCTCAAAGAGAAGAGAAATTCCAACCCACCAAACCTCCAAAGAAATTTCAATTATCCTTGCAGCTGACCAAGGGTTGAGAAGGATATGATCAGTACTGTGGCATACAGACTTACTCAAGGACACAGTCCAGTCCAAGTATATTCCCAGTATTATGGGATATTATGAGAGTTTATTGATTCCGAGTTTCCTTTTTCTTCTACTTATCCTTCTTCGTTTTACATTTGATTTGACAATTGTCGTGGCAGATGATCGGTCAAGAAATAAGGATAATTTAGTATATGCCTATATATTTAGTATTTATCTTGTAGTGGCATTAATAGTTGCAGTAGTAGTGGCAATTGTATTAGCATCCACTGTCCGTTTTTTATAGTTGTTGGCATCCACTTCTCCGTTTTTTAGCGTGGTCGGAGGTTGGCACTTGTATTAGCATCCACTGTAGTGGCATCCACATATAGTGGTTGTCCGTTTTTTATAGTTGTTGGCATCCACATCTCCGTTTTTTAGCGTGGTCGGAGGCTGGCATCCACTTCACATCTCCGTTTTTTAGCGTGGTCGGAGGGTGGCATCCACTTCACTTCTCCGTTTTTTAGCGTGGTCGGAGGGTGGCATCCACTTCACTTCTCCGTTTTTTAGCGTGGTCGGAGGGTGGCATCCAATTCACTTCTCCGTTTTTTAGCGTGGTCGGAGGGTGGCATCCAATTCACTTCTCCGTTTTTTAGCGTGGTCGGAGGGTGGCATCCACTTCACTTCTCCGTTTTTTAGCGTGGTCGGAGGGTGGCATCCACTTCACTTCTCCGTTTTTTAGCGTGGTCGGAGGGTGGCATCCACTTCACATCTCCGTTTTTTAGCGTGGTCGGAGGGTGGCATCCAATTCACTTCTCCGTTTTTTAGCGTGGTCGGAGGGTGGCATCCACTTCACATCTCCGTTTTTTAGCGTGGTCGGAGGCTGGCATCCACTTCACATCTCCGTTTTTTAGCGTGGTCGGAGGCTGGCATCCACTTCACATCTCCGTTTTTTAGCGTGGTCGGAGGGTGGCATCCACTTCACATCTCCGTTTTTTAGCGTGGTCGGAGGCTGGCATCCACTTCACATCTCCGTTTTTTAGCGTGGTCGGAGGGTGGCATCCACTTCACATCTCCGTTTTTTAGCGTGGTCGGAGGCTGGCATCCACTTCACATCTCCGTTTTTTAGCGTGGTCGGAGGCTGGCATCCACTTCACATCTCCGTTTTTTAGCGTGGTCGGAGGGTGGCATCCACTTCACATCTCCGTTTTTTAGCGTGGTCGGAGGCTGGCATCCACTTCACATCTCCGTTTTTTAGCGTGGTCGGAGGCTGGCATCCACTTCACATCTCCGTTTTTTAGCGTGGTCGGAGGCTGGCATCCACTTCACATCTCCGTTTTTTAGCGTGGTCGGAGGCTGGCATCCACTTCACATCTCCGTTTTTTAGCGTGGTCGGAGGCTGGCATCCACTTCACATCTCCGTTTTTTAGCGTGGTCGGAGGCTGGCATCCACTTCACTTCTCCGTTTTTTAGCGTGGTCGGAGGCTGGCATCCACTTCACTTCTCCGTTTTTTAGCGTGGTCGGAGGCTGGCATCCACTTCACTTCTCCGTTTTTTAGCGTGGTCGGAGGCTGGCATCCACTTCACATCTCCGTTTTTTAGCGTGGTCGGAGGCTGGCATCCACTTCACATCTCCGTTTTTTAGCGTGGTCGGAGGCTGGCATCCACTTCACATCTCCGTTTTTTAGCGTGGTCGGAGGGTGGCATCCACTTCACATCTCCGTTTTTTAGCGTGGTCGGAGGCTGGCATCCACTTCACATCTCCGTTTTTTAGCGTGGTCGGAGGCTGGCATCCACTTCACATCTCCGTTTTTGAGCGTGGTCGGAGGCTGGCATCCACTTCACATCTCCGTTTTTGAGCGTGGTCGGAGGCTGGCATCCACTTCACATCTCCGTTTTTGAGCGTGGTCGGAGGCTGGCATCCACTTCACTTCTCTGATTTTCCATATTTCCTTAGAGCTGACCAAGGATATTCCCAGCATTATGGTGTATTAAGAGTTTATTGATTCCGAATTTCTTTTTTTTTCTGTTTCTCCTTCTTCGTTTTACATACTACTACTTTTCTCTTATTCTTTAAGGGACGTATGTGTCAACTGACATGGCAGATGATCTCACATTTGACCCGGCAGCTATTCTCGCAACAGATCTTCCGCACATTTGTTGAATTGATCTGACAGGATTTACCGACAACTTTCCCGGCAGCTGACTACACAACTGGCCAAGCAGCGTATTTCACCACATACATGTCCTCTGAACTCAGAGATCACCCGGCAATTGAACCGGCAGCTGAATCACAACTTACCAAACGGCGGACTTCACCATCGACTTGACACGGGAACTCAGAGATCACCCGGCAATTGAACCGGCAGCTGCATCACAACTTACCAAACGGCGGACTTCACCATCGACTTGACACGGAAGTTGACGAAATAATGTCTTTCTCCACAGACTTCACAACTTCTTGCTTTTCTTCTTATTCGTCATTCAATAGTATTGTATATATATTTTTAGACGGGAATTAATCGTAAAATTACCTCAAAGAGAAGAGAAATTCCAACCCACCAAACCTCCAAAGAAATTTCAATTATCCTTGCAGCTGACCAAGGGTTGAGAAGGATATGATCAGTACTGTGGCATACAGACTTACTCAAGGACACAGTCCAGTCCAAGTATATTCCCAGTATTATGGGATATTATGAGAGTTTATTGATTCCGAGTTTCCTTTTTCTTCTACTTATCCTTCTTCGTTTTACATTTGATTTGACAATTGTCGTGGCAGATGATCGGTCAAGAAATAAGGATAATTTAGTATATGCCTATATATTTAGTATTTATCTTGTAGTGGCATTAATAGTTGCAGTAGTAGTGGCAATTGTATTAGCATCCACTGTCCGTTTTTTATAGTTGTTGGCATCCACTTCTCCGTTTTTTAGCGTGGTCGGAGGTTGGCACTTGTATTAGCATCCACTGTAGTGGCATCCACATATAGTGGTTGTCCGTTTTTTATAGTTGTTGGCATCCACATCTCCGTTTTTAGCGTGGTCGGAGGCTGGCATCCACTTCACATCTCCGTTTTTTAGCGTGGTCGGAGGCTGGCATCCACTTCACATCTCCGTTTTTTAGCGTGGTCGGAGGGTGGCATCCACTTCACATCTCCGTTTTTTAGCGTGGTCGGAGGGTGGCATCCACTTCACATCTCCGTTTTTTAGCGTGGTCGGAGGGTGGCATCCACTTCACTTCTCCGTTTTTTAGCGTGGTCGGAGGGTGGCATCCACTTCACTTCTCCGTTTTTTAGCGTGGTCGGAGGGTGGCATCCAATTCACTTCTCCGTTTTTTAGCGTGGTCGGAGGGTGGCATCCAATTCACTTCTCCGTTTTTTAGCGTGGTCGGAGGGTGGCATCCACTTCACTTCTCCGTTTTTTAGCGTGGTCGGAGGGTGGCATCCACTTCACTTCTCCGTTTTTTAGCGTGGTCGGAGGGTGGCATCCACTTCACATCTCCGTTTTTTAGCGTGGTCGGAGGGTGGCATCCAATTCACTTCTCCGTTTTTTAGCGTGGTCGGAGGGTGGCATCCACTTCACATCTCCGTTTTTTAGCGTGGTCGGAGGCTGGCATCCACTTCACATCTCCGTTTTTTAGCGTGGTCGGAGGGTGGCATCCACTTCACATCTCCGTTTTTTAGCGTGGTCGGAGGCTGGCATCCACTTCACTTCTCCGTTTTTTAGCGTGGTCGGAGGCTGGCATCCACTTCACTTCTCCGTTTTTTAGCGTGGTCGGAGGCTGGCATCCACTTCACATCTCCGTTTTTTAGCGTGGTCGGAGGGTGGCATCCACTTCACATCTCCGTTTTTTAGCGTGGTCGGAGGGTGGCATCCACTTCACATCTCCGTTTTTTAGCGTGGTCGGAGGCTGGCATCCACTTCACATCTCCGTTTTTTAGCGTGGTCGGAGGCTGGCATCCACTTCACTTCTCCGTTTTTTAGCGTGGTCGGAGGCTGGCATCCACTTCACATCTCCGTTTTTTAGCGTGGTCGGAGGCTGGCATCCACTTCACTTCTCCGTTTTTTAGCGTGGTCGGAGGCTGGCATCCACTTCACTTCTCCGTTTTTTAGCGTGGTCGGAGGCTGGCATCCACTTCACATCTCCGTTTTTTAGCGTGGTCGGAGGCTGGCATCCACTTCACATCTCCGTTTTTTAGCGTGGTCGGAGGCTGGCATCCACTTCACATCTCCGTTTTTTAGCGTGGTCGGAGGGTGGCATCCACTTCACTTCTCCGTTTTTTAGCGTGGTCGGAGGGTGGCATCCACTTCACATCTCCGTTTTTTAGCGTGGTCGGAGGGTGGCATCCACTTCACTTCTCCGTTTTTTAGCGTGGTCGGAGGGTGGCATCCACTTCACTTCTCCGTTTTTTAGCGTGGTCGGAGGCTGGCATCCACTTCACATCTCCGTTTTTTAGCGTGGTCGGAGGCTGGCATCCACTTCACATCTCCGTTTTTTAGCGTGGTCGGAGGCTGGCATCCACTTCACATCTCCGTTTTTTAGCGTGGTCGGAGGCTGGCATCCACTTCACTTCTCCGTTTTTTAGCGTGGTCGGAGGCTGGCATCCACTTCACTTCTCCGTTTTTTAGCGTGGTCGGAGGCTGGCATCCACTTCACTTCTCCGTTTTTTAGCGTGGTCGGAGGCTGGCATCCACTTCACTTCTCCGTTTTTTAGCGTGGTCGGAGGCTGGCATCCACTTCACTTCTCCGTTTTTTAGCGTGGTCGGAGGCTGGCATCCACTTCACATCTCCGTTTTTTAGCGTGGTCGGAGGCTGGCATCCACTTCACTTCTCCGTTTTTTAGCGTGGTCGGAGGGTGGCATCCACTTCACTTCTCCGTTTTTTAGCGTGGTCGGAGGGTGGCATCCACTTCACTTCCTCCGTTTTTTAGCGTGGTCGGAGGGTGGCTTCCACTTCACATCTCCGTTTTTTAGCGTGGTCGGAGGGTGGCATCCACTTCACATCTCCGTTTTTAGCGTGGTCGGAGGGTGGCATCCACTTCACTTCTCCGTTTTTTAGCGTGGTCGGAGGGTGGCATCCAATTCACTTCTCCGTTTTTTAGCGTGGTCGGAGGGTGGCATCCACTTCACATCTCCGTTTTTTAGCGTGGTCGGAGGGTGGCATCCACTTCACATCTCCGTTTTTTAGCGTGGTCGGAGGTGGCATCCACTTCACATCTCCGTTTTTTAGCGTGGTCGGAGGCTGGCATCCACTTCACATCTCCGTTTTTTAGCGTGGTCGGAGGCTGGCATCCACTTCACATCTCCGTTTTTTAGCGTGGTCGGAGGCTGGCATCCACTTCACTTCTCCGTTTTTTAGCGTGGTCGGAGGCTGGCATCCACTTCACATCTCCGTTTTTTAGCGTGGTCGGAGGCTGGCATCCACTTCACTTCTCCGTTTTTTAGCGTGGTCGGAGGCTGGCATCCACTTCACTTCTCCGTTTTTTAGCGTGGTCGGAGGCTGGCATCCACTTCACTTCTCCGTTTTTTAGCGTGGTCGGAGGCTGGCATCCACTTCACATCTCCGTTTTTTAGCGTGGTCGGAGGCTGGCATCCACTTCACATCTCCGTTTTTTAGCGTGGTCGGAGGCTGGCATCCACTTCACATCTCCGTTTTTTTAGCGTGGTCGGAGGCTGGCATCCACTTCACATCTCCGTTTTTTAGCGTGGTCGGAGGCTGGCATCCACTTCACATCTCCGTTTTTTAGCGTGGTCGGAGGCTGGCATCCACTTCACATCTCCGTTTTTTAGCGTGGTCGGAGGCTGGCATCCACTTCACATCTCCGTTTTTTAGCGTGGTCGGAGGCTGGCATCCACTTCACATCTCCGTTTTTTAGCGTGGTCGGAGGCTGGCATCCACTTCACATCTCCGTTTTTTAGCGTGGTCGGAGGGTGGCATCCACTTCACATCTCCGTTTTTTAGCGTGGTCGGAGGGTGGGATACACTTCACATCTCCGTTTTTTAGCGTGGTCGGAGGCTGGCATCCACTTCACATCTCCGTTTTTTAGCGTGGTCGGAGGTGGCATCCACTTCACATCTCCGTTTTTTAGCGTGGTCGGAGGCTGGCATCCACTTCACATCTCCGTTTTTTAGCGTGGTCGGAGGCTGGCATCCACTTCACATCTCCGTTTTTTAGCGTGGTCGGAGGCTGGCATCCACTTCACATCTCCGTTTTTTAGCGTGGTCGGAGGCTGGCATCCACTTCACATCTCCGTTTTTTAGCGTGGTCGGAGGCTGGCATCCACTTCACATCTCCGTTTTTTAGCGTGGTCGGAGGCTGGCATCCACTTCACTTCTCCGTTTTTTAGCGTGGTCGGAGGCTGGCATCCACTTCACTTCTCCGTTTTTTAGCGTGGTCGGAGGCTGGCATCCACTTCACTTCTCCGTTTTTTAGCGTGGTCGGAGGCTGGCATCCACTTCACATCTCCGTTTTTTAGCGTGGTCGGAGGCTGGCATCCACTTCACATCTCCGTTTTTTAGCGTGGTCGGAGGCTGGCATCCACTTCACATCTCCGTTTTTTAGCGTGGTCGGAGGGTGGCATCCACTTCACATCTCCGTTTTTTAGCGTGGTCGGAGGCTGGCATCCACTTCACATCTCCGTTTTTGAGCGTGGTCGGAGGCTGGCATCCACTTCACATCTCCGTTTTTGAGCGTGGTCGGAGGCTGGCATCCACTTCACTTCTCTGATTTTCCATATTTCCTTAGAGCTGACCAAGGATATTCCCAGCATTATGGTGTATTAAGAGTTTATTGATTCCGAATTTCTTTTTTTTTCTGTTTCTCCTTCTTCGTTTTACATACTACTACTTTTCTCTTATTCTTTAAGGGACGTATGTGTCAACTGACATGGCAGATGATCTCACATTTGACCCGGCAGCTATTCTCGCAACAGATCTTCCGCACATTTGTTGAATTGATCTGACAGGATTTACCGACAACTTTCCCGGCAGCTGACTACACAACTGGCCAAGCAGCGTATTTCACCACATACATGTCCTCTGAACTCAGAGATCACCCGGCAATTGAACCGGCAGCTGAATCACAACTTACCAAACGGCGGACTTCACCATCGACTTGACACGGGAACTCAGAGATCACCCGGCAATTGAACCGGCAGCTGCATCACAACTTACCAAACGGCGGACTTCACCATCGACTTGACACGGAAGTTGACGAAATAATGTCTTTCTCCACAGACTTCACAACTTCTTGCTTTTCTTCTTATTCGTCATTCAATAGTATTGTATATATATTTTTAGACGGGAATTAATCGTAAAATTACCTCAAAGAGAAGAGAAATTCCAACCCACCAAACCTCCAAAGAAATTTCAATTATCCTTGCAGCTGACCAAGGGTTGAGAAGGATATGATCAGTACTGTGGCATACAGACTTACTCAAGGACACAGTCCAGTCCAAGTATATTCCCAGTATTATGGGATATTATGAGAGTTTATTGATTCCGAGTTTCCTTTTTCTTCTACTTATCCTTCTTCGTTTTACATTTGATTTGACAATTGTCGTGGCAGATGATCGGTCAAGAAATAAGGATAATTTAGTATATGCCTATATATTTAGTATTTATCTTGTAGTGGCATTAATAGTTGCAGTAGTAGTGGCAATTGTATTAGCATCCACTGTCCGTTTTTTATAGTTGTTGGCATCCACTTCTCCGTTTTTTAGCGTGGTCGGAGGTTGGCACTTGTATTAGCATCCACTGTAGTGGCATCCACATATAGTGGTTGTCCGTTTTTTATAGTTGTTGGCATCCACATCTCCGTTTTTTAGCGTGGTCGGAGGCTGGCATCCACTTCACATCTCCGTTTTTTAGCGTGGTCGGAGGCTGGCATCCACTTCACATCTCCGTTTTTTAGCGTGGTCGGAGGGTGGCATCCACTTCACATCTCCGTTTTTTAGCGTGGTCGGAGGGTGGCATCCACTTCACATCTCCGTTTTTTAGCGTGGTCGGAGGGTGGCATCCACTTCACTTCTCCGTTTTTTAGCGTGGTCGGAGGGTGGCATCCACTTCACTTCTCCGTTTTTTAGCGTGGTCGGAGGGTGGCATCCAATTCACTTCTCCGTTTTTTAGCGTGGTCGGAGGGTGGCATCCAATTCACTTCTCCGTTTTTTAGCGTGGTCGGAGGGTGGCATCCACTTCACTTCTCCGTTTTTTAGCGTGGTCGGAGGGTGGCATCCACTTCACTTCTCCGTTTTTTAGCGTGGTCGGAGGGTGGCATCCACTTCACATCTCCGTTTTTTAGCGTGGTCGGAGGGTGGCATCCAATTCACTTCTCCGTTTTTTAGCGTGGTCGGAGGGTGGCATCCACTTCACATCTCCGTTTTTTAGCGTGGTCAGAGGCTGGCATCCACTTCACATCTCCGTTTTTTAGCGTGGTCGGAGGCTGGCATCCACTTCACATCTCCGTTTTTTAGCGTGGTCGGAGGGTGGCATCCACTTCACATCTCCGTTTTTTAGCGTGGTCGGAGGCTGGCATCCACTTCACATCTCCGTTTTTTAGCGTGGTCGGAGGGTGGCATCCACTTCACATCTCCGTTTTTTAGCGTGGTCGGAGGCTGGCATCCACTTCACATCTCCGTTTTTTAGCGTGGTCGGAGGCTGGCATCCACTTCACATCTCCGTTTTTTAGCGTGGTCGGAGGGTGGCATCCACTTCACATCTCCGTTTTTTAGCGTGGTCGGAGGCTGGCATCCACTTCACATCTCCGTTTTTTAGCGTGGTCGGAGGCTGGCATCCACTTCACATCTCCGTTTTTTAGCGTGGTCGGAGGCTGGCATCCACTTCACATCTCCGTTTTTTAGCGTGGTCGGAGGCTGGCATCCACTTCACATCTCCGTTTTTTAGCGTGGTCGGAGGCTGGCATCCACTTCACATCTCCGTTTTTTAGCGTGGTCGGAGGCTGGCATCCACTTCACTTCTCCGTTTTTTAGCGTGGTCGGAGGCTGGCATCCACTTCACTTCTCCGTTTTTTAGCGTGGTCGGAGGCTGGCATCCACTTCACTTCTCCGTTTTTTAGCGTGGTCGGAGGCTGGCATCCACTTCACATCTCCGTTTTTTAGCGTGGTCGGAGGCTGGCATCCACTTCACATCTCCGTTTTTTAGCGTGGTCGGAGGCTGGCATCCACTTCACATCTCCGTTTTTTAGCGTGGTCGGAGGGTGGCATCCACTTCACATCTCCGTTTTTTAGCGTGGTCGGAGGCTGGCATCCACTTCACATCTCCGTTTTTTAGCGTGGTCGGAGGCTGGCATCCACTTCACATCTCCGTTTTTGAGCGTGGTCGGAGGCTGGCATCCACTTCACATCTCCGTTTTTGAGCGTGGTCGGAGGCTGGCATCCACTTCACATCTCCGTTTTTGAGCGTGGTCGGAGGCTGGCATCCACTTCACTTCTCTGATTTTCCATATTTCCTTAGAGCTGACCAAGGATATTCCCAGCATTATGGTGTATTAAGAGTTTATTGATTCCGAATTTCTTTTTTTTTCTGTTTCTCCTTCTTCGTTTTACATACTACTACTTTTCTCTTATTCTTTAAGGGACGTATGTGTCAACTGACATGGCAGATGATCTCACATTTGACCCGGCAGCTATTCTCGCAACAGATCTTCCGCACATTTGTTGAATTGATCTGACAGGATTTACCGACAACTTTCCCGGCAGCTGACTACACAACTGGCCAAGCAGCGTATTTCACCACATACATGTCCTCTGAACTCAGAGATCACCCGGCAATTGAACCGGCAGCTGAATCACAACTTACCAAACGGCGGACTTCACCATCGACTTGACACGGGAACTCAGAGATCACCCGGCAATTGAACCGGCAGCTGCATCACAAATTACCAAACGGCGGACTTCACCATCGACTTGACACGGAAGTTGACGAAATAATGTCTTTCTCCACAGACTTCACAACTTCTTGCTTTTCTTCTTATTCGTCATTCAATAGTATTGTATATATATTTTTAGACGGGAATTAATCGTAAAATTACCTCAAAGAGAAGAGAAATTCCAACCCACCAAACCTCCAAAGAAATTTCAATTATCCTTGCAGCTGACCAAGGGTTGAGAAGGATATGATCAGTACTGTGGCATACAGACTTACTCAAGGACACAGTCCAGTCCAAGTATATTCCCAGTATTATGGGATATTATGAGAGTTTATTGATTCCGAGTTTCCTTTTTCTTCTACTTATCCTTCTTCGTTTTACATTTGATTTGACAATTGTCGTGGCAGATGATCGGTCAAGAAATAAGGATAATTTAGTATATGCCTATATATTTAGTATTTATCTTGTAGTGGCATTAATAGTTGCAGTAGTAGTGGCAATTGTATTAGCATCCACTGTCCGTTTTTTATAGTTGTTGGCATCCACTTCTCCGTTTTTTAGCGTGGTCGGAGGTTGGCACTTGTATTAGCATCCACTGTAGTGGCATCCACATATAGTGGTTGTCCGTTTTTTATAGTTGTTGGCATCCACATCTCCGTTTTTAGCGTGGTCGGAGGCTGGCATCCACTTCACATCTCCGTTTTTTAGCGTGGTCGGAGGCTGGCATCCACTTCACATCTCCGTTTTTTAGCGTGGTCGGAGGGTGGCATCCACTTCACATCTCCGTTTTTTAGCGTGGTCGGAGGGTGGCATCCACTTCACATCTCCGTTTTTTAGCGTGGTCGGAGGGTGGCATCCACTTCACTTCTCCGTTTTTTAGCGTGGTCGGAGGGTGGCATCCACTTCACTTCTCCGTTTTTTAGCGTGGTCGGAGGGTGGCATCCAATTCACTTCTCCGTTTTTTAGCGTGGTCGGAGGGTGGCATCCAATTCACTTCTCCGTTTTTTAGCGTGGTCGGAGGGTGGCATCCACTTCACTTCTCCGTTTTTTAGCGTGGTCGGAGGGTGGCATCCACTTCACTTCTCCGTTTTTTAGCGTGGTCGGAGGGTGGCATCCACTTCACATCTCCGTTTTTTAGCGTGGTCGGAGGGTGGCATCCAATTCACTTCTCCGTTTTTTAGCGTGGTCGGAGGGTGGCATCCACTTCACATCTCCGTTTTTTAGCGTGGTCGGAGGCTGGCATCCACTTCACATCTCCGTTTTTTAGCGTGGTCGGAGGGTGGCATCCACTTCACATCTCCGTTTTTTAGCGTGGTCGGAGGCTGGCATCCACTTCACTTCTCCGTTTTTTAGCGTGGTCGGAGGCTGGCATCCACTTCACTTCTCCGTTTTTTAGCGTGGTCGGAGGCTGGCATCCACTTCACATCTCCGTTTTTTAGCGTGGTCGGAGGGTGGCATCCACTTCACATCTCCGTTTTTTAGCGTGGTCGGAGGGTGGCATCCACTTCACATCTCCGTTTTTTAGCGTGGTCGGAGGCTGGCATCCACTTCACATCTCCGTTTTTTAGCGTGGTCGGAGGCTGGCATCCACTTCACTTCTCCGTTTTTTAGCGTGGTCGGAGGCTGGCATCCACTTCACATCTCCGTTTTTTAGCGTGGTCGGAGGCTGGCATCCACTTCACTTCTCCGTTTTTTAGCGTGGTCGGAGGCTGGCATCCACTTCACTTCTCCGTTTTTTAGCGTGGTCGGAGGCTGGCATCCACTTCACATCTCCGTTTTTTAGCGTGGTCGGAGGCTGGCATCCACTTCACATCTCCGTTTTTTAGCGTGGTCGGAGGCTGGCATCCACTTCACATCTCCGTTTTTTAGCGTGGTCGGAGGGTGGCATCCACTTCACTTCTCCGTTTTTTAGCGTGGTCGGAGGGTGGCATCCACTTCACATCTCCGTTTTTTAGCGTGGTCGGAGGGTGGCATCCACTTCACTTCTCCGTTTTTTAGCGTGGTCGGAGGGTGGCATCCACTTCACTTCTCCGTTTTTTAGCGTGGTCGGAGGCTGGCATCCACTTCACATCTCCGTTTTTTAGCGTGGTCGGAGGCTGGCATCCACTTCACATCTCCGTTTTTTAGCGTGGTCGGAGGCTGGCATCCACTTCACATCTCCGTTTTTTTAGCGTGGTCGGAGGCTGGCATCCACTTCACTTCTCCGTTTTTTAGCGTGGTCGGAGGCTGGCATCCACTTCACTTCTCCGTTTTTTAGCGTGGTCGGAGGCTGGCATCCACTTCACTTCTCCGTTTTTTAGCGTGGTCGGAGGCTGGCATCCACTTCACTTCTCCGTTTTTTAGCGTGGTCGGAGGCTGGCATCCACTTCACTTCTCCGTTTTTTAGCGTGGTCGGAGGCTGGCATCCACTTCACATCTCCGTTTTTTAGCGTGGTCGGAGGCTGGCATCCACTTCACTTCTCCGTTTTTTAGCGTGGTCGGAGGGTGGCATCCACTTCACTTCTCCGTTTTTTAGCGTGGTCGGAGGGTGGCATCCACTTCACTTCTCCGTTTTTTAGCGTGGTCGGAGGGTGGCATCCACTTCACATCTCCGTTTTTTAGCGTGGTCGGAGGGTGGCATCCACTTCACATCTCCGTTTTTTAGCGTGGTCGGAGGGTGGCATCCACTTCACTTCTCCGTTTTTTAGCGTGGTCGGAGGGTGGCATCCAATTCACTTCTCCGTTTTTTAGCGTGGTCGGAGGGTGGCATCCACTTCACATCTCCGTTTTTTAGCGTGGTCGGAGGGTGGCATCCACTTCACATCTCCGTTTTTTAGCGTGGTCGGAGGCTGGCATCCACTTCACATCTCCGTTTTTTAGCGTGGTCGGAGGCTGGCATCCACTTCACATCTCCGTTTTTTAGCGTGGTCGGAGGCTGGCATCCACTTCACATCTCCGTTTTTTAGCGTGGTCGGAGGCTGGCATCCACTTCACTTCTCCGTTTTTTAGCGTGGTCGGAGGCTGGCATCCACTTCACATCTCCGTTTTTTAGCGTGGTCGGAGGCTGGCATCCACTTCACTTCTCCGTTTTTTAGCGTGGTCGGAGGCTGGCATCCACTTCACATCTCCGTTTTTTAGCGTGGTCGGAGGCTGGCATCCACTTCACATCTCCGTTTTTTAGCGTGGTCGGAGGCTGGCATCCACTTCACATCTCCGTTTTTTAGCGTGGTCGGAGGGTGGCATCCACTTCACTTCTCCGTTTTTTAGCGTGGTCGGAGGGTGGCATCCACTTCACATCTCCGTTTTTTAGCGTGGTCGGAGGGTGGCATCCACTTCACTTCTCCGTTTTTTAGCGTGGTCGGAGGGTGGCATCCACTTCACTTCTCCGTTTTTTAGCGTGGTCGGAGGCTGGCATCCACTTCACATCTCCGTTTTTTAGCGTGGTCGGAGGCTGGCATCCACTTCACATCTCCGTTTTTTAGCGTGGTCGGAGGCTGGCATCCACTTCACATCTCCGTTTTTTAGCGTGGTCGGAGGCTGGCATCCACTTCACTTCTCCGTTTTTTAGCGTGGTCGGAGGCTGGCATCCACTTCACTTCTCCGTTTTTAGCGTGGTCGGAGGCTGGCATCCACTTCACTTCTCCGTTTTTTAGCGTGGTCGGAGGCTGGCATCCACTTCACTTCTCCGTTTTTTAGCGTGGTCGGAGGCTGGCATCCACTTCACTTCTCCGTTTTTTAGCGTGGTCGGAGGCTGGCATCCACTTCACATCTCCGTTTTTTAGCGTGGTCGGAGGCTGGCATCCACTTCACTTCTCCGTTTTTTAGCGTGGTCGGAGGGTGGCATCCACTTCACTTCTCCGTTTTTTAGCGTGGTCGGAGGGTGGCATCCACTTCACTTCTCCGTTTTTTAGCGTGGTCGGAGGGTGGCATCCACTTCACATCTCCGTTTTTTAGCGTGGTCGGAGGGTGGCATCCACTTCACATCTCCGTTTTTTAGCGTGGTCGGAGGGTGGCATCCACTTCACTCTCCGTTTTTTAGCGTGGTCGGAGGGTGGCATCCAATTCACTTCTCCGTTTTTTAGCGTGGTCGGAGGGTGGCATCCACTTCACATCTCCGTTTTTTAGCGTGGTCGGAGGGTGGCATCCACTTCACATCTCCGTTTTTTAGCGTGGTCGGAGGCTGGCATCCACTTCACATCTCCGTTTTTTAGCGTGGTCGGAGGCTGGCATCCACTTCACATCTCCGTTTTTTAGCGTGGTCGGAGGCTGGCATCCACTTCACATCTCCGTTTTTTAGCGTGGTCGGAGGCTGGCATCCACTTCACTTCTCCGTTTTTTAGCGTGGTCGGAGGCTGGCATCCACTTCACATCTCCGTTTTTTAGCGTGGTCGGAGGCTGGCATCCACTTCACATCTCCGTTTTTAGCGTGGTCGGAGGCTGGCATCCACTTCACTTCTCCGTTTTTTAGCGTGGTCGGAGGCTGGCATCCACTTCACTTCTCCGTTTTTTAGCGTGGTCGGAGGCTGGCATCCACTTCACATCTCCGTTTTTTAGCGTGGTCGGAGGCTGGCATCCACTTCACATCTCCGTTTTTTAGCGTGGTCGGAGGCTGGCATCCACTTCACATCTCCGTTTTTTAGCGTGGTCGGAGGCTGGCATCCACTTCACATCTCCGTTTTTTAGCGTGGTCGGAGGCTGGCATCCACTTCACATCTCCGTTTTTTAGCGTGGTCGGAGGCTGGCATCCACTTCACATCTCCGTTTTTTAGCGTGGTCGGAGGCTGGCATCCACTTCACATCTCCGTTTTTTAGCGTGGTCGGAGGCTGGCATCCACTTCACATCTCCGTTTTTTAGCGTGGTCGGAGGCTGGCATCCACTTCACATCTCCGTTTTTTAGCGTGGTCGGAGGGTGGCATCCACTTCACATCTCCGTTTTTTAGCGTGGTCGGAGGGTGGGATACACTTCACATCTCCGTTTTTTAGCGTGGTCGGAGGCTGGCATCCACTTCACATCTCCGTTTTTTAGCGTGGTCGGAGGGTGGCATCCACTTCACATCTCCGTTTTTAGCGTGGTCGGAGGCTGGCATCCACTTCACATCTCCGTTTTTTTAGCGTGGTCGGAGGCTGGCATCCACTTCACATCTCCGTTTTTTAGCGTGGTCGGAGGCTGGCATCCACTTCACATCTCCGTTTTTTAGCGTGGTCGGAGGCTGGCATCCACTTCACATCTCCGTTTTTTAGCGTGGTCGGAGGCTGGCATCCACTTCACTTCTCCGTTTTTTAGCGTGGTCGGAGGCTGGCATCCACTTCACTTCTCCGTTTTTTAGCGTGGTCGGAGGCTGGCATCCACTTCACTTCTCCGTTTTTTAGCGTGGTCGGAGGCTGGCATCCACTTCACATCTCCGTTTTTTAGCGTGGTCGGAGGCTGGCATCCACTTCACATCTCCGTTTTTTAGCGTGGTCGGAGGCTGGCATCCACTTCACATCTCCGTTTTTTAGCGTGGTCGGAGGGTGGCATCCACTTCACATCTCCGTTTTTTAGCGTGGTCGGAGGCTGGCATCCACTTCACATCTCCGTTTTTTAGCGTGGTCGGAGGGTGGCATCCACTTCACATCTCCGTTTTTTAGCGTGGTCGGAGGCTGGCATCCACTTCACATCTCCGTTTTTTAGCGTGGTCGGAGGCTGGCATCCACTTCACATCTCCGTTTTTTAGCGTGGTCGGAGGCTGGCATCCACTTCACATCTCCGTTTTTTAGCGTGGTCGGAGGCTGGCATCCACTTCACATCTCCGTTTTTTAGCGTGGTCGGAGGCTGGCATCCACTTCACATCTCCGTTTTTTAGCGTGGTCGGAGGCTGGCATCCACTTCACTTCTCCGTTTTTTAGCGTGGTCGGAGGCTGGCATCCACTTCACTTCTCCGTTTTTTAGCGTGGTCGGAGGCTGGCATCCACTTCACTTCTCCGTTTTTTAGCGTGGTCGGAGGCTGGCATCCACTTCACATCTCCGTTTTTTAGCGTGGTCGGAGGCTGGCATCCACTTCACATCTCCGTTTTTTAGCGTGGTCGGAGGCTGGCATCCACTTCACATCTCCGTGTTTTAGCGTGGTCGGAGGGTGGCATCCACTTCACATCTCCGTTTTTTTAGCGTGGTCGGAGGCTGGCATCCACTTCACATCTCCGTTTTTTAGCGTGGTCGGAGGCTGGCATCCACTTCACATCTCCGTTTTTGAGCGTGGTCGGAGGCTGGCATCCACTTCACATCTCCGTTTTTGAGCGTGGTCGGAGGCTGGCATCCACTTCACATCTCCGTTTTTGAGCGTGGTCGGAGGCTGGCATCCACTTCACTTCTCTGATTTTCCATATTTCCTTAGAGCTGACCAAGGATATTCCCAGCATTATGGTGTATTAAGAGTTTATTGATTCCGAATTTCTTTTTTTTTCTGTTTCTCCTTCTTCGTTTTACATACTACTACTTTTCTCTTATTCTTTAAGGGACGTATGTGTCAACTGACATGGCAGATGATCTCACATTTGACCCGGCAGCTATTCTCGCAACAGATCTTCCGCACATTTGTTGAATTGATCTGACAGGATTTACCGACAACTTTCCCGGCAGCTGACTACACAACTGGCCAAGCAGCGTATTTCACCACATACATGTCCTCTGAACTCAGAGATCACCCGGCAATTGAACCGGCAGCTGAATCACAACTTACCAAACGGCGGACTTCACCATCGACTTGACACGGGAACTCAGAGATCACCCGGCAATTGAACCGGCAGCTGCATCACAACTTACCAAACGGCGGACTTCACCATCGACTTGACACGGAAGTTGACGAAATAATGTCTTTCTCCACAGACTTCACAACTTCTTGCTTTTCTTCTTATTCGTCATTCAATAGTATTGTATATATATTTTTAGACGGGAATTAATCGTAAAATTACCTCAAAGAGAAGAGAAATTCCAACCCACCAAACCTCCAAAGAAATTTCAATTATCCTTGCAGCTGACCAAGGGTTGAGAAGGATATGATCAGTACTGTGGCATACAGACTTACTCAAGGACACAGTCCAGTCCAAGTATATTCCCAGTATTATGGGATATTATGAGAGTTTATTGATTCCGAGTTTCCTTTTTCTTCTACTTATCCTTCTTCGTTTTACATTTGATTTGACAATTGTCGTGGCAGATGATCGGTCAAGAAATAAGGATAATTTAGTATATGCCTATATATTTAGTATTTATCTTGTAGTGGCATTAATAGTTGCAGTAGTAGTGGCAATTGTATTAGCATCCACTGTCCGTTTTTTATAGTTGTTGGCATCCACTTCTCCGTTTTTTAGCGTGGTCGGAGGTTGGCACTTGTATTAGCATCCACTGTAGTGGCATCCACATATAGTGGTTGTCCGTTTTTTATAGTTGTTGGCATCCACATCTCCGTTTTTTAGCGTGGTCGGAGGCTGGCATCCACTTCACTTCTCCGTTTTTAGCGTGGTCGGAGGGTGGCATCCAATTCACTTCTCCGTTTTTTAGCGTGGTCGGAGGGTGGCATCCAATTCACTTCTCCGTTTTTTAGCGTGGTCGGAGGGTGGCATCCACTTCACTTCTCCGTTTTTTAGCGTGGTCGGAGGGTGGCATCCACTTCACTTCTCCGTTTTTTAGCGTGGTCGGAGGGTGGCATCCACTTCACATCTCCGTTTTTTAGCGTGGTCGGAGGGTGGCATCCACTTCACATCTCCGTTTTTTAGCGTGGTCGGAGGGTGGCATCCAATTCACTTCTCCGTTTTTTAGCGTGGTCGGAGGGTGGCATCCACTTCACATCTCCGTTTTTTAGCGTGGTCGGAGGCTGGCATCCACTTCACATCTCCGTTTTTAGCGTGGTCGGAGGGTGGCATCCACTTCACATCTCCGTTTTTTAGCGTGGTCGGAGGGTGGCATCCACTTCACATCTCCGTTTTTTAGCGTGGTCGGAGGCTGGCATCCACTTCACATCTCCGTTTTTTAGCGTGGTCGGAGGCTGGCATCCACTTCACATCTCCGTTTTTTAGCGTGGTCGGAGGCTGGCATCCACTTCACATCTCCGTTTTTTAGCGTGGTCGGAGGGTGGCATCCACTTCACATCTCCGTTTTTTAGCGTGGTCGGAGGGTGGCATCCACTTCACATCTCCGTTTTTTAGCGTGGTCGGAGGCTGGCATCCACTTCACATCTCCGTTTTTTAGCGTGGTCGGAGGCTGGCATCCACTTCACATCTCCGTTTTTTAGCGTGGTCGGAGGCTGGCATCCACTTCACATCTCCGTTTTTTAGCGTGGTCGGAGGCTGGCATCCACTTCACATCTCCGTTTTTTAGCGTGGTCGGAGGCTGGCATCCACTTCACATCTCCGTTTTTTAGCGTGGTCGGAGGGTGGCATCCACTTCACATCTCCGTTTTTTAGCGTGGTCGGAGGCTGGCATCCACTTCACATCTCCGTTTTTTAGCGTGGTCGGAGGCTGGCATCCACTTCACATCTCCGTTTTTTAGCGTGGTCGGAGGCTGGCATCCACTTCACATCTCCGTTTTTTAGCGTGGTCGGAGGCTGACATCCACTTCACATCTCCGTTTTTTAGCGTGGTCGGAGGCTGGCATCCACTTCACATCTCCGTTTTTTAGCGTGGTCGGAGGGTGGCATCCACTTCACATCTCCGTTTTTTAGCGTGGTCGGAGGGTGGCATCCACTTCACATCTCCGTTTTTTAGCGTGGTCGGAGGGTGGCATCCACTTCACATCTCCGTTTTTTAGCGTGGTCGGAGGGTGGCATCCACTTCACATCTCCGTTTTTTAGCGTGGTCGGAGGCTGGCATCCACTTCACATCTCCGTTTTTTAGCGTGGTCGGAGGGTGGCATCCACTTCACATCTCCGTTTTTTAGCGTGGTCGGAGGGTGGCATCCACTTCACATCTCCGTTTTTTAGCGTGGTCGGAGGGTGGCATCCACTTCACATCTCCGTTTTTTAGCGTGGTCGGAGGCTGGCATCCACTTCACATCTCCGTTTTTTAGCGTGGTCGGAGGCTGGCATCCACTTCACATCTCCGTTTTTTAGCGTGGTCGGGAGGGTGGCATCCACTTCACATCTCCGTTTTTTAGCGTGGTCGGAGGGTGGCATCCACTTCACATCTCCGTTTTTTAGCGTGGTCGGAGGCTGGCATCCACTTCACATCTCCGTTTTTTAGCGTGGTCGGAGGCTGGCATCCACTTCACATCTCCGTTTTTTAGCGTGGTCGGAGGCTGGCATCCACTTCACATCTCCGTTTTTTAGCGTGGTCGGAGGCTGGCATCCACTTCACATCTCCGTTTTTTAGCGTGGTCGGAGGCTGGCATCCACTTCACATCTCCGTTTTTTAGCGTGGTCGGAGGCTGGCATCCACTTCACATCTCCGTTTTTTAGCGTGGTCGGAGGCTGGCATCCACTTCACATCTCCGTTTTTTAGCGTGGTCGGAGGCTGGCATCCACTTCACATCTCCGTTTTTTAGCGTGGTCGGAGGCTGGCATCCACTTCACATCTCCGTTTTTTAGCGTGGTCGGAGGCTGGCATCCACTTCACATCTCCGTTTTTTAGCGTGGTCGGAGGCTGGCATCCACTTCACATCTCCGTTTTTTAGCGTGGTCGGAGGGTGGCATCCACTTCACATCTCCGTTTTTTAGCGTGGTCGGAGGGTGGCATCCACTTCACATCTCCGTTTTTTAGCGTGGTCGGAGGGTGGCATCCACTTCACATCTCCGTTTTTTAGCGTGGTCGGAGGGTGGCATCCACTTCACATCTCCGTTTTTTAGCGTGGTCGGAGGGTGGCATCCACTTCACATCTCCGTTTTTTAGCGTGGTCGGAGGGTGGCATCCACTTCACATCTCCGTTTTTTAGCGTGGTCGGAGGGTGGCATCCACTTCACATCTCCGTTTTTTAGCGTGGTCGGAGGGTGGCATCCACTTCACATCTCCGTTTTTTAGCGTGGTCGGAGGGTGGCATCCACTTCACATCTCCGTTTTTTAGCGTGGTCGGAGGGTGGCATCCACTTCACATCTCCGTTTTTTAGCGTGGTCGGAGGGTGGCATCCACTTCACATCTCCGTTTTTTAGCGTGGTCGGAGGGTGGCATCCACTTCACATCTCCGTTTTTTAGCGTGGTCGGAGGGTGGCATCCACTTCACATCTCCGTTTTTTAGCGTGGTCGGAGGGTGGCATCCACTTCACATCTCCGTTTTTTAGCGTGGTCGGAGGGTGGCATCCACTTCACATCTCCGTTTTTTAGCGTGGTCGGAGGGTGGCATCCACTTCACATCTCCGTTTTTTAGCGTGGTCGGAGGGTGGCATCCACTTCACATCTCCGTTTTTTAGCGTGGTCGGAGGCTGGCATCCACTTCACATCTCCGTTTTTTAGCGTGGTCGGAGGGTGGCATCCACTTCACATCTCCGTTTTTTAGCGTGGTCGGAGGCTGGCATCCACTTCACATCTCCGTTTTTTAGCGTGGTCGGAGGCTGGCATCCACTTCACATCTCCGTTTTTTAGCGTGGTCGGAGGCTGGCATCCACTTCACATCTCCGTTTTTTAGCGTGGTCGGAGGCTGGCATCCACTTCACATCTCCGTTTTTTAGCGTGGTCGGAGGCTGGCATCCACTTCACATCTCCGTTTTTTAGCGTGGTCGGAGGCTGGCATCCACTTCACATCTCCGTTTTTTAGCGTGGTCGGAGGCTGGCATCCACTTCACATCTCCGTTTTTTAGCGTGGTCGGAGGCTGGCATCCACTTCACATCTCCGTTTTTTAGCGTGGTCGGAGGCTGGCATCCACTTCACATCTCCGTTTTTTAGCGTGGTCGGAGGCTGGCATCCACTTCACATCTCCGTTTTTTAGCGTGGTCGGAGGCTGGCATCCACTTCACATCTCCGTTTTTTAGCGTGGTCGGAGGCTGGCATCCACTTCACATCTCCGTTTTTTAGCGTGGTCGGAGGCTGGCATCCACTTCACATCTCCGTTTTTAGCGTGGTCGGAGGCTGGCATCCACTTCACATCTCCGTTTTTTAGCGTGGTCGGAGGCTGGCATCCACTTCACATCTCCGTTTTTTAGCGTGGTCGGAGGCTGGCATCCACTTCACATCTCCGTTTTTTAGCGTGGTCGGAGGCTGGCATCCACTTCACATCTCCGTTTTTTAGCGTGGTCGGAGGCTGGCATCCACTTCACATCTCCGTTTTTTAGCGTGGTCGGAGGCTGGCATCCACTTCACATCTCCGTTTTTTAGCGTGGTCGGAGGCTGGCATCCACTTCACATCTCCGTTTTTAGCGTGGTCGGAGGCTGGCATCCACTTCACATCTCCGTTTTTTAGCGTGGTCGGAGGCTGGCATCCACTTCACATCTCCGTTTTTTAGCGTGGTCGGAGGGTGGCATCCACTTCACATCTCCGTTTTTTAGCGTGGTCGGAGGGTGGCATCCACTTCACATCTCCGTTTTTTAGCGTGGTCGGAGGCTGGCATCCACTTCACATCTCCGTTTTTTAGCGTGGTCGGAGGGTGGCATCCACTTCACTCTCCGTTTTTTAGCGTGGTCGGAGGGTGGCATCCACTTCACATCTCCGTTTTTTAGCGTGGTCGGAGGGTGGCATCCACTTCACATCTCCGTTTTTTAGCGTGGTCGGAGGGTGGCATCCACTTCACATCTCCGTTTTTTAGCGTGGTCGGAGGGTGGCATCCACTTCACATCTCCGTTTTTTAGCGTGGTCGGAGGGTGGCATCCACTTCACATCTCCGTTTTTTAGCGTGGTCGGAGGGTGGCATCCACTTCACATCTCCGTTTTTTAGCGTGGTCGGAGGTGGCATCCACTTCACATCTCCGTTTTTTAGCGTGGTCGGAGGGTGGCATCCACTTCACATCTCCGTTTTTTAGCGTGGTCGGAGGGTGGCATCCACTTCACATCTCCGTTTTTTAGCGTGGTCGGAGGGTGGCATCCACTTCACATCTCCGTTTTTTAGCGTGGTCGGAGGGTGGCATCCACTTCACATCTCCGTTTTTTAGCGTGGTCGGAGGCTGGCA
The DNA here is from genome assembly GCA_963931845.1 of Maratus michaelseni. Taxonomy (NCBI): domain Eukaryota; kingdom Metazoa; phylum Arthropoda; class Arachnida; order Araneae; family Salticidae; genus Maratus; species Maratus michaelseni. The sequence continues at coordinate 2,056 of CAWVPG010000137.1, read as the reverse complement.
TCCACTTCACATCTCCGTTTTTTAGCGTGGTCGGAGGCTGGCATCCACTTCACATCTCCGTTTTTTAGCGTGGTCGGAGGGTGGCATCCACTTCACATCTCCGTTTTTTAGCGTGGTCGGAGGGTGGCATCCACTTCACATCTCCGTTTTTTAGCGTGGTCGGAGGCTGGCATCCACTTCACATCTCCGTTTTTTAGCGTGGTCGGAGGCTGGCATCCACTTCACATCTCCGTTTTTTAGCGTGGTCGGAGGCTGGCATCCACTTCACATCTCCGTTTTTTAGCGTGGTCGGAGGGTGGCATCCACTTCACATCTCCGTTTTTTAGCGTGGTCGGAGGGTGGCATCCACTTCACATCTCCGTTTTTTAGCGTGGTCGGAGGGTGGCATCCACTTCACATCTCCGTTTTTTAGCGTGGTCGGAGGCTGGCATCCACTTCACATCTCCGTTTTTTAGCGTGGTCGGAGGCTGGCATCCACTTCACATCTCCGTTTTTTAGCGTGGTCGGAGGGTGGCATCCACTTCACATCTCCGTTTTTTAGCGTGGTCGGAGGGTGGCATCCACTTCACATCTCCGTTTTTTAGCGTGGTCGGAGGGTGGCATCCACTTCACATCTCCGTTTTTTAGCGTGGTCGGAGGGTGGCATCCACTTCACATCTCCGTTTTTTAGCGTGGTCGGAGGTGGCATCCACTTCACATCTCCGTTTTTTAGCGTGGTCGGAGGGTGGCATCCACTTCACATCTCCGTTTTTTAGCGTGGTCGGAGCTGGCATCCACTTCACATCTCCGTTTTTTAGCGTGGTCGGAGGCTGGCATCCACTTCACATCTCCGTTTTTTAGCGTGGTCGGAGGGTGGCATCCACTTCACATCTCCGTTTTTTAGCGTGGTCGGAGGCTGGCATCCACTTCACATCTCCGTTTTTTAGCGTGGTCGGAGGGTGGCATCCACTTCACATCTCCGTTTTTTAGCGTGGTCGGAGGGTGGCATCCACTTCACATCTCCGTTTTTTAGCGTGGTCGGAGGGTGGCATCCACTTCACATCTCCGTTTTTTAGCGTGGTCGGAGGGTGGCATCCACTTCACATCTCCGTTTTTTAGCGTGGTCGGAGGGTGGCATCCACTTCACATCTCCGTTTTTTAGCGTGGTCGGAGGTGGCATCCACTTCACATCTCCGTTTTTTAGCGTGGTCGGAGGGTGGCATCCACTTCACATCTCCGTTTTTTAGCGTGGTCGGAGGGTGGCATCCACTTCACATCTCCGTTTTTTAGCGTGGTCGGAGGGTGGCATCCACTTCACATCTCCGTTTTTTAGCGTGGTCGGAGGGTGGCATCCACTTCACATCTCCGTTTTTTAGCGTGGTCGGAGGCTGGCATCCACTTCACATCTCCGTTTTTTAGCGTGGTCGGAGGCTGGCATCCACTTCACATCTCCGTTTTTTAGCGTGGTCGGAGGCTGGCATCCACTTCACATCTCCGTTTTTAGCGTGGTCGGAGGCGTGGCATCCACTTCACATCTCCGTTTTTTAGCGTGGTCGGAGGCTGGCATCCACTTCACATCTCCGTTTTTTAGCGTGGTCGGAGGGTGGCATCCACTTCACATCTCCGTTTTTTAGCGTGGTCGGAGGTGGCATCCACTTCACATCTCCGTTTTTTAGCGTGGTCGGAGGGTGGCATCCACTTCACATCTCCGTTTTTTAGCGTGGTCGGAGGCTGGCATCCACTTCACATCTCCGTTTTTTAGCGTGGTCGGAGGCTGGCATCCACTTCACATCTCCGTTTTTTAGCGTGGTCGGAGGCTGGCATCCACTTCACATCTCCGTTTTTTAGCGTGGTCGGAGGGTGGCATCCACTTCACTTCTCCGTTTTTTAGCGTGGTCGGAGGGTGGCATCCACTTCACATCTCCGTTTTTTAGCGTGGTCGGAGGGTGGCATCCACTTCACATCTCCGTTTTTTAGCGTGGTCGGAGGGTGGCATCCACTTCACATCTCCGTTTTTTAGCGTGGTCGGAGGCTGGCATCCACTTCACATTCTCCGTTTTTTAGCGTGGTCGGAGGC
>CAWVPG010000136.1:0-30529 GCA_963931845.1 Maratus michaelseni | reverse complement strand
TGTGGTATTCTGTATACACAATATCATTAATTATCTCTTTGGAAATTTAAGTAGAATGATAATAGAACCTGATATGTTTTTTGAAATTCATAGATATTATAATTATATCTACCCTATATATATAAAATCCTAATGTAACAAATTTGTGAAACGATTTTATGAAACGAATTTATGAAACGATTTTATGAAACGACTGATTAAACGACTGATTATGTTTCAGGGCTATTTTTAATAAAATATTAAACGCTTGATGGTGAAATTAATACCAATTGTCCATAAAAATCCGCGGATGTCAAAACTGGTAATAGAATTTTGAAATTGGAATTAGTTTTCGAGATATTAATTTTTTTCTAATTTTAATGATATTTCTGTAATGATGGCAACTAATTACTCAGTTTTTTTGTGATAAAAAAGGGAAAAAATTGAAAAGGATCCCGATAGGGATTATTGATTTTTTTTTTATTCGTCATTTTCAAATTGAAAATGAATTTATCTTTTATTTCAATCGATAATGAAGACAAGATTGTGATTAAATTATGTTTTTCAGGAAAATTTGAAAAAAAAAATCACATTTCTATCGTCAGGATTCAATCGTCTGTCAGCATTTAATTTAATTTATAAACTGAAAATATTTTGAATAAATTCGTCCAAATGACGTCATTTATGTAAACGCAAAAGAAAGGAGCAAAAAAATATTTATACAATTTGCTTAGCGTAAAATGTAATTTATCCTATTTTATATATAATCAGAAGTAATTTGTATAGAAAAAACAATAATAATATACGTGTAATTAAAATACGCATATAAACAAAAAAATCGTCGAATTTGTTTCCATGGCTGTTTATGTCATTTGGCACCAAATCTCACTTTCTGATGCCCGAATTGCGCCAAGCTTTATAAAAAAGCGTCAAGACCCCTATAATAGAAAAGCACCAAAAGCTCATTGGGTTTATTTTCATAACTTTTGGCAACAAATCTATGTATATTAACGAATCTATCCCTTTTCGAAGCTCAAATTACGCCAAACCTAAAAGCAAAGGATCCTATACTGGAAAAGTTCCCGATTTTCTTATGGACAATATTTAAGTGACATAACAAGGTGTAAAATTATCGCGGTTAGCAAATTTGTTTAAATATGTCATCAATTGATGCCGAATAAATGCAGGCATGCATGCACAAAATATTTAATTAATTTTGTATGATAATTATTAGAAAATTCGTATATACATATTAATTAAAATAAATAATTTACATATTTAAAATAACATGAAAATATGCATGATGGTGCACTAAAATAGAGAGAAAATTAAAACCTGTTACTGAAAATGTCTATAACAGTACTTTTCAATACCGTGTTTCTTAATGTTATTCACAAGCAGATGGAATTTTTCTCATCCTTAAACGCAAAGGAAGAATAGAATACAGATCGTTGTTATAAAAGTCCGAGTGGTAGCCACAATTTAAACCGAACCATTTTATACAAGCTGGTTTTCAAGTTGTAATTGATTTTACTTATCAATCCCGAAAACAGTCGTCAGTTGTCGCAACAGTTGTGTATGAGGCCATGATAATCAAAAAATGCCCCATTAAAACGTTAAAAGCATGGCAACCCAATTACAGATTTGCCAATATTTTTAAAACAAAGCATGCTGTCATGTTTTTAGAGGCTTCGAAGTCTGAGTGGGGGTTGGCGAGCGTAGCTCGCAGGGGGTAGGCCCCCTAGTATATATATATATATACATAATAATAAAAATACATACATAAAAAAAATCTTAACATTACGTATAAATATACGTATATAGTAGACTTCCACAAAGCCGCGATCTGAAAATCGAAAAACACCTAAAAGACGGACATCGTTCCAAACGTAAACAGTCAAACCAACGGTTAAGATATAAGTGAAGCAATAAAAGAATTATTTTGAAATTTTTTATCCATTTCATACACATTTTAATATGCAAATCAGTTTCATCTACTCATCCTTTCTACTGAAAAAAGAAACAAATTGTTTTAAATTATCCTAATTTTAATTACTGTGCACTAATACTTTATTTGTTTAGTGAATTATTTTAATAATTTATCATATTGTAAGCTATCATTGTATTTTCTAAAAAAAATGAAAACGCGCTTTAAAAAATGTAAATAAAATTTTGATAAATAATCCAGAAAGTTATAAAATCTGTAAAAAGCTATTGTTCGAATCTATGCAGATTTAAAGGAGTCCACTGCATATACATAACATAAAAAAACAGCATTATTAATCCAAACTGTATAAAAAAATACATAAAACAAATTGTACATAAAATATATAAAGAAAACACAGAGATAAAATAATACATTCATAAATACAGTAGACTCATAGTGCACATTTTCTTAATTATATCAATAATTAACTTTATTGTAAACACAATTATTATATTTTAAATGAAATAAAAGAACATTATGAAAATCGTAAACAAAACAATGAAAAAAATTGTGAAACAAAAATCAGCAAAACGTCAGGTTTGAGCATACGCACAAATGAAGAAGTCAACTGTATATACATAAGATAAAAACAAACAATCAACAATAATAAGTAAAAATATATAATGAGAAAATGCAGCACTAACCTATGTATAAATGAAATCTGAGAATATTCGACTGAGAAAAAGAGAGATAAAAAAAACACATACCTGCAGTAATAGTTAAGAACGTAGAGACTGTAATAAAGAAAAAGAAAAGGCTAAATGAAACCGAAAACTTTGCTTAATAGCGAAATTGAACCCAAACTTGAATTCACCGTAACAACTGAAAAATTTCCCTGTAAACGACATTTTCCGTAAAAACATTGTTGGAACCAGGAATTAAACGGCCTTGCTTCTTGCTGTCTTTCATCGAAACACGAATGTTATCCACAGACTTTGTTCTAGAGAAGGCAACGTAAAGCATCCCATGGCTAAAAACCGGTTGCGGCAAGAAAACACCTACTCTACTGAGCGTCTGGCCCTGAGACTTGTTGATGGTCATGGCGAATGCAAGTCTAATGGGAAACTGTCTCCTCTTGAGTCTAAATGGCAAATCGGTATCCGCCGGCGAAAGTTCAGCCCGTGGCACGAAAATTCTCGATCCTGCGTTATGTCCAGTGACAACCTCACAGTCCAAGAAATTCTGCATGACTCTCTTTACTATCAGACGCGTTCTGTTGCACAGTCCGACGAATGCATTCAGATTTCTCAAAAGCATCACGATAGCTACCTCTTTTAAATTAGTGAGGCGGCATTCCACTCGGCGTCAAACTGTGGATGAAATCCATCTGATACTGTTCCTCTTCTGCTGGGCCGACACTTTCAATCATGTCGGCACTGCAGAAAAAAAGATTATGTCCGGGAAATCTTGATAAAATGAATTCGTTGAGTTTGAGCGTTTCGTCGTTGTTTGGGCACAAAATTGCTTTGCCGGCCAAGTCTTGAACATCGAAGTCTTCGTCCGAACCGAATATTTCGTCGACTATCGATTTTCGAACAACACACCCAGGTGGAATCTGAACAACGTCCTCCTTCAGCCCGCTGTCATTTGTTAGGCGGCCGTCTCCGAGTTTCAAAAGCCAATCGGAGAAATCTTGCTCGTCCGCATGCAACCGCATATTCCTGACCAGCGAGAATTCCGTGAAAAGCGACCACAGAGAAGAGGATTTGAGACAGTTATCTACTATAGACGCGCGATTATCATGCTTAACAACGGGTAAGGTCTGTATCCAGTCGCCGCCTTAAAGAAAAACTTTTCCACCAAACGGAACGTTGCATCCTGTCAAATCTCTCATCAGTCTAGCGACAGCTTCCAAAGCATGGTGAGGCGTCATCGTACATTCGTCCCATATGAAAAGATGCGTCCCCATCAAATTGTCTGCCTCAAGACTGTCGTGTCTGACACGGCACGTACAATTATCTAAAACTGGAATCGGCAATTTAAAAGCAGAATGCGCGGTTTTCCCACCGGCCAACAGAACAGCAGCAATTCCTGTCCACGCAACTGGAACGGCGACGCGGCCCATTCCCCGAACAGCATGAAGAATAGTCTCAAAGAGATAAGTTTTTCCAGCCCGGCAAAGGCGTTTAAACAAAATAATTTCCGAAGAGCGGTACGGTACCCTCATCTCGAACGGCTTCCAAAAGAGCATCGTACACTACCCTCTGTTCGGGATTCAGTCTATTTTTCAATTCCCAATTTTGGTTCCAAAAAGGAAAAAATACCAACTTATACACACAAAACAACAAAAGTTATAAAAATAAAAATCATTCTACTTCACTATGCTTTGCGAAAAATGAAGAAAACTTAAAATTTCACAATCACAAAACTCATAAAAGTTAAATACAGGAAGAGATTAAAACAGAAAATATAGCTTTTCTAGTAGAAAATACATAAAAACATACATGAGTCGTGGACAGTGGCAGTTCCACACACGTAACAAATTCTAAAGATACGTTAACGAACTTTAAAAAATTGACAAAAACTCAAATAACTGTAGCAAATGGATGTAAATTAGAATCTTACGGTTCCGGTGAAGTGATTATAGAAAATGGTAAAAGTAACGGCCAGATTATACTGAAAGAGGTACTATATGTCCCCGAAATAGAATCTAACCTTTTATCCGTAAGTAAAGCAACCAAGAATGGTTGTGAAGTAATTTTCGAGAAAAATCATTGCTACATAAATTATAAAAATAAAACAATCCTCGAAGGCATATTAAAAAATAACTTATACAAAATTCAACTCGTGAACAACAAAACCACCAATTGTGCGAATCTTACACACACATGCAGAAGCTCTAACTGCATAGAAACGTGGCATAAAAGGATGGGTCACCGAAATTACCAAACAATTAAAACAATTACGTCCAAACAATTAGTGAACGGAATTAAATTAGATAACTGTAAACACGAAAGTATTTGTGAGGTATGCATAGAAGCAAAAACCAGCGAGACCCCATATCCAAAATCGGCCGAATACAGAGCGAAGAGAAAATTGGAATTAGTACATTCCGACGTTTGTGGTCCGATTAAGACACCCACAATAGGCGGAAAAACCTATTTCGTAACATTCATAGACGACTATTCAAGATTTTGTATAATGTATTTAATGTCTAAAAAGAGCGAAGTGTTTGAAAAATTAAAAGACTATGTCGCGACAGTACACAATAAATTTGGAAGAATGCCGAACGCAATCAGATCCGATAACGGAGGCGAGTATACAAGTTCAGAAATGGAACAATATCTTAAAATTAATGGAATTGAACACCAATTAACAGTTCCACAATCACCGAGCCAGAATGGCGTTGCGGAGCTTAAGAAAAGATCGCTGTTAGACATGACAAGAAGCATGCTATTGGAAGCGAATTTACCTCATAAGCTATGGGGAGAGGCTATAAGCACTGCTAACCATCTACAAAACCGGCTTCCAACAAAACCAAATGATAAAACTCCATATGAACTTTGTTTGAATCGAAAACCAAACCTACACTATTTAAAAGTCTTTCGCTGTATAGCTTACGCTTACGTACACAAGACAAAACGCGGAAAATTAGACAGCAGAGCTGAACAAGGAACTTTCGTTGGTTACGACAACCGCTCTAAAGCATATAGAATTTACATGAAAGACGGAAGAATAATACTTTCCCGATCGGTCAAATTCGTCGAAAACAAATTCTTAAATGCTAAAAATGATGTAAATTTAAATTCAAACGAAATTACATTAAGCAAAACTGAACAACCAAGAACCAGCGATACAAGTAACATAGAAATAAGCATCGCACCCACTCCTTGTGAACCAACCGCGTCCCAACAACAAACACTCGAACCCCGTAGATCACAAAGAACAAACAGAGGTGTGCCACCTGATAGATTTGCCTACACCGTCAAATATGAACCGATAAACGGAAAAGTTAGAACGAAATGTTAGAAATAGAAAATCCGGAATAAAAGAAAAACAGGCTAATCGCTACACAGGACGAATTAAACTCCCTAAAAGAAAATAAAACTTGGATACTAGTAGATCCACCGCAAGGAAAAAGAGTAATTGGTTCCAAATGGACTTATAAAGCTAAATACGACGAAACAGGAAAAATAAAACGGTATAAAGCTAGACTGGTAGCGAAAGGTTTTTTACAAAAGTACGGAGAAAATTATGACGAAACTTTTGCCCCAGTTGTGACACACACTACGATCAGAGCATTCCTAACCGCAGCAGCGTATCATAAGTTAGAAGTAAAACATTTAGATATAAAGACAGCTTTCTTACAGGCGACATAGAAGAAATTTATATGCCTCAGCCGGAAGGTTACGTTGTTTATAACGAACGCAATAAAGTATGCAAAATGACAAAAGCCATATATGGGCTTAAACAAAGAGCCAGGCACACAAAATTAAGCGAAACACTAAAAGAGTTAAACTTGACACAAAGTACTACAGATAATTGTTTATTCACCCGCGGAGTAGAGGAAAACACAGTTTACATAATTGTGTACGTGGACGATATTCTCATAGCTGGAAAAGAGAAACAAATCGAAGAAATAATCCTTAGCTTAAAATCACAATATACATTAAATGATTTAGGTCAAGTAAACAATTATTTAGGAATTAAAATCGACAAAATCGAAAAATAGATTTACTCTGAACCAAAAATCTAAAATTGAAGAAATTGCGAGAAAATTTAATGTTGAGGAATCCAAACCCTATAGCACACCTATGGATACAGGGTACTTACGTCTTGAAAACGACGACAAACAAATTCCCAACAATACTCAATATAGAAAAGCCATAGGAGGGTTACTTTACATAGCAACCATAACAAGACCCGACATTACCACAGCCACTAATATATTAAGCAGGAAATGTGAAAATCCCACCGAAAGGGATTGTATGGCACAACCCAACTGTTATCTATCTTGTTATTCTTAATCATCAAGTACTTTCCGTCCTCTCTTCTTCCGTAAAGCGGATAACCTCCAACATTCTGTTTTCTCTCTTAGAAAATTTTTGGGGTAATCTTTCGACCAGTATCCATCAATCATGCAAGGTGAATTCAGATTCAGTTCTCTGCAGGGACCGTGTATCATCGAAGATTTGACGATACTGTGCAGCACGGGGTCGACTTCAGCATCTGGAAGCTCTGCGCACACCACCGAGTCGATGCAGTCGGCATCACGCAACTTGTCTTCTTCTGCCAAAATGAGCAACAGATGCATCTGTGGCAGTCCACGTTTTTGTCCACAACACCCAAAACCTGATTAACGAATAAATATTTCAATAGAGCTTTTTTTTAATGTCCAAAACTCTGGACACAATATCCGGACGATCGTGAGCCTGCTGTCCGGCGAATAAATTTTCGGTGACTGGCCATTTCGGGTTACATGTGAAAGTCAAAATCAAATCTGGTTTCCCGAAATCACGAACAATAGCCATGGAAACCTGGTAATGCTGCTGCATTGAACGGGGACTACCAATGTGTGATGACGGCAGTATAACCGGTATTCCAGGTTTCACACCCTCTCGTTCCGCGAGCCTGTATACATGATCTGTCAGACCCAAGTATGTATCGACACGAAACTTTTTTTGGTTATTCCGGATAGACCAAAGCCTATCTCCCTCTACTTTCACGTACGAATCGACAACATACTGCTGAAAAAATTTCCTCCCGTACAGGATAGAGTTAAAACAATTGTCACGGACTGAAATCCTGTGGGCAAAGAAATCTAATTCAGAAAACGGCTGGCCAACTTGAAAACTTTTTTCGCCGCGAGGAAAGAAGATAACATACATTATGGGATCGAGATTGGGATTCAAGCTCGAGATGTTGATGAACCCGCCGCCGCGTGCATGAATCGCAATATCTCTGCTGGATGGGGGATTGCCGTCTGCACTCTTGAAAATAACAACCACTTCATTCTGTTTCGGAGCATTATAACGACGCGCATGCTGACCTATTTCGACGCCGCCCGTGATATACATACGAATGTCTGCAGTCTCACCACCCTGTTATATCGTTTCATCTTCAAATTCCTTTAGCATCTTGTAGGCTTGCGCATATGGGTTCACATTCCTCAAAACTCTATCCAAAAGCCTCAACAGATCTGAATTCAATCTAACACGGCCAGTCATATTCATTCTTTGCCTGAGTGCCTCATCTGAGTCTAAAATGTAAAGTTGAGCATATTTTTCTTTCCAGGTATCTCGGGATGAAGGTTACTAGTCTTATGATAAATACTGCCATGTATCCTAAAGCAATACGGTCCGCTACCGGTAGGGACAGCTACTTGAGCACCCATCGATGAAAAACTCATTAAAGAGTTGTATCGCCTGATGTTATCATAAAATCACCCGAAAACGGATGATCCCCGGTAAATAAATCACGCAGCTCCCTGGGAATGTTTCTCTCTGGTTCGACAATGATTCCACCGTGACAACAATCCCCATAAATTCCCGACGAAGGAATTTTGTCTCTGAAATGCAATCCCCTACAACTGTTGCATACACAGTCCATCGGACCACAACTACGTTCCTCGACACCAACAGTGACGGCAGACCTCGCAAGATTGTGCAGAGCATTTTCTGCTCGCCGAATCCTCTCGCCAAAAAGCCTCTCTTCTCGTACTTCCATGGGTTCATGTTCTCTGGCCTCACGATGACGAATTGCATCTTCAACCCTCCTCATGTTAGCTTCTTCTGTTTTTTGCGTTCTTGCCTCGCGCACACGATCAGCATTTCCCGTTCGTCTAATGTTACTTTCTTCTTCTGTTTCGTGATCTCTCGCCTCACGCATACGATCGGCATTTTCCGTTCGCCTAATGTTACTTTCTTCTTCTGATTCCTGATCTCTTGCCTCACGCATACGATCGGCATTTTCCGTTCGTCTAATGTTACTTATTTCTTCTGTTTCCTGAGCACGAATTGCTCTATGTCACTCGGCATCACTTCTTCTCCTTGCTTCTGCAGCAATTGCATCTTCATTTTCTCTTCTTCTCTTTTGAATTTCAGCTCTCATTCTACGTTCAGCATCGCCTGTAATACTACCTCTTTTTCGCTTTGGCATTCTAGTTAAATGCAAACAAAACCAAGAACCGAAACAATTACCCCAAAAAATGAAACAACGTAAGCAAAAAAAAGTAAAAGAAAGATAGAAAAAAAAAACGAACCTGTAATCAAAATATACAAATCAGAAATAAAGATTCTTTAAAAAATGAAAAAAAAAAGGTACCTCTGCTTAACCTTTCTATTGATTACAGAAAAAACTTCAAAAAATTCTGTAATGAAATGAAAAAAGAATTTTAGTCCATGCAAACAAACAGCCAAACTATCAAAAGGAACAATTTTTGTACATGCCAATAAAATAAAATAAAATAAAATAACAGTTTAATATCAGTTTAACCTTCTATCCCATATTTATTGCCAAATCAATGTAAGGAAACACTAGTTTTCACAAAGATATGTTATAAAGTTTTAAATATCCTCGGGAAAATACTTGTGTTTTCCTTAAATTATGAAACTATTAAGCAGGATATGTTTTTCAAACTCGTGCAATGACTAGGCTTAATTTTTTGTAATTTCATTCTGTTGATAATACATCATGATAATAATCTCCGCAAATTGATTTTTATGACAGTTCACTTAAAAACTCATCAATATAAATAGTGTTTATCCAATTTCAAAGAGGAAATGAAATATGAAGAGGTTCTTACAGACTCGTGAACTGAACAAGGAAGTAAGAGACTAAAATACGTATAAATGACGTACATTGACTTTACGTCATTTCCATCCAATGAAAGAACTGTAAAATGACATCACTTGATAAGGACTAAAGAATGATTTCATTCTGCTATATAGAACTTTAATAGAAGCTTTTTCTCTCGCGATGGAGATGGAACTGTATACTCCGATCTCCCTTAAACTTATCAAATTTAATTAATGTTTAAGATTAAAATTATGTAACTATTAAATATAAAATTGTAAATTAAATTCTTTAATCAGTATAATGAATGTTTTATTAATTAATAACTTATACACATTGCTTAGTCACATGGATATTCTTCAATCAAGGATTTACATATTGTGTGAGCAAAAAGTAATGGATACATCAATTTTCTTAATGGATTAACCAGTGATTCTGGCGGACCTACTACGCGGTATATTGAGGAGTGTGGATGATTGCTGAAAAATGGAGGTAAGCAATATCTTACCTATCCTTTGTTCCAAAAGTACAATTGTTTATTATATACCTTATTACTTTAGAGCGCGCAAAATTACTGCCTACCGACAAAATTTTTATAACAAAGATTATGAGAACGAAATATTCTAAAGTATATAAAGGATAAAAATAAAAATAAATAGTGTCCTAGAATCCTCGAATACTTAAAAGAAATTAATTAATTTTAGATATATTCTAAAATAGAAAAATGGCAACCTTCAAAGAAGGTAGTATAATTGAAAAATTAAATTCCAGCAACTATGCAAACTGGAAATTTAAGGTGCAGATGCTCTTGATAAGAGAAGATCTCTTTGAAGTTGTCACAGACGACCCACCTAATCCAATTACAACGGAATGGTCTAAGAAAGATAAAAAGGCAAGAGCGCTTATTAATTTAAGTATTGAGGATAATCAAATAATCCATATTAAGCATTTACAAAATGCACGGGACACATGGAACACGTTAAAAAACATCCATGAGAGATCAAATCTCTCCAGTAAACTGTTTCTCCTTAGGAGACTTTATGGAACGAAATTATCTGAAGGAGGAAATATGATTACTCATATAACCAAAATATTAGAAATTATCGATAAGTTATCAGCCATAGGCGAAGAAATTAAAAAAAAACATATTTCAGCATTACTGCTCTGCTCTTTACCTCCTTCATACGACACCCTCATAACCGCATTAGAAGCCAGGCAGGAAGACGAATTAACTCCAGAGTTTATAAAGAGTAAATTAACAGAAGACATTAATAAAAGAAATGAGCATTCAAATACAAGTGATAATGCCAACAAAGCCTTTAGAGCTGAAAGAAAATTTAAACCCACAGGTTTTAAAAAAGAAGAAAAATACTGCACGATTTGTCGACTAAAAAACCACAACACAGTTAATTGCTGGCATAACAAACATAAAACAAATAACTTTAAACAAAATGTAAGAAAAAACTTCTCTTCTTCATTAGTCTTTCAAAAAGACGAGAAGAGATTAAAAAGCGCGGACTCAAATAAACCGAACAATAAAAGCACAGCTTATTTCGGAACCGAAGAAAAGAAAAATTGCGCATTTATAGCGAATAAATCGCAAAATAAAGCATGGATGATAGATTCTGGCTCGTCCTCCTATATATCAAATGATGAAAACTTATTTTCTGAATTTACAAATAAAGAACATACCAACGTCGTAATTGCCAACGGCAATAAACTAAAATCCTACGGGTCGGGTAATGTAAACATTACCACAATAACCTCCGACGGTAGAACACATGAAATAACATTAAAAGATGTTCTTCTAGTACCCGAAATTGAAACTAATTTATTTTCGGTAGCTAAAGCTACGAAAAACGGATGCAAAATAATGTTCGAGAATAATAAATGTTTTCTAGAATATGAAGGATTAATTCGCTTGGAAGGTACAAGAAAAAACAATGTATACGAAATTCAGCAAACTAACGGAATCACAGATGAAAATTTCGTAAATATGATAACAAATTGCAAAAATAAAAATTGCGTTGAACTGTGGCATAGAAGATTAGGACATAAAAACGTCGCGTCAATGAGGGAAATAATGACTAAGGAATTAGCATGCGGAATAAACATAAATAATTGTTCCCATAGTACCGAATGTGAGCCTTGCATCAAAGCAAAAATAACTGAAGCACCATACCCCAAAAAGACGGAATTTAGAGCAAATAAAATTTTGCAGTTGGTGCATTCAGAAGTATGTGGTCCTATTCAAACTCCAACCATAGGTGGGAAAAAATATTTTTTAACTTTCATAGATGATTACTCTAGATTTACGATATTATATCTCCTACAAAATAAAAGTGAGGTATTTGAGAAATTAAAAGAATTTATTGCCCTGGTCAACAATAAATTTGGCAAAAAGCCTACAGAACTCAGAACTGATAATGGCAAAGAATTTAAAAATTCTAATATAGATAATTTTCTAAAAGAAAATGGAATTAAGCGACAGCTAACAGTACCATATTCTCCCTGCCAGAATGGTGTTGCTGAACGAAAGTATAGATCATTAATTGAAATGACAAGAACATTGTTAAGTGACTCTAATTTACCATTACATTTCTGGGGAGAGGCGATCTGCACCGCAAATCACCTACAAAATCGACTGCCAACTAAAGCCAACGAGAAAACTCCATATGAGTTATGGTCAAACAGAAGACCAAATCTAAATTATTTAAGAGTCTTTGGCTGCAAAGCTTATGCATATATTAACAAACCAAAAAGACAGAAATTAGATAATAAAGCAGTAGAAGGGATCTTTGTGGGATGCGATAATTATTCCAAAGGATATCGTATATACACAAGCGGCAAAGATATAACTATAGCAAGAACCGTGAAGTTTTTGGGAAAATATCCGAAAAATTCAAATAAAGAAAAATTGCTAGAACTAAATATAGATGAAAACACTAATGCCGAAAACGAAAAGTCGGAAAACCCAAATCTGATAAAAATCGAAATTTCAAATGAAAATGATAATCAGAATGAATCTGAACTAAATCAAACCGAACCGAGAAGATCAGATAGAGTAAATAAAGGGGTACCCCCAGATAGACTAATTTATTTGGTTAAAGATGAAAATATAAACGAACCGAAAAATTGGCAGGAAATAATAAACATGGAAAACCCAGTAGAAAAAGAAAACTGGATCAAAGCGACACAGGAGGAGATAGAATCTCACAACCAAAATAAAACTTGGACATTTGTTGACCCCCCGCCAAATACAAAAATAATAGGTTCGAAATGGCTCTTCAAAACAAAATTAGATTATAAAGGAAAAATACAAAAATATAAAGCGCGTTTAGTGGCGAAAGGCTATTCTCAAAATTTTGGCATTGATTATTATGAAACTTTTGCTCCAGTGGTTTCACATACAACAATTAGAACATTTTTAGCAGCCGCCGCCTATCATAAACTAAACATAAACCACGTTGACATTAAAACAGCATTTTTGTATGGAAATTTAGATGAGGATATATACATCACTCAGCCGGAAGACTATGTCAAACCTAATCATGAAAACAAAGTGTGCAAATTAAATAAGGCTACATACGGCTTAAAACAGGCAGCTAGAGCCTGGCACACAAAAATTTCAGAATCGTTAGAAAAGTTAAATTTCAAACAATCAATTTCAGATACGTGTTCATTTATACGTACTACAAAAGAAAGCAAAGCATATATTATCGTTTATGTTGATGACATTTTGATATCTGCAAAAGAAAGTGAAACTAAAGAAATTATACAGAAACTTAAGATTGAATACGAACTAAAAGATTTAGGTCAATTAAACTACTACCTAGGAATTAAAATTGAAAAAACAAACGAAGGATATAAACTAAATCAAAAAATTAAAATTGAAGAATTAGTTCGAAAATTTAAATTAGAAGATGCAAAACCTTACAAAACGCCAATGGAAACAGGGTATTTAAATTTTGATAACGAAGAAATACCATTGCCAAACAACATCAATTATAGAAAGGCAATTGGCGCTCTTTTGTATATCTCAACTGTCGCAAGACCAGATATTTCAGCTGCGATTAACATCCTAAGTAGAAAAAACGAAAACCCTTCACAGAAGGATTGGAAAGCAACTAAAAGAGTAATTTCCTATTTAAATCACACTAAAAACTTTAAATTAGAAATAAATACAACACACCAACCTATACTAGAAGCATATTGTGACTCAGACTAGGCTGGAGACATACAAATTAGAAAGTCCACCAGCAGAAACCTATTTTTATTAGGGAAAAACCCAATTTTGTGGATTAGCAAAAAGCAATCATGCATAGCCATGTCAAGTGCTGAAGCTGAGTACATTTCAGCAGCAAATGCGACACAAGAAATTTTATGGTTAATTAGACTCTTACAAGAATTTGACTTAGAACAGACATTACCCATAACTATGCATGAGGACAACCAGTCCTGCATAGAAATGATCGAATCACAAAAATACACCCGTCGCACGAAACACATTGATATTAGGTATCATTCCATTAAACACCTAAAGGACAATGGTACAATCAATCTAAAGTATTGTGAATCCAAAAAACATGGTAGCGGACATCCTAACGAAGCCCTCTCCCAAGCGTATCTTCGAAGTTCACAGGAGAAATTTAAATTTAAGAAATCAAATTCCAGAGATTAAGGAGGAGATTGTTGATAATACATCATGATAGTAATCTCCGCAAATTGATTTTTATGACAGTTCACTTAAAAACTCATCAATATAAATAGTGTTTATCCAATTTCAAAGAGGAAATGAAATATGAAGTGGTTTTTACAGACTCGTGAACTGAACAAGGAAGTAAGAGACTAAAATACGTATAAATGACGTACATTGACTTTACGTCATTTCCATCCAATGAAAGAACTGTAAAATGACATCACTTGATAAGGACTAAAGAATGATTTCATTCTGCTATATAGAACTTTAATAGAAGCTTTTTCTCTCGCGATGGAGATGGAACTGTATACTCCGATCTCCCTTAAACTTATCAAATTTAATTAATGTTTAAGATTAAAATTATGTAACTATTAAATATAAAATTGTAAATTAAATTCTTTAATCAGTATAATGAATGTTTTATTAATTAATAACTTATACACATTGCTTAGTCACATGGATATTCTTCAATCAAGGATTTACATATTGTGTGAGCAAAAAGTAATGGATACATCAATTTTCTTAATGGATTAACCAGTGATTCTGGCGGACCTACTACGCGGTATATTGAGGAGTGTGGATGATTGCTGAAAAATGGAGGTAAGCAATATCTTACCTATCCTTTGTTCCAAAAGTACAATTGTTTATTATATACCTTATTACTTTAGAGCGCGCAAAATTACTGCCTACCGACAAAATTTTTATAACAAAGATTATGAGAACGAAATATTCTTAAGTATATAAAGGATAAAAATAAAAATAAATAGTGTCCTAGAATCCTCGAATACTTAAAAGAAATTAATTAATTTTAGATATATTCTAAAATAGAAAAATGGCAACCTTCAAAGAAGGTAGTATAATTGAAAAATTAAATTCCAGCAACTATGCAAACTGGAAATTTAAGGTGGAGATGCTCTTGATAAGAGAAGATCTCTTTGAAGTTGTCACAGACGACCCACCTAATCCAATTACAACGGAATGGTCTAAGAAAGATAAAAAAGCAAGAGCGCTTATTAATTTAAGTATTGAGGATAATCAAATAATCCATATTAAGCATTTACAAAATGCACGGGACACATGGAACACGTTAAAAAACATCCATGAGAGATCAAATCTCTCGAGTAAACTGTTTCTCCTTAGGAGACTTTATGGAACGAAATTATCTGAAGGAGGAAATATGATTACTCATATAACCAAAATATTAGAAATTATCGATAAGTTATCAGCCATAGGCGAAGAAATTAAAACAAATCATATTTCAGCATTACTGCTCTGCTCTTTACCTCCTTCATACGACACCCTCATAACCGCATTAGAAGCCAGGCAGGAAGACGAATTAACTCCAGAGTTTATAAAGAGTAAATTAACAGACGACATTAATAAAAGAAATGAGCATTCAAATACAAGTGATAATGCCAACAAAGCCTTTAGAGCTGAAAGAAAATTTAAACCCACAGGTTTTAAAAAAGAAGAAAAATACTGCACGATTTGTCGACTAAAAAACCACAACACAGTTAATTGCTGGCATAACAAACATAAAACAAATAACTTTAAACAAAATGTAAGAAAAAACTTCTCTTCTTCATTAGTCTTTCAAAAAGACGAGAAGAGATTAAAAAGCGCGAACTCAAATAAACCGAACAATAAAAGCACAGCTTATTTCGGAACCGAAGAAAAGAAAAATTGCGCATTTATAGCGAATAAATCGCAAAATAAAGCATGGATGATAGATTCTGGCTCGTCCTCCTATATATCAAATGATGAAAACTTATTTTCTGAATTTACAAATAAAGAACATACCAACGTCGTAATTGCCAACGGCAATAAACTAAAATCCTACGGGTCGGGTAATGTAAACATTACCACAATAACCTCCGACGGTAGAACACATGAAATAACATTAAAAGATGTTCTTCTAGTACCCGAAATTGAAACTAATTTATTTTCGGTAGCTAAAGCTACGAAAAACGGATGCAAAATAATGTTCGAGAATAATAAATGTTTTCTAGAATATGAAGGATTAATTCGCTTGGAAGGTACAAGAAAAAACAATTTATACGAAATTCAGCAAACTAACGGAATCACAGATGAAAATTTCGTAAATATGATAACAAATTGCAAAAATAAAAATTGCGTTGAACTGTGGCATAGAAGATTAGGACATAAAAACGTCGCGTCAATGAGGGAAATTATGACTAAGAAATTAGCATGCGGAATAAACATAAATAATTGTTCCCATAGTACCGAATGTGAGCCTTGCATCAAAGCAAAAATAACTGAAGCACCATACTCCAAAAAGACGGAATTTAGAGCAAATAAAGTTTTGCAGTTGGTGCATTCAGACGTATGTGGTCCTATTCAAACTCCAATCATAGGTGGGAAAAATTATTTTTTAACTTTCATAGATGATTACTCTAGATTTACGATATTATATCTCCTACAAAATAAAAGTGAGGTATTTGAGAAATTAAAAGAATTTATTGCCCTGGTCAACAATAAATTTGGCAAAAAGCCTACAGAACTCAGAACTGATAATGGCAAAGAATTTAAAAATTCTAATATAGATAATTTTCTAAAAGAAAATGGAATTAAGCGACAGCTAACAGTACCATATTCTCCCAGCCAGAATGGTGTTGCTGAACGAAAGGATAGATCATTAATTGAAATGACAAGAACATTGTTAAGTGACTCTAATTTACCATTACATTTCTGGGGAGAGGCGATCTGCACCGCAAATCACCTACAAAATCGACTGCCAACTAAAGCCAACGAGAAAACTCCATATGAGTTATGGTCAAACAGAAGACCAAATCTAAATTATTTAAGAGTCTTTGGCTGCAAAGCTTATGCATATATTAACAAACCAAAAAGACAGAAATTAGATAATAAAGCAGTAGAAGGGATCTTTGTGGGATGCGATAATTATTCCAAAGGATACCGTATATACACAAGCGGCAAAGATATAACTATAGCAAGAACCGTGAAGTTTTTGGGAAACTATCCGAAAAATTCAAATAAAGAAAAATTGCTAGAACTAAATATAGATGAAAACACTAATGCCGAAAACGAAAAGTCGGAAAACCCAAATCTGATAAAAATCGAAATTTCAAATGAAAATGATTATCAGAATGAATCTGAACTAAATCAAACCGAACCGAGAAGATCAGATAGAGTAAATAAAGGGGTTTCCCCAGATAGACTAATTTATTTGGTTAAAGATGAAAATATAAACGAATCGAAAAATTGGCAGGAAATAGTAAACATGGAAAACCCAGTAGAAAAAGAAAACTGGATCAAAGCGACACAGGAGGAGATAGAATCTCACAACCAAAATAAAACTTGGACATTAGTGGACCCCCCGCCAAATACAAAAATAATAGGTTCGAAATGGCTCTTCAAAACAAAATTAGATTATAAAGGAAAAATACAAAAATATAAAGCGCGTTTAGTGGCGAAAGGCTATTCTCAAAATTTTGGCATTGATTATTATGAAACTTTTGCTCCAGTGGTTTCACATACAACAATTAGAACATTTTTAGCATCCGCCGCCTATCATAAACTAAACATAAACCACGTTGACATTAAAACAGCATTTTTGTATGGAAATTTAGATGAGGATATATACATCACTCAGCCGGAAGGCTATGTCAAACCTAATCATGAAAACAGAGTGTGCAAATTAAATAAGGCTATATACGGCTTAAAACAGGCAGCTAGAGCCTGGCACACAAAAATTTCAGAATCGTTAGAAAAGTTAAATTTCAAACAATCAATTTCAGACACGTGTTTATTTATACGTAATACAAAAGAAAGCAAAGCATATATTATCGTTTATGTTGATGACATTTTGATATCTGCAAAAGAAAGTGAAATTAAAGAAATTATACAGAAACTTAAGATTGAATACGAACTAAAAGATTTAGGTCAATTAAACTACTACCTAGGAATTAAAATTGAAAAAACAAACGAAGGATATAAACTAAATCAAAAAATTAAAATTGAAGAATTAGTTCGAAAATTTAAATTAGAAGATGCAAAACCTTACAAAACGCCAATGGAAACAGGGTATTTAAATTTTGATAACGTAGAAATACCATTGCCAAACAACATCAATTATAGAAAGGCAATTGGCGCTCTTTTGTATATCTCAACTGTCGCAAGACCAGATATTTCAGCTGCGATTAACATCCTAAGTAGAAAAAACGAAAACCCTTCACAGAAGGATTGGAAAGCAACTAAAAGAGTAATTTCCTATTTAAATCACACTAAAAACTTTAAATTAGAAATAAATACAACACACCAACCTATACTAGAAGCATATTGTGACTCAGACTCGGCTGGAGACATACAAACTAGAAAGTCCACCAGCGGAAACCTATTTTTATTAGGGAAAAACCCAATTTTGTGGATTAGCAAAAAGCAACCATGCATAGCCATGTCAAGTGCTGAAGCTGAGAACATTTCAGCAGCAAATGCGACACAAGAAATTTTATGGTTAATTAGACTTACAAGAATTTGACTTAGAACAGAGATTACCCATAACTATGCATGAGGACAACCAGTCCTGCATAAAAATGATCGAATCACAAAAATACACCCGTCGCACGAAACACATTGATATTAGGTATCATTCCATTAAACACCTAAAGGACAATGGTACAATCAATCTAAAGTATTGTGAATCCAAAAAACATGGTAGCGGACATCCTAACGAAGCCCACTCCCAAGCCTATCTTCGAAGTTCACAGGAGAAATTTAAATTTAAGAAATCAAATTCCAGAGATTAAGGAGGCGATTGTTGATAATACATCATGATAATAATCTCCGCAAATTGATTTTTATGACAGTTCACTTAAAAACTCATCAATATGAATAGTGTTTATCCAATTTCAAAGAGGAAATGAAATATGAAGAGGTTTTCACAGACTCGTGAACTGAACAAGGAAGTAAGAGACTAAAATACGTATAAATGACGTACATTGACTTTACGTCATTTCCATCCAATGAAAGAACTGTAAAATGACATCACTTGATAAGGACTAAAGAATGATTTCATTCTGCTATATAGAACTTTAATAGAAGCTTTTTCTCTCGCGATGGAGATGGAACTGTATACTCCGATCTCCCTTAAACTTATCAAATTTAATTAATGTTTAAGATTAAAATTATGTAACTATTAAATATAAAATTGTAAATTAAATTCTTTAATCAGTATAATGAATGTTTTATTAATTAATAACTTATACACATTGCTTAGTCACATGGATATTCTTCAATCAAGGATTAACATATTGTGTGAGCAAAAAGTAATGGATACATCAATTTTCTTAATGGATTAACCAGTGATTCTGCCGGACCTACTACGCGGTATATTGAGGAGTGTGGATGATTGCTGAAAAATGGAGGTAAGCAATATCTTACCTATCCTTTGTTCCAAAAGTACAATTGTTTATTATATACCTTATTACTTTAGAGCGCGCAAAATTAATGCCTACCGACGAAATTTTTATAACAAAGATTATGAGAACGAAATATTCTAAAGTATATAAAGGATAAAAATAAAAATAAATAGTGTCCTAGAATCCTCGAATACTTAAAAGAAATTAATTAATTTTAGATATATTCTAAAATAGAAAAATGGCAACCTTCAAAGAAGGTAGTATAATTGAAAAATTAAATTCCAGCAACTATGCAAACTGGAAATTTAAGGTGGAGATGCTCTTGATAAGAGAAGATCTCTTTGAAGTTGTCACAGACGACCCACCTAATCCAATTACAACGGAATGGTGTAAGAAAGATAAAAAAGCAAGAGCGCTTATTAATTTAAGTATTGAGGATAATCAAATAATCCATATTAAGCATTTACAAAATGCACGGGACACATGGAACACGTTAAAAAACATCCATGAGAGATCAAATCTCTCCAGTAAACTGTTTCTCCTTAGGAGACTTTATGGAACGAAATTATCTGAAGGAGGAAATATGATTACTCATATAACCAAAATATTAGAAATTATCGATAAATTATCAGCCATAGGCGAAGAAATTAAAACAAATCATATTTCAGCATTACTGCTCTGCTCTTTACCTCCTTCATACGACACCCTCATAACCGCATTAGAAGCCAGGCAGGAAGACGAATTAACTCCAGAGTTTATCAAGAGTAAATTAACAGACGACATTAATAAAAGAAATGAGCATTCAAATACAAGTGATAATGCCAACAAAGCCTTTAGAGCTGAAAGAAAATTTAAACCCACAGGTTTTAAAAAAGAAGAAAAATACTGCACGATTTGTCGACTAAAAACCACAACACAGTTAATTGCTGGCATAACAAACATAAAACAAATAACTTTAAACAAAATGTAAGAAAAAACTTCTCTTCTTCATTAGTCTTTCAAAAAGACGAGAACAGATTAAAAAGCGCGGACTCAAATAAACCGAACAATAAAAGCACAGCTTATTTCGGAACCGAAGAAAAGAAAAAATGCGCATTTATGGCGAATAAATCGCAAAATAAAGCATGGATGATAGATTCTGGCTCGTCCTCCTATATATCAAATGATGAAAACTTATTTTCTGAATTTACAAATAAAGAACATACCAACGTCGTAATTGCCAACGGCAATAAACTAAAATCCTACGGGTCGGGTAATGTAAACATTACCACAATAACCTCCGACGGTATAACACATGAAATAACATTAAAAGATGTTCTTCTAGTACCCGAAATTGAAACTAATTTATTTTCGGTAGCTAAAGCTACGAAAAACGGATGCAAAATAATGTTCGAGAATAATAAATGTTTTCTAGAATATGAAGGATTAATTCGCTTGGAAGGTACAAGAAAAAACAATTTATACGAAATTCAGCAAACTAACGGAATCACAGATGAAAATTTCGTAAATATGATAACAAATTGCAAAAATAAAAATTGCGTTGAACTGTGGCATAGAAGATTAGGACATAAAAACGTCGCGTCAATGAGGGAAATTATGACTAAGAAATTAGCATGCGGAATAAACATAAATAATTGTTCCCATAGTACCGAATGTGAGCCTTGCATCAAAGCAAAAATAACTGAAGCACCATACTCCAAAAAGACGGAATTTAGAGCAAATAAAGTTTTGCAGTTGGTGCATTCAGACGTATGTGGTCCTATTCAAACTCCAATCATAGGTGGGAAAAATTATTTTTTAACTTTCATAGATGATTACTCTAGATTTACGATATTATATCTCCTACAAAATAAAAGTGAGGTATTTGAGAAATTAAAAGAATTTATTGCCCTGGTCAACAAAAAATTTGGCAAAAAGCCTACAGAACTCAGAACTGATAATGGCAAAGAATTTAAAAATTCTAATATAGATAATTTTCTAAAAGAAAATGGAATTAAGCGACAGCTAACAGTACCATATTCTCCCAGCCAGAATGGTGTTGCTGAACGAAAGGATAGATCATTAATTGAAATGACAAGAACATTGTTAAGTGACTCTAATTTACCATTACATTTCTGGGGAGAGGCGATCTGCACCGCAAATCACCTACAAAATCGACTGCCAACTAAAGCCAACGAGAAAACTCCATATGAGTTATGGTCAAACAGAAGACCAAATCTAAATTATTTAAGAGTCTTTGGCTGCAAAGCTTATGCATATATTAACAAACCAAAAAGACAGAAATTAGATAATAAAGCAGTAGAAGGGATCTTTGTGGGATGCGATAATTATTCCAAAGGATACCGTATATACACAAGCGGCAAAGATATAACTATAGCAAGAACCGTGAAGTTTTTGGGAAACTATCCGAAAAATTCAAATAAAGAAAAATTGCTAGAACTAAATATAGATGAAAACACTAATGCCGAAAACGAAAAGTCGGAAAACCCAAATCTGATAAAAATCGAAATTTCAAATGAAAATGATTATCAGAATGAATCTGAACTAAATCAAACCGAACCGAGAAGATCAGATAGAGTAAATAAAGGGGTTTCCCCAGATAGACTAATTTATTTGGTTAAAGATGAAAATATAAACGAATCGAAAAATTGGCAGGAAATAGTAAACATGGAAAACCCAGTAGAAAAAGAAAACTGGATCAAAGCGACACAGGAGGAGATAGAATCTCACAACCAAAATAAAACTTGGACATTAGTGGACCCCCCGCCAAATACAAAAATAATAGGTTCGAAATGGCTCTTCAAAACAAAATTAGATTATAAAGGAAAAATACAAAAATATAAAGCGCGTTTAGTGGCGAAAGGCTATTCTCAAAATTTTGGCATTGATTATTATGAAACTTTTGCTCCAGTGGTTTCACATACAACAATTAGAACATTTTTAGCATCCGCCGCCTATCATAAACTAAACATAAACCACGTTGACATTAAAACAGCATTTTTGTATGGAAATTTAGATGAGGATATATACATCACTCAGCCGGAAGGCTATGTCAAACCTAATCATGAAAACAGAGTGTGCAAATTAAATAAGGCTATATACGGCTTAAAAGAGGCAGCTAGAGCCTGGCACACAAAAATTTCAGAATCGTTAGAAAAGTTAAATTTCAAACAATCAATTTCAGACACGTGTTTATTTATACGTAATACAAAAGAAAGCAAAGCATATATTATCGTTTATGTTGATGACATTTTGATATCTGCAAAAGAAAGTGAAATTAAAGAAATTATACAGAAACTTAAGATTGAATACGAACTAAAAGATTTAGGTCAATTAAACTACTACCTAGGAATTAAAATTGAAAAAACAAACGAAGGATATAAACTAAATCAAAAAATTAAAATTGAAGAATTAGTTCGAAAATTTAAATTAGAAGATGCAAAACCTTACAAAACGCCAATGGAAACAGGGTATTTAAATTTTGATAACGTAGAAATACCATTGCCAAACAACATCAATTATAGAAAGGCAATTGGCGCTCTTTTGTATATCTCAACTGTCGCAAGACCAGATATTTCAGCTGCGATTAACATCCTAAGTAGAAAAAACGAAAACCCTTCACAGAAGGATTGGAAAGCAACTAAAAGAGTAATTTCCTATTTAAATCACACTAAAAACTTTAAATTAGAAATAAATACAACACACCAACCTATACTAGAAGCATATTGTGACTCAGACTCGGCTGGAGACATACAAACTAGAAAGTCCACCAGCGGAAACCTATTTTTATTAGGGAAAAACCCAATTTTGTGGATTAGCAAAAAGCAATCATGCATAGCCATGTCAAGTGCTGAAGCTGAGAACATTTCAGCAGCAAATGCGACACAAGAAATTTTATGGTTAATTAGACTTACAAGAATTTGACTTAGAACAGAGATTACCCATAACTATGCATGAGGACAACCAGTCCTGCATAAAAATGATCGAATCACAAAAATACACCCGTCGCACGAAACACATTGATATTAGGTATCATTCCATTAAACACCTAAAGGACAATGGTACAATCAATCTAAAGTATTGTGAATCCAAAAAACATGGTAGCGGACATCCTAACGAAGCCCACTCCCAAGCCTATCTTCGAAGTTCACAGGAGAAATTTAAATTTAAGAAATCAAATTCCAGAGATTAAGGAGGCGATTGTTGATAATACATCATGATAATAATCTCCGCAAATTGATTTTTATGACAGTTCACTTAAAAATTCATCAATATAAATAGTGTTTATCCAATTTCAAAGAGGAAATGAAATATGAAGAGGTTTTTACAGACTCGTGAACTGAACAAGGAAGTAAGAGACTAAAATACGTATAAATGACGTACATTGACTTTACGTCATTTCCATCCAATGAAAGAACTGTAAAATGACATCACTTGATAAGGGCTAAAGAATGATTTCATTCTGCTATATAGAACTTTAATAGAAGCTTTTTCTCTCGCGATGGAGATGGAACTGTATACTCCGATCTCCCTTAAACTTATCAAATTTAATTAATGTTTAAGATTAAAATTATGTAACTATTAAATATAAAATTGTAAATTAAATTCTTTAATCAGTATAATGAGTGTTTTATTAATTAATAACTTATACACATTGCTTAGTCACATGGATATTCTTCAATCAAGGATTTACATATTGCGTGAGCAAAAAGTAATGGATACATCAATTTTCTTAATGGATTAACCAGTGATTCTGGCGGACCTACTACGCGCTATATTGAGGAGTGTGGATGATTGCTGAAAAATGGGGGTAAGCAATATCTTACGTATCCTTTGTTCCAAAAGTACAATTGTTTATTATATACCTTATTACTTCAGAGCGCGCAAAATTACTGCCTACCGACAAAATTTTTATAACACATTCTAATACGCTTTTCCAACATACTATAACATATAAGCGGAACAGTTACAAAGAAAATCATTACAAATAAAAAAGAAAGAAAATCCTTACCTTAAAACGACATTCTTTAACTTCTTATTCATGAAGTATTTCCATTTCTGAGACACGATGCACAAGAATACAAATCAAAATAAACTTTATTTCTGGTGAGTAGGTTGGTAGGTTGCTTCCTCGAGTAAAGCGAGGCCGCGTTGCATCCGATTTTTAGGATCCTCGGGATGTGTTGGGGACAGTACAATTCGTCGATCCATTCTTCACCGTTCTCCGGATACTCACCGGATAGTTTTACAGGATATAACAACTACAGGATCTGTAGGATCATTGTAGAGCGTCCGAAGGACGAATGTGTTTGTCTGGGATCAGACCGTAAAACATATTTCAAAGAATTAGTAATTTTCAAGAATTAAGTAAAATAAAAGTGTAACAAACGAAAAAAAAAAATCAAAAAGGTGATGGGAGAAGGAGACAAAAATTAGCAAAAAACCGAAATAAATAGTATTATCCAAGAAAAATGACATAAAAAATCCCCCCCCCCGAAAAAAAATCGATTCTGCCCTTCAAGAACACAGAAAAAATATGGTACATTCTTGTCAAGCGTAATAGTTCTTACAAAATAAAAAAGGAAAAAAATAACATAGTCAGATAAAAAATGAAATACAAAATAATTTAATTTTAGTAAAAAAATAACTTTTGATGACCAAAACATAAACCAAAAATGTATAACAGTTCGGTATTTTTCTGCAATAACATTTACGCCTTTAAACAATAGAAATCACATAAATCCAAAAACGTGCCATTTTTGATAAGTAATGCTATTTTATCAACATTTTCATAAATATCATAATAATAAGTGTATAAATGTTTAACTTTTTTTTACATGAATAATAGATTTCCCCTTTTTAAGTAAAAGTGCAACAAACCGAAAAGAAAAAACCAAAAGGTGAGGGTGGAGGAGAGAAAGTTTGGCAAAAAATAGATGGAAAAAAAGATACCAACTTGTAATCAAAATATACAAATCAGAAATAAAGATTATTTTAAACAAGTGGGTAAGTGTGATCGAAGATAGCACAAATGGTTTCGTTTAATATTCCTGTCATAACACTTTATCCTTTCTTTAATAAATCCAAATAAATTTCATTAAAAACAAAAGTTGTTTTTGATAAAGTAAAAATTTACCGGTCTATTTTCCTCGTTTGTTCGAAAATCTGAACTGATCCGATAGCGGACGAAGCCCGCTATTATACTCTGTCATAATAATATCTGTCATGTGGACTAAATGCGATATTAAAAAATAAATAAAAATTAAACATGTTGTACACCTTCAAAATGTTAAAATATGCGAATATTTCTATAATCGGGTTTTTTCATGATTCAATACGTTCCTCAAACTCATATTATTCTCTATTACTCATATTGATACTCGTTTTGTATTATTCTCAAACATTTGAAAAATCCGTCAAATTTCCAATAGGACGTCAGATTAATTTTCTTTTTAATTATCTAATGACGTGATATTAAGCTGCTTTCTGTACTTACACATACTCATACTCCTTGTATTATTGAGAAATCTTTGAAAATTTCCGTTTTATTACCAATAGGACGTCCTATTAATCTTTATTTCAATTGGTGAAACTTTTTATTTCATTTTCATTTTTCACGTGGAAATCTTTCAATAGAAAATTAATTATTGTAGAAAGAATTTTATTGTGGATTTTTAATTGTTGGCAAATGCTATAACAAAAAATGTTTAAATTTAATACGGAAATGCTGTTGGAATTTAGATTTTTTATCTCTCCATATTAAAATAATACGATTTTTTCATATTTTAATATTTGGAGCTTCATAGTAGGTATATAGCTGTACGTACACAAATTTCCATGCCTGTAAGTTACAAAGTTTCTGAGAACGGCTCTGTGACGGACAGACAACGGAGCGGGAGTAATAAGGTTTCGTGAGATGGACGAAACCCTAAAAATGGAGAGAAAAAAAGTACCCGTGTTAACCTTTCTATTTTTTATTTGAAAAAGAAATATTAAAAACTTCAACAAAAATCTGTAATGAAAAGAAAAAATAATTGTAGTCGATATAAACCAAAACCAAAAAAATGAAAAAAAAAACTTAATAATCAATTTTTGTTCATGCTACCCCGTGGCAGAATGTACGCGACGCTGCGACGTGCGACGCAGACTTTTTAGGGCAGCTGCAGACTAAAAGCATACAGCGATGCCGCGGACGCGAATATATATCTTTAAAAGGAATTTCAAAATTAAAAAACATAGAAAACACTTTAAAATACAAATACATACATATATATCATATAAATATAATCGCACACTTGGACGTAAAATTTTTAATTACAATTCTTTTGCAAAAAATTTGGTCTCTTCAAATAATTACCCATGTTATTGTAATGACCCAAAATATCAAAAGTATATAAATACAACACATGGTCATATCATTACTGGTGATCTTAATATTGTAGAACAACCTATTTTACAAAACTTAATGCATAATGGCACAAAATTTCGTCTTCCATATAAGTGTAATATCAAATCCATAATATTGCAGTTTATTCAAGATATTGATTTGTTTATATATAAAATTGCTGTTGATTACAATAAACCAATCGAATATTTCAGTGAATGGAGATTTTCTGTAAATGATAAATTAAAAAATGAAATTATAAAAAATTATCATCATATTACACATGCAGCTTTTAAAAACATAAATAAACATATATCAGAATTACAAAATAAATTTATAATTACTTATGTAGATAAATCTCCAAATAATTATGCTATCATTTGTAAAGAATACTATAAAGTGTTAATTCACAATGCAATCAACACAAGTAATATTTTTAATAAAACTAAATTAAATATTGAAATAAATAACAGAAAATTATTAAATTATCACAAATTACTAAAAATCAAATGTAATAATTTTAATTATCCTTATCTTGTTATAATTCCAAAATTTCATAAAAATCCTATTAAATTTCGCACTGTTACCATCGGTTGTAACACATATAATAAAAATGCAAGCAATTTACTACTTAATATTTTAAAGCAGATATATGATATAACGTTAAAACATAATATCCAACATTGCCTAAAAAATAGTTTTCAACTCATTAATAAAATACATAATATCAATCCGGTAAAATTCATAAAAACATTGGATTTTAATGATTTATTTAATAACATTGATATAAAAGACTTACATAAAACAATGTGTATATTATTTAAAGAATTTAAGTCTCAATTAAAATTAAAAGAACATATTTCAGTAAATTTTTTTAAACTTTACTAAATTTTACATTGCATAATAATTACATTATATATGACAATGTTATCTATAAACAATGCCAGGGAATTCTGCAGGGCGGAACCGCATCTAGTATTCTCTCTAATCTTTACTTATATTATTATGAAAGAAATATAAGTCCGAACAATGATTATGTATTTTATCGCTATATTGATGACATTATCATATTTTATTTCAATGAAAAAAATTGCACATCACCACTCAATTTTTATCCTACTCAGCTTAAATTAAGCGAAAATGATTTAATTAATAATAATATAAACTTTCTTGACTTAAAAATTAATATTACTAATAATTATAAATTAATTTTTGATATTTATGATAAGAGATTTGATTTCCCATTTAAAGTAAATATTTTTGCCAATTTTGCTTCATGTTTACATAAATCTGTTTATAAAAATATAATTATCAATTATCTACATCGTATAAAATACTTATGCTCAGATATAAATAAAAACAAAAATATTAGATATATTCGAGATCAAGCAAAAATATATGGATATCCAATTTTTATGATAAATTCAATCATCAACTCTTTTAAATAACATTTATTATATAATTTAAATATAAACATGGTATGTAATAAATTATTGTTTTGGTGTGCGATAACATATAACAAAAGATATAGAAAATAATAATTATAACATACATTATTACAATTATAACATATTAGGAAATTTAATATTTAATATTTGTTTGAACATTATATACACTTTATATAGAAAATTACAATTATAACATACATAATTACAATTATAACATATTAGGAAATTTAATATTTGATTGAACATTATATACACTTTGTATAGTTGTGATTGTGCGTTGCCGATCACCTCTGTTTAAGGTGTTATTGATGTGCAGTTTTCATACATTTATAAATTAACTTATACAATAACAAATTAAATTATACATGGATAACATTGGTGATTATAACTCATAAACATATCTATTTGCAATATATATAAATATAAATATATATAGTTTTTATTTTTGTCTATGAATAATTAAATTTAACAAGTATTTTAATTACTGCATTGCATTAATTTGACTGAAAAACAGTAGTAATACTATTAATTATCAATTTTATAAATTTTGAGATATTATGAATTGTTTATGAATTATTTAATTAGATATTTAAATTAATCTATGAAATATAAAATATATTTACAATGTAGTATAAATTAAACATTAATTATTTAATAATATGTCTATAATATCAGTGGATTAACACAGCTGGCAGCAAAAACAATTTAAATTAAAATAATATCTCTTTTACATAATATATTCTTGTTAAGAATATCTGAAATGCTGTGCAAGTTGAATTAATTCTGCGTAGATTTATTCATATAGTAGTATTATATTTTATTTGAATTTAAAGTAAAACTACAAGTTAGTATTGTTTTTTAATGTTTATTTATATAATTAAATCTAATGAAGTGAGTATGTAACTAATAAAGTGGATATCTAACTAAATATTAATTATGAATTATTATAATACCAATAGATGGCGACACTTTACCTTTCAGGTAGTTGTTGATAATATTGTTAATATTATATTTAATTTAACTATAGAGGGAGCTATTGATTGTATATTAATTTTACTTTCAGGAATTAAAATTGGATGGAGTAATATATATTCACGGATATAATTTTGTTATAAGTGTATTAAAACCAGAATTATTTTGTGTGTTTTTGTATCATTTTGTGTTTGGGTGTCATCGATGGGGATGCGTTTTAAAAAAATGTGCTCTCAACTTGTCTTTCAAATCATTTCTCTCAACTCGACTTTGTCAACATGTATGATGCATTGCCATGTGGATGTGAATATTATGCAGAAGTTGTGACATTTTAAGGATTCTGTATAATTATTGTGAGTAAAATATTTTATCTACACTTTACGCGTTCATATTTCCAACTTTATTATTTCAAAACTGTTATCTCGTGGTAATTTCGTGAGGTGTTAAATACAGTTTTTGGGATAATCGATGTGAGTGAAATATATAGTATATTCTTAATGGTTTTTTATTTCCTATTTAAATATTTCCAAATTTTAATATTTCCAATTGTTGTCTGTTAATAATTCAGTGTACCTGGATGATTCTACTGATCTTAGCATTATGCCAGTAGAATTATGAAACACTGAATTATTATTTAAAACACATGTGGGTGCATCCAGGCTGATGAGTACATGTGCATGTGCTTTTTCATATCCAATTCATATTTAATTCTCATGTGATCCAATTTTCCATTGTATATGGTTCATATTTAATTTATTAATCCATTTGTATTTACTTAATTGCAACTCCAATTTATAATTTTTTTCCCTTTCTCCCTATTTCTTTTTTCTTTTTTCAATATTCTTTAGGTATGAGTAAAATTTGGCCAATTACCATTGAAGCACAAGCTATGGTAATATTATGTTTGCATATGTTAATTATTAGCTA
>CAWVPG010000134.1:0-191649 GCA_963931845.1 Maratus michaelseni | reverse complement strand
TAATGAAGTCGAATTTCAAAATGCATGTTTAGTTTCCTTGTACAACAATATCCTTATCAATAATTTTCGTGAATTTTGATCATAAACTAAGGACGCTCGCAGCATTTCAAAAATCTGAAATCGTTGAAAAATCAGTTTTGAGAAAAAAAAAAGGGTTGATTTTTGACGGTTAATTATCTACACTTGGGATATAGGCCCGGGGAGGAGCCAGAAGCTAGGAAAAAAAAAAAAAAAAAAAAAAAAAAACAGATGGAAATTGTACGTCAAAACGTGACAAATGAGGTGCGTTCGTACTATAGCTAGTTATAATAAATATTCAGATCTTGATGATTTTTAATTCTATGAAATGAATTATATCGTCTGCAGATTTCATTTCTGTCATAAAATAAATATCTCGGTCGCTTGACGATTAACCCATTAAGTCCTAGCGGTACCATATGGTACCAGAATAGCAGATACCCATTTTGTTTGTATATGAAGACGAAATCTTTACAAACGTACAGAGCTTCCGAGATAGCATCCAGATCTGAATATTTATATATAACTGGCTATAGTAGTACGAACGCACCTCATTTGTCACGTTTGACGTACAATTTTCAACGAGCGACACGATCCGAGTATAATTACGTAAGTTAGAGCACGGACAGACAAGCGCGACAGGGACAAAGACCTGTTTAAAACGGATTTTGCAGAGACATTCAAAAGAATATATACTATACTATACTGTTTTACAAAACCTGCAGTGTTTTAATTATTGTAATATCTGGTAGTAACATGTATAGTAGGGTCATTGGAGTAATATACGGTAAACAGTATAATATTTATAAGTTATATATTTCCATGAAGATTTTACGTGACAAATGAGGTGCGTTCGTACTACTATAGCTAGTTCATAGTTTCATACGAACTATGCTTTGTGGTTTTATGAAGATGAAAAAATTCGAATATATTCATTTGCTCAATTTATTTCGCATGCGAGTGTACAACTGTTCTACACAGACATGGTATTTGAAACATTTTTCGAGAAACGATTTTCTTATTCAAAAGGCTATTTTATTAGAAGTCCTTATTTATGTCTATGTTCATAGAAAAAAATCGCTAAATTCGTCGATCAGTCGCGGGAAAAAATGGCGAAGATTCTTAATCGGTCGCAAGAAAATAACACGAAATTCGTCAGTCATTTGCAGAAAAAAACTTGAAATTTTTCCGTGAGGCGCGAGGAACAAAATTGTGAATTTCATCGATCTGTCACCAGAAGAAACCGAATAATTCACCAATCGGTTACGGAAAAATTCTCAAAGTTCGTCTTTCAGTCAAGGAAAAAAACATGAAATTCGTTGATTGCTCATCAGAAAATATTGCGAAATTCATCAATCAGTCGTGGGAAAATATTGTGAAATTCATCAGTCGGTCGCGGAGATAAATCGTGAAATTCATCAGTCGAATGCAGAGAAGAAAATCTAAATTTGTCAGTCAGACACAGGTAAAAAAAAATTACGAACTTTGTCAATCTGTCGAAAGAAATAAAAAAAGGAGAAATTACGCGAATTTTGCCGATCGATTGCGGAAAGAACACGAATTTTGTCAATAGGCCGCAGAACAAAAGCAAAATTCGTCGATCGATTGTGGAAAAATGCAAAGTTTGTCGATCAGTCGCAGAAAAAATGCAAAGTTTGTCGATCTGTCGCGGAAAAAACCGCAAAATTCGTTGATCTGTCGCAGAAAAAACGCAAAGTTCGTCGATCTGTCGCGGAAAAAACGCAAAGTTCGTCGATCAGTCGCTTAAAAAATGAAAAGTTCGTCGATCTGCCACGGAAAACACGCAAAGTTCGTTGATCTGTCGCGAAAAAAACGCAAAGCTCGTCGATCAGTCTTGTAAAAAACGCAAAGTTCGTCGATCGGTTGTGGGAAAAAAATTACGAAATTTATCGTTCGGTTGCAGGTAAATTAAATCTCCGAAAATTGTGAAATTTTTTGGGGGGGAGGCTCCCGCCCACGATCTTTCTTTGGGCGGGATTTCAAAATTTTCGGCGTGAATCCCGCCCTGTAATATATTAAAATATATTGATTTTATGGATTACTTATTGATATTTTGAGAATGTTTGTACCACAACTCACAAGACATACTTTTCACAAAATATCTTGACCTAAATTTTATATATTTTTAAAAGTTAAATAATGATATATTTTTAAAATGTTTAATTACCTCCGAAAAAACTTTTCTAAAGAACTTTTGAATTCCATGAAGAACAGCACCACCATTCATCATCCATCAGAGGTAAAGTAAGATGAACCTTAAAAAGAATGTCAACACTGATAATACCAGTATGCAGTATATCTTATCTATATTTATTTATTTATTTATTTATTAGGAATATACTGAATATTTAATACTTTTATGTTAGAAGGGCACCAGTGATATATACTATACGCATATATATATATTCATGTATACAAATATATCACCAGCGCCCGGCTATAAAAGTACCGAATATTCGATGTATTTATTTGGCTAGGCCAAATATCAAAATACTTGCCGTTTCAAATATTAGAATTGGTCGAATATCTTGATACTGGACCAAACCCATTACTTTAAAAAAAAAAGAAAAAAAAATTAAATCTTACATAAGTTCTATTTTTAGCTATGAATAAATAAAGCTATTTTGAATTAACAAACAAAATCTCTTAAATAAAAGATATTGCTTTTACATTATTTATTTGATATTTTAAAAGTGACACTTAAGAAAATTAACTGTAAAAGAAGACAATTAATAGAGAATGATGTATAAATGTGAGTTCCTGAATAGTATCTGTTAAAGGTAATATTCTGTTTCTTGCTTTTTCAAAAACAGGGTGTTTCTAAACAAAATGGAACAAACTTTCAGGGGTAGTTATATTGCATCAAGACAAGGAGATTTTGTTACAGGAAACCAGGATCGAAATCTACTTATTCAGTCAAAAATATATTGTGTATCTCGCTATAAGCATCACTTGGATTTTCGTTTATTACTGTAGCAATAATAAAAATAATGTAACGAGGTTTTCAAACTTCTTACTGGGATGAACATGATGAAACAGGATGACATGATGAGAATGCTGTAAATTGCCAAAGTTCAAATCCAAACAGTGAGGTACACATCCTATCCTTCAAAATACAGCTGACAGCACATATATTATGTCACAGACCAGAATTCAGTCACTTCCAATGATGTCATCATATTTCATACAAAGCAA
Source organism: Maratus michaelseni (assembly GCA_963931845.1). Lineage (NCBI taxonomy): Eukaryota > Metazoa > Arthropoda > Arachnida > Araneae > Salticidae > Maratus > Maratus michaelseni. The sequence continues at coordinate 188,415 of CAWVPG010000134.1, read as the reverse complement.
AGTTATATATATATTACAAAGAAATTCCCACTAAAATATCTTCATTATTTTAAAGTTGTTACCAAAAATTCTGGTTCAGCTTCTAGTGAGATGCCCTATAGTTTGGATGGAATAAGTAAGTTGCAATGTTGGTTTCCTGTACAAAAAATGTTTTATCCTGCCTTAAAGTTTGTTCCAAAATTTTAGGAACATCCTGTATGTTTACAATCTAGAGTCCTGCATTGGGTCAGGTTACCTGCTTTTACCTCACACGCAGTTTGGGTCAGGTCGCTGCTATATTTTTTGTTGCGTTTCGGGTTGGGTTTTGACTCTTGCAGGTTGGGTTCAGGTTGACCTGCTTTTTCAAATATACACAGCTGAGTTGTATAATATATTCGCACATGCGCGTGGAAAATTTTCTGCAAAATTCGAAAATTTGCAGAAAACATTTTAGAAAATAAAAACATAATTTTTGTTTTAATACCAAAAAATAAAAAATATTCCAATTTTATGTACGATTTATTTACTGTTTGCATACAATTTACAGTTTAAAGATGAAAGATATTGTTGTGACATTACAGGCACTTGCGAAGAGCTCAAAATATTAAGGATTGGGCTATCTAAATGCAGTGACAAAATAATTGATAAGAATGCAGCTCTTCCTATCATGGATTTTTAGCTTTATTTTTTTTTTAACCAAAATAATTATTCTTTAGTTAATATTAATTAATTTTAAATGGTAAGTATTTTAAACTACTGTTTTTAATTCATATTGTCAAAATAATAACACATAATTTTATTAAATATTAAATTAATTTGCAGAAAGTTTTTGACCCAACATTTATGTGTGCAAGAAGTTTTTGGTTTTAAACAAGTCTGGTCCACAGTATTTTTTTAGATTAAATATATATACAATAAGACCTCCATAATGGACACTCCCAAAAAGCAGACACCTCTATGTAACGAACACTTTTTCAATTCTTAACACATATATTTGTATGCTTATACCTTGGAATAGGGGGCACCTCGAAATCTACACACATGTAGCATGTGTATGTGCTCATAACTATCACAAATATAATACATGTGTTTTTGTGAGTATCATAAATGAAATGTTTGCAATATTTTCATATTCTGACAAAAATTAAAAAATGTTTATTAACTGCACCGCAAAAAAAGAACAATGTATGATTACATTTCTTGTACATTTTATTTTTTCTCATGCAGTAAATTGAATATATATACCTATTCATATTAAAATACATATTTATTTTCATCTAAAACATAGTTCTGTTCAAATGTTTTGTGAAAATCCCAACAATTAGACTTTCAAAAAACATACATGACCCGACAGAATCATTCTAGGATGAACCCGATAAGCAGAAAGAAAATTAGAGTCATCCCAGCCAGGAAAAAAGATAGAAACAACCCGATCGGATGCAGGACTCTATTCAATGATCTTGAGGTATCTGCTATTCAGAGGTTACACTATATCTGAATATTAAAGAATATAGATTTGCCCATTTTTCTATAATATATAAAATTTGTATTAGAGATATAATTGTACATGACTTTTCATAATAGTATTAAAACATGATTTATTGTCCTTTCATTGCTGGTTGAAATATGTCAGGTTGCGGGTCGCCGAAAATTGTTCTTGCGGGTTCGGGTCGGGTTGCAGGTTGAGGAAATTTTTTTGTTGGGTTCATGTCAGTTGTGGCTTGTGGGTTGACTTCAAATGGAATTTGCAGGTTCGGGTTGGATACAACCCGACCCATGCAGGACTATATTACAATCTCAGAAAACAATAACCCGCTGTGGTGCATTTAAAAACTTCCTTGCGAAATAACAAAAAGGAGGAGAATTATTCTTGCTGAGTTGCCAACATTTGAATTAGATGTCCCCCCCCTTTCTGATAACACAAATATAACTTCAAATAAATACTATTTGATTAAAATTCTCCTTTTTCAAAATTTCTTTCATAAATATTTGTTTTAAAACACATAAAAAATTATTCATTTATTTTAATTTTCAGAAGAAGTTATTTAATTTTATTAATTACAATTAACTTCACTAAAGAATTTATAAAAGTTTTATTAGTTGAAAAATTGTAATGTTTTAGCTTTTTTATGTGTTTTTAAATTTTTTTTGAAAAAAAAAATGAATTTTTCTCTGCATTGAGCTCAGAGCTCAGACCCAGAACCCAATAAATTATACATCCAAATTAACATCCCTCCCTGTCATCAAAAATTAACAGGATTAATATGCAGGATTATGCCAATTTTTTTACAGAAATCGCCCCAAAAGAGTAAATAACTTGGTAGACCCTGGCGACCGCATCTGTAAACTCAAGATTTTTTTTTTCGACTGATTTACGAAATTTGCTTTTTTTTTCTGCTACCTTTTGACAAAATTTGCGATCCTTTTCTACAATCGTTTGTTAAAATTCGGGATTTGTTTTTCAAAACTGACTGGCAAAATTTGCGATTATTTTGCGTGATCGTTTGATGAAATTCTCGATTTGTTTTATATGCGATTGTTTCACTAATTTAGTGATTTGTCGCAGAACCTTTGGATGAAATCCGTGATTTTTTTCCGTGATAATTACATAAAATTCACAATTTTTTGAAAAGTCTTTTGACAAAATTTGCAATCTTTTTTCGAATCTGATTGAAAAAATTTGACTTTTTTATGCGAATGAATGTTGTTATCTGCTACCGAATGACAGAAATCGCTATTTATTTCTACAATCTTTGGCGAAATTCTCCATATTTTTCCATGGCAGTTCGAGAAAATTAGTGATTTTTACAAGTAACAATTTGTTTAATTCTACGTCCAATTGGGAAAATTCTCTATGTTTTTGCGATCAATTGAAAAATTAGCTAATTTTGCATAATTTCATAAAATAAATAAATAAAAATCACAGACTTTCACGGAAATTTAAAAAAATTCTCTGCAAAAGAAATTAAGAGGGCAAAATCATGTACAAACTTTTTTATTGTGCAGGATTTTCTTATGTTGCGTGTGATTTGTGCAATGCCATGCACTATTTCACACCCCATCCCTCAAAGAAAAGTCCTGCCCCCTCGCAAAAAAATCTTGAAATGGCCGTCTTAGTAGGTATAATTGTTTGGTGCTTTTTCGCCGAAACTTTTTTTCGGATGAGAAGAATTCTGTCATAGACAGGTTTTGTTTTCACAAGTTTCATTGTAAAACAGCTATGCTCTTCAGAGGTCCAATATAGAAAGAATGTTTTAACAGTCTTAGAGGCAACATTTAAACAAAGGTAACAAAACGTACTATAACAGAAAACATTCATAGTATCTTGAAATTATACCTGCTAAGACGGAAATTTTCATCTTTTTTTGCGAATTCGTATTCGTTTACTTCTTTTGTATCTATGATTTTAGTAAACGTTTCTCATTCGGAGGGGGAGGGTTTACAGCCCTGTCGAACCTCATCCTTGGCTATGCCACTGACGTCAAAGAAAAGTCCTCCTCTTCCCCCCCCCCAAGAAAATTGTGAAATGGCGACCTTGGTTTTGAAACATTGTATGCTAAAAAAATGCTGCACTTAAGTAAAAGAATGGTTATAATTCAGGCACAATTTTTCAAATCTATTGGTGAGTATACAAAACTTCACAGATAGACTGCCAAAAATGCCAGCATGGTGTATACTTAGAAATGAATTACCATGACAGTTCATAAACAATTAACCATTTCTTAAATGTACGAACAAGGTACTAACCCAGTATATAAATTCGTTTAGAAGATTAATTTTTAATTTTCTAACAGATGGCGCTACTGATCTACTACAGCTACTTATTATTTTCGTCTCTTTTTTTTTAAATAAAAAAAGTTTTCGTAAAAGTAATCTACATTATTTTAATGTGGGTACAATTACACTGAAAATCTCATTATTATTATAGATGCTAAATGTCATACATATATAGTATTCATTAAGTTTCTTAATATTACACTCCAAAACATTGTGTTTTCCGAATTCAGAACAAATGTGTTTCAGTCACGCACCAATGTTGGTGTTATTTCCAAGCTCACACCAAACTACTGTTTTCTAATAGGGTAGACTGGTACACAGTGGACCACTTTTTCAGTTAATTTTTTTTCTCTTTAACGGGCAACCCAATCTGCATGAAAATATTTTTTAATATTCCTTAAGCCTTTAAATACATTCATCATAATTTTCTCAGAACATAGTTTTCAGTATATTTTTCAAAAAAAATATATATATATGTATATATATATATATATATATATATATGCACCCGTAAAGTGGACCAGTGTGTCCCAAAAGTGGGGCACAGTGGATCACTATTAGGAATTATCTGAAATACAATATAAATCTATTTTTTATTAATCTAATTCATTTTTATTTCCCCTTTACCCCAAGATAACATAGTAATATAAATTTACAAGTAACATTTTGAAACAAAAACAAAATAATTCATTATATTTTGAAAATAACAGATTAATACAGGAACAATTTAGTTGAAGTTATAAGTACAAAAAAAATCAGCGCACATTAAAATTTGCAAATGAAATTCCAAAATACTTATGAGTAAAATTGAACCTGGAATTTTCCTGAAATATTTTTGGGTCTGGAAGCAACATTATGAAATGATTGACATCAACAACAGATTCATCCACAGTTTCGGGAAAAATAAACTGATTTCCATTCAATTTGCATCTCATGAATCTTATTTGAATAGAATCATCACCAATTAGACTACATTCACACTAATATTTATTCAAAGGCAGTAAATGCAAAACAAAATATTTTTTACTATGTTAAATAAATTGTTATTTTTCTTACTACTTTAAAACAATATTTCTTTATAGAAAATAAGCAATTATTAAATATTTTGAACATTCTGCATTACAGGAGCAGAGTGGATTGTGGACTACTGTGCCCCATGTTCAAGTTCATAAATAATCATAGTAATATTGTTTATACTAGCTTTCTTTTAAACATACTAACTTTAAAGTTAAATAAAAACAAGTATCTTAGCTTTACATAACAGCTGTTTTATCTTATTTATCTACAACCTTTACTTACTAAAATAAATAAAAAAATATGATTTTGAAAAATTTTTACTTTTAGAAGCTCAAAACAACCAATCAAGATAAAATAGTTCAATCAAGTCACCAAAGCATCATAGACCCATTATTCGATCAATTCAGATAAATAATAATGATCAAAGACGACTAGAGAAAAAAAAATTATACAGGAAACGGTTTTTATCAAACTAGGAAGTGAAAACTTATAAATTTCGAAATCTATTACGAGTAAATAAGATTGATCTTGTAATACAGATCGATATAAAGCGTAATTTTTTAATATATAAACATAGTTGAATGAAAATAAATACCATAAAACTATAAAACAGCAATGTAACTTACATTAAATCACTAAAATCGTACCAATTTTAGTGCATCCTTACAAGATCCTGTCTCGGCGTCGGCACGGCGTGTAAACAAACACAAACAATTTCCTGAAGTTGCCATTCCAGATACCAGATAATTTGAAGAAAGCATTCTCATTGGTCCATGGAGTTTACGATAGATGTAAAATTGCAATCATTGTACCAGATTCATAAATAATTGCTAAACGATGATTTTTTTATCACTGGGCGAATGAAATCTTTATAAATTAACGGTGTTTCGACAATTTTCTAGAAAAATGGTAAAGTCAAAGTAAAATTTACGGTCAATGCATTATTATTTTACGGAAATTTTTAACAGTGTATATAACATATATTTATATACTAAACAAAGGATGTGAATTTTCACTTTTCTATACAGCGTTCATCCAACAGAGCGAAAAATGTCCAGTCCGGGATCGAACCCGGATACCTTGGTATAGCACACCAATTGCTGTACCATTTAAGTCACCAGGACGACATCCCGTCTGGCATTTTTACTCTTATACGTTGGCAAGACTGCAACTTCGAAGCACAAGATGGAAAATCATGGATACAAGAGCATACAACTTTAGTGGCATACATGAGACTAACAAGCTCCCAGCAACGGAAAATATATTTATATCTGATAAAATTTTCAGCATGTTTGAAATTACGCCGGAAATTAATACTAACAAAGGATGTAAATTTTCACTTTGCTACACAGCGTACAACCAACAGAGAGAAAGATATCCAGGCCGGGACCCTTGGTATATACCAAGGTATCCGGGTTCAGGTACATATAAATGTATCCGGGTTCGGGTACATACCAATGTATCCGGGTTCGGGTACATACCAATGTATCCGGGTTCGGGTACATACCAATGTATCCGGGTTCGGGTACATACCAATGTATCCGGGTTCGGGTACATAGCAATGTATCCGAGTCTCCGATGCTAGGAACTTGTTCGTCTCATGTATACCACTAAAGTTGTGTGCTCATGTATGACTTTCCATCTTGTGCTGCGAAGTTGCAGCCGTGCCAACGTATAAGAGTGAGAAATGCCAGACTGGATGTCGTCCTGGTGGCTTAAATGGTATTACAAGACATACGGGTTTGATACTGGCCTGGACATGTTTCGCTTTGTTGCTTGTACGCTGTGTAACAAAGTGAAAATTCACATATTTTGTTAGTATTAATTTAGATATACATATATTCTGCGATGCAGGGGACCTTTTCGTCTCATGTATGGCATTACAGTTATGTGCTCATGTTTGGCATTACAGTTATGTGCTCATGTATGACTTTCCATCTTGTGCTGCGAAGTTGCAGCATTGCTAACGTATAAGAGTGAAAAATGCTAGACTGGATGTCGTCCTGGGGGCTTAAATGGTTAAACACTTGTTTGCGTTATACCAAGGTATCCGGGTTCTATTCCGGGGTCCGGTCCTATCTACGAGGAAAATATTTCGCTCTGTTGGTTGTACGCTGTGTCGCAAAGTGAAAATTTACATTCTTTGTTTGTGTTAATGTCCGGCGTAGTTTCAACCCTGCTTAAGATTTAATTAGCTTATATATTTCAAACAAGCAAAATAATTAAAAACAGGTGTTCATTTGTTAATGTCTGTAAATTTACTATTTATTGTCCATTTTACCAATTTTCATTCAGACATTATTTAAAAAACATGGCCAAAAATGTTCACTTAAAACGTCCCCCATTTAAAAAATGTAAAAACAGTTTCGAATAAAAAATCTTCACCACTCCACAAAACCGTTTTCGCCCTAGCTAGAGCATCATCAGTTGTGATCTTCAATTCTCTGCCTCTCCGCTATATATATGACTGCTGGTTGAGGAGCTCCCCCTATCGGCGTACAATTCTCTTTCTCTCCCCCTCTTCTAACATTTTTTTTTCCAGCGGCAATCAAGCAATGAATGAACCATATCATTGCATTTGACTTTGGATGCATTGATTTCTATTGATTCTCTTATTAAAGCATTATGTAAATTTTCGTAGTTCGCTATTTTCTGTATTTGCATGGTTTCAAGTTTTATTGGGGTTTTAGTAATCTTGCAAGAGCTGTTGACTGTTTATTTAGTTTTATATCTCTGATATGTTCTTTCATTCATTCTGCTATTTTTCTCTTCGTCATTCCTATGTAAGTAAGCTTTTCATTTCTGTTGTTTCGACAATTTATTTTGTATATTCCTGCTGTTTGTATTTCCTCATATTTTTCTATTTCATTTCTTATTGATTTGAAGAAGGATGAATTGGGGGTTGGTGGGACAATTTTTTCTAATTTTTCTAATTCTCGTTTTATTTTCAAAGATACACATTTTATACTTAAACTAATTGAAAGAGTACGAGAAAGAATTGACCATATACAACAAGCACAGAAGAATCTAACATACACTCCTCCTATTCCATATATAAAATGTGTATCTTTGAAAATAAAACGAGAATTAGAAAAATTAGGAAAAATAGTCCCACTAACCCCCAATTCATCCCTCTTCAAATCAATAAGAAATGAAATAGAAAAATATGAGGAAATACAAACAGCAGGAATATACAAAATAAATTGTCTAAACAACAGAAATTAAAAGCTTACTTACATAGGATTGACGAAGAGAAAAATAGAAGAAAGAATGAAAGAACATATGAGAGATATAAAACTAAATAAACAGTCTAGAGCTCTTGCAAGTTTAAACACTAAAATCCCAATAAAACTTGAAACCCTACAAATACAGAAAATAGCGAACTACGAAAATTTACATAATGCTTTAATAAGAGAATCAATAGAAATCAATGGTATCCAAAGTCAAATGCAATGATATGGTTCGTTCTTTGCTTGTTCGTTCTTTGCCGCTGGATTAAAATGTTAGAAGAGGGGGAGAGAAAGAGAATTATACACCGATAGGGGGAGCTCTTCAACCAGCAATCATATACATAGCGGAGAGGCAGAGAATTAAAGATCATAACTGATGATGCTCTAGCTAGGGCGAAAGTGCTTTTGTGGAGTGGTGAAGATTTTTTATTCGAAACTGTTTTTACATTTTTTAAATGGGGGACGTTTTTAGTGAAAATTTTGACCAAGGTTTTTTAAATAATGTCTGAATGAAAATTGGTAAAAGGGACCATAAAAAGCAAAATAATTTTCTCTCACATTTCTTTTGCCGTTTCGTCAATGTTGAATTTGCTACGATATCTTACGGGAGATAGTAACTGCAGTGACTAGGCAAACTGAAAAATAACGAACTTATAAAAATCTACAAAACAATTTGAGATCTACTGCAAATATTTGCAGGTTTGCTAAAGTAAAACTTTTTATATAGTCACAATTCCGTAATATTAAAATAGCCCGAAGAAAAGTTATTTAGAGTGAAAGAAATGGACTAATTTGCTTTTTGTCTAAATGTCGCAAAAAGACTATCGCGTTGACTTTTTTTGTAAATTAAATGTTTCAAAACGAAAAGAGTTCAGGTGAAGCTCGTTAAATTGAATTTCAGTAAGAATGTACTTATTACCAGCCTGAACTATTTAATAATAAACTTTTTAAAAACAAAAATGAATAACAGACCAAAAAATATTTTGATAAGATTTGAAATCTTTGGTCGTAATCTATATTTATAATTAATTTTTTTAAAAGTACAATTTTTTGTCCAATAAACAAATAATATAACAGAAAAGTTGTATGAAAAGTATTTGTAATAAAACTGAAATATTTGATTTTCCTTTATTTTTGTAATACAAGCAAAACAATTGAAAATTGAAATGTAGCAGTTTGCAGTCAAAATAATTTTTTGAATGTGTTCGGTTTAACGTACCAAAAGTAATACATTTAGGAAACTTTAAATTATTGTTGCAGATCAGAAAATCTGCTAAACTGCATATTTTCTAAGCTTCCATATTTTCTAAACACTTTCATATTTCTTCTCCTCTTTTTTTAATTCGTATGCTTATTACTTTTTAGCACTTCCCAACATAGTCGAAAAGTGTTTATGAATTCGGTATGTCTGTCTGACTGTCTGTCCATCTGTTCGTGATCGCACTCTCGTAAATATACTCGGAATGTCATACAATTTTTATGCAATTTTGAATTTTACTATAGAATGTTAAGTATGGAAAATTAAGTGCGTAGCTTTAATAGTTCATTTACAGGGACACACAAAATAATTCCATTACATTGTTGTCTATGGGGAAAATTCGTTTCCGGCGCATTTTATTGATGTTACAATATTTCAAACATAATGAAATTAATATGCATTACAGAGGTGGACTGGAGCATACTTTCACTGGAGTATACAATGGGTAGCATTTATTGTTCAATTACAGTGTTTTACAAAATAATTCCTTTACATTATGGTCTATATGGAAAAATCGTTTGCTGTGCATTTTGAACATGTTATGATACTTGAAACATAATGAAATTTAAACGGATCACTAAGGTTCAATACAACGCATTTTCTATAGATTATGGAGTGTGTGGGATTTATCGTTCATGTAGAGAGGGGCACAAAAGAGTAGAATTTATTGTTCATGTAGAGAGGAGCACAAAAGAATTCGATTAAAGGACTGACTGTGATTGGTAATTGCTAGAAATGCTCTATCCGCTGTGGTATGCAATTGTATGTAGTTTTTAGTGTATTACGTGTTGTTTACAATTTCTGTATATCATATACAGAACTCCAGGAAAGACTTCGAATATGGGGAGCAATTGCTGCTAACAACATTAAAATGTGTTTTCCTGAAATTTGAATTTAAATTTTCTATGGCACATCTTTTACGAAAAAAATATGAAACGAAAATAATATTCTGAAATATGGTAAATATTTCATATTTTAGTTTGTAAAAGTACATAATATCAAAATACACTTATCTTTACATAATTGTTGAATAAAATTTATGATTGTACAATATTCTGTAAGTCACAGAAATGTTTTTAACAATATACAAATCTTTCTTTAACAATCTTAGTTTTAATAAACGAAAACTTTGAAATGTGATATTTCTGAATGTATAATAGCATAGAATATTGTATGTAAATACTATTATGCACGGGTAATGATACAATAATAGAGCGAAATTTGTTTTCAATTTAACTGTTCAGCTCTCTAGATTTTCTCTTCAACGTAGTTTTCTAATTTTTGTTTATTGTTTTATTATCTCTTAGTGACTGTTTTTTTCTGTATTTTTCTTATTTATGAATGTAATTATTTATTTTATTATATGTTTCCTTTTGCCACTTTTAGTGTTATTTTGCATATTTTCTTCCTTAGCACTACACTATTTTAGAATTTGCTGTTTGCCTTTGGTTTGCTGTTCTCTATCTCTTGTACCATTCTTACCTTTATTTTCGTATTTCATTTCGCTTTTAGCTCTGGTAGTGGTAACACGTCATCTTTGCGCAAGGTAAAGAAAGATTGATGTTTATGTTTTCGATACACGTTGCCTTAGTATATTTTTCTGGTGTGGTTAATAAAATACTTCTTATAGTATTTTTTTAGCCTTGTATATGACTCATTAAGCTGAAAATACTATTTTTCTTTTTTAAATTAGCCTCACAAATTTGAAAAATCGGTTTGATACTGAAAGTACATTAATAAAAAAATTATTTGATAAACAACCTGTACAACAATTTACATTTATAGATCCTTTCGTATATCTGTAGATATTTTACTTGTTATTATGCAGCTGACATTATAAATACTTCTTTATATAATCACAAGGAAATATAATTGCATTATTCTTGAAAATACCTGCGGTGATTTCTTATCTAGAAACAAAACAAATTGTATTACAATTTCCATAATTAAAAAAAGGCGGCATAATCAAAACTAAAATGACTTCTTTTATACTTAATACACTTTCTGTAGTGGCACTGACAGATTAATTTAGAAAATTAGGTACTTAGCCTCTTCGTTGTTTTCCAAAAGAAGAAAATTAATATATAAACATCTGTCGACAACACTTCATTTAATTCATTTTAATAAATAAACCTATTTTAGATGTACTGAATTTTTTTTAAAACTTTAATTTGAAATTAGATATTTACATTTTACTAATGAATTGATTTTATGCGTCTTATATAAAGGAAGTTTAAACAATCTCTTAAAACATTCGATAAAATAATGACTTGTTAGACGCTGCAATAAAACGTACTTGATAATTTTATTATTACACACATATATTTATATATATATATGTTATCAGGACATTATTAATAATAACCGGTTATTATTAATAATGAAAGGGACATAAAGGTCGGTTATTATTAATAATAATCGTGGTCATTATTAATAATAACCGGTTATTATTAATAATGACCGGATTAATCATACTGACCGTAACATATATATTACCATATATATATATATATATTAGTGGTAATGTCCGATTTCTTACAGATTTTCATTTTGTCTCAAAGAAGAAAAAAAATATAGCTCACATTTGAACGGCTGTTAAATACGGTTGTTACTTTTAGAAACGCATAACAATTATGGTAACAGCCTACGATTTTTCTTTTGTTTTTGTTGCTCCTAAATGACTTATTTTAGAAATATAAAACTTATGATTTGGACAGTAACGACTTCTAAATATCACATATATCATAGTTTGCATCGTATAAGAAAACAAACGTACTTGTGAATGAAATATATTTGAAAATTGTAGCTCACTTTAGGGATTTTTTTAATGGCTTTTTAAAATAGTTATGAAGAATAAAGTTTATAGTATGTCTCAATGGTGAACTTCGAGCCAAAGTTACCCAATTCAGTAATTTATATAAATGATATAATTTAATAAAAATAATGAATAGAAATATACTACAAGAAACATTATGCTAAATAATTTTTAAAACCCAACAAACAAAATTACTTATTAATAAATTATTTTTTATAATATATAGTGTGTATCAAATTCGCGTTACATACAAAAGTGTTGCATTACAATGGCTGTGAAGCGCCAGAATGCTCTTTCTGTTGGTAATGAGGATCTGGTTTGTTCCTAATATCGTTGATTTTTTCTTATAAATGATATTTTTGTCAATGAAAGTACCAATGGTAATTTAACGTAGAAGTAAATTAAAATAAACATCGAAAAAAAAGTTACCATTATTTCGTAACCAAATATTCTATAGAAAGAGGGCAATCTATTCAATAACTAATTGAAAAGTTTGAACAATATAGCCTTAATTTGTGACTAATGCACATAAGCAGATGGTACAATATTATTTTGCGTAAAATATTTTCTATAAATTCATTTTTTTTTTGCAATTCCTTCTTCTGTCATTCTTGTATGCTTAAGTTTATGGCACAACAAGTAGAACCCCAATATTACTTAAATTTCCAGCATGCATTGTAGCGTGATTTGTTCTTCATTATCTGTATTCTGTTATCACCAACCGTTTGTTCCAAGAGTTTTAATACATCCACTATATGTTATGAAACCATGATAAAATAAAATTCATATTCTAATTAGTGTAAATGCATTTTAAAGTTTTACGCGTGTCTCAATTGCTTTCTCACCACTATTAAATCGTCATATGATGCCTATATAGAATAAAATGTATTTTTTTTTTTTTACATTTTTTCATTTTAAAGAAGAATTAGAGATGGGTGAGAACGATAGTGCGCGCTTTAACGAACTTTTCCGGAACAGTAAGAAATTGTCAATCCTATTTTAGTATGTTTCGTGAAAAAAAAATGTAATCAATAATAAAATACGTATGTTTGCTTTATTCGAAACTGGAAAAATTACTTTTCGGGAAATGTAACATAAGATAAGCCGTTGTACCTTTGAATTTTTAAAATTTAAATTTTGTTCATTTCACCAAGGGAAGAAGTATTCATTTTACAAAGAAAGTTTCAAAATATATTCTTTCAAAAAATGTGAAAAACCTTCTTCATGGATGTAATTTTCTTTGAAAATCTATCATAAAATCTTAATAACCTCATTTTATTTTTATGTTTTTTTTTCTGGATTATATTATTATTATTATTTTTTTTTTTTTGCCATGGAATTTCTTATTAAAAACATCGTGTAATATCTACTGCAGATCATGTTTTTATTTCAAATAGTATATTTTTATAAATGTTTAGAGTTATATTTAGATAAACCATATATTAATTGAAATATATCACATATATTTTACATAGTATATATATATATGTATATATATATGCGTGTGTGTGTGTGTATATACACATATACAGTAAATCCTTGAAATAACAAACACCTTATTAGCACAGAATACGTCCGTTTTTCGGAGGTAAAACATACAAATTAATAGCTGTTGACGATTCAATATTTACTGAAAAAGGTGTGCAAAATTCTTTATTGCCTAAAATAGCAGTTTTTAAACTTTTGTCCGTGGATCTCGAAGGGTCCGCGAAAGACTCGCGTTCAATGTAAGTTTTTTTATATTTTTATAGAACCGGATAAACATTTCCAATTTCCCGAAACCTTGCAATTCCGACCTATATATTTCACTCGATCTCTATTACTGTATCTCTATTACTGTCTATATCATTTAATTAATATTTTAAAAAGCATTCTAATTTAAGAAGTGCTGCTTCCAAGAACTATATATTATGTTTTTTAAATGTATTCTGATATTTAAATTGATTAACACTAAAATAGGTCATAAAGTTGTATGTTTTTTAATAGTGCATTCGTTGCGTCATATATTCAGCATTATCTATTGCAAACAAATTCAAATAGGCTGAAAAAAGTTTTTAAATCTTTTCGATAATTTTGCAGTATCAAAATTATAGTCAAGAACAAAATCACCAGATAAATAAAGCATTGATATATTTCATGCTTGTTACAATTATTTACCACAAATCAAAAGCAATTTATAAACATAGCATTTTTCATTAAAATTAAATTTAAATTTTACAGAGTTTATAAAAATTATGAAATTAATATTATACATATCTAAATACCCGTATTAAATAACTTAATTATAACTTTTCATTGGAGAAATTAAAAATTTCTGCCTAAAAAACGTCAATTTTATACTATGCGTCAACAAAAAATTCTATATTAATATTAAATTCATGTCATTTAATTAAGTTTAAAAATTTACATTTTCACTATTTTAGTGTTTCAACTGAGAGTGCTGAAGCATTTTGACTTGTAGATCTATTTTTAAAATAAATTTCTGTAACAGAACTTCTTCAGCAAGCCGAGAATGTAGAGACACACAAAGTGCCTCGATCAAGTCCAGAAAGCACAGCCTTAAGCATCCTTTTCTCGAAGTAACTCAGGGTACTTTTGACCCCCATATCTTTGCTCTGGAGTTTTCCAAAAATCTGAAACTTCATTTATCCAGAGGACTTTGCAAACGGGCAAATTTTTTAAATGTTACGTTTCTATCTTTTGTGGTTCAGAAGTTATATGGACTCAAACTTTCACTCACTTACTCACCGATCAAGAAAAAACTTAGGTATATCCCACAGCCCTAGAAACTTGAAATTTGGTATAAATGTGGTATTTAGGAAGGATTTGAAAGTATCAGTATTCAAAAACAAACAAAAAAATTTAAAAATTTAAAAAAATGGAAAAAGTTAAAATAATTCGTTTTTGTAGCTTTAGGAACTAAAAATTTGACGTAAGGGTAGTGTTTAGAATTTTAAAAAAGGAAATACTAAAAAATTTGGAATATTCGAAAATACAATCGAGAAATCGAAAAAATATCGTAAATTTCAAACTAATTCGATTTTACAGCCTGAGAAACTTACAATTGGTATAAAAGTAGTATTTAGTTACAAAGAAAAAAAAATTTAAAAAATCCAGAAATTTCGAAAAAAGAATCAAAAAATCGAAAATAGTTCGAGTTGTTGGAATTTTGAATTCTGTCTTCATTTTTTATCCTAAACACTGTTTTTATACCAACCCTATTGTTATGCGAAATATAAAACATCTAAGGCTGCCAGTAATGCCTCAAATTAATGACATCTTTCCGGGAAGCGGCTGAGAGTACTTTTTATCCCCCAATAACGTAGCACATGCCTAGAAACCGGAAACTTCTTTTTATCTAGATGACTTTGCAAACGGAAATAAATCTCCAAATTTTTGGTATCTTCAAATAATAGGGACAGTGTGTGAGCTTGACAAAAACCAGTGGATGATGTCGAAAAAGATCCCAAAGTCAAGAAAAAGACGATTACTTACAAAAAGAAGTGAAATTCTATCAAAAACATCACATGTAAAATATAAAGCATGTCTCCGTGACACTTTTACCTTAAATAGTTCTCGAGATCATATAGAGCCAGGTTTATCTCTCTTATCAACTCTGAAATTTTCATTCACAAATAACCCCTAGTCTCTACATCTTTAGTTAAAGAATAATTTGTGATTTTGCAATTATGCACAGAAGGAAGTTATTCCCCTTTAGAATGAGTGTTACGTGATGGGATGGGGTTTGTTTATTAAACCGATTATGAACTCAAGGGATAAAAGCCTAAAGGATGGATACCTTGGGTGGAGGTCTTTCTAAAATGGGGTGCCTGACACGTAATCACGTTACATCGGATGAAAAACACCCAAAACTCCGGTCATCTCGCTCGATCATAGGATAGGCTTCGCAGCCGGGCTTACAATATTATGTAAAATTAAGTCCACGCTACAAATACATATACGTTCACCGATCGTATAAATACAATATTTTATGCAATACTTTATTAAAAAACTAGATTATTAAAATGTAAGCTGCGTGATTGCCACATTACAAAATATTTATTAACTAAAGATGTAGAGACTAGGAGTGTATTGTGAATGGAAATTTCAGAGTTCATAAGAGAGATAAGCTTTGCTGTATATGATCTCAGAAATTTTTACGGTAAAAAACTCACGAGACTTTGCTACATTTTTTACATGTGATGTTTTTTGTTGGGATATAGCTTTCCTGTTAACAGTATTTAGAATTACTCTTACAGAGCGGATAAAAGTAATGTAAAAAATGATACTACTAAATAGATGTAAAATGTTCATGGAATGAAATATTATTTTAATAACTTAGAAATTTACTATAATAATCAATTTGTTTTCAACTACAACAAACACAACGGTATTGTGAAAACTTGGCCATACTTAAAAGTTATTCCAGAGTTCAAATAAAGAAATTTGCGTTACAGTTGATTTTATACCTATGGTAATAGCATCAACAAAATACAAATAATTTATAAATATAGAAATTTTTAGTCTTAATTTTAACTTATTTCAATATATTATATAATATATTATATATATTATATATATAGGTAATAATACTTCTTATCCTGTGCTGGCCTTGAAGCATTTGGGAAGTTCTTGCTGTTCTTGAAGTTCTGTAAGGCTAAATAGAACACAGATTGGAAAACGATTTAAAAAATATACCATTTGTTTTTATTGGTAATTTTTCATGTTCAGCGCTTAATTTCGTTTCAAATTTATAAATGAAGGGATTCATACTGAGCAAAATACAGAGGTTAAATTTAAGAAGATTTTTTTCAATAAATTAAATTAAATGATATATTTTACTTTATTCCATTGGAAAGGATATCCGTATTAATATATTTAATTTATATTATCTTTAGAATTTTTCCCATTGATTAATTTAAAAATAAGTAATAACTCTTGTATATACAAATAACTAAAACTTGAATTCCGTATTTTATTCCGTCTTTTATGAAATAAATCATCTAGACAGCTTTTTTTACTGACATAAATGATATAAAAAAATATGTCTTTTAATTATTTTGTATACAATACACATTATAAAGTAATGTATAAATGTAGACTTTTTGTGTCTTAACTTTTAATTTCTTCTATTCTATTTTTAACTTCTTCTATTCAATTTTTAATTTATTTTAATTCTAGTTATTTTAAATTCCGTGTGTGTCCAAATTATATAGAATGTGTCTAAATTAGACAACCAATAGTTTGCAATCCTTTTCGCAGATCACGAATTCCTGTCTTGATGAAGCCCTTTTCGACAAATTTCCCACGGGATATAAATAGCTGTCTAAGAACTTCATATTTCTGTTTCGAAAAGGAAATATTTTATTCCGAAAATGGTTGTTAATTCTTGAAAACAAAATATTTTTAAAAACACTTCAAATGCATTTCAAAACTGAAAGAAAATATTATAAATCTTTAATTGCAGAAGTTGAAATAGGGACTCTTTTTCTTTATGAAGTCTATGATTTTTTTTTATTTATAGTATTAAACAAAGCATAGAATTTAATGTAACAGTTAAACAGTCTACATTTCGAGTTGAAGTTTATTTATTTTTAAATGAACGTTGTATAAAGATTTATATCGATTTAACGCAGTATTAGTGGACCTTTTTTTGTTATAAAACATCTTTGCTTTAAGTAGTTATCTTCAAAAATTATCTTCAAAATTTATGTTACACAGTCGAAATATTTAATTTTTTGTTCTTTAAATTAGTCATGCAAAATACAGAATTTAATTAATATCGCTTAAAAGAAAGATAATTTTCAAGTTGCTGTTATGAAATATAATTAAGATAAAATACGTATTTAGAAAATAAATTTTGATTTATGTTGAATAGAAATCATTACAAAATGTGCTTTAGAAAAAAGTGAAAAACAAAAATACTAGTAAAGAAAAAAAAAAGAATTTAGAACAAGATAAAATTTGTATTCTCTCCTGTTGTCTTTTTACAACATATTTTGTTTTTCATTGTATTAATTAATTATTTAGTGAAAAGCCATCTTTTTTAATAAAATGTGATTTTAATAATTATTTATTTCACAGAAGAAGTAATTAAATTTTATTTTGTATTGCGAAAAAGTCCCTTCTTCTGGATTGTAAAGAAGAGTAATTTTCTCTTGTATCCAGAAATGCAGAAAACAAATAATCTTGATTAAATATGTATAATAAAAATGAAGCTTTAGATTTTTTTTTCGAAATCACCAAATTTCGGCACTCCCTCTCAGATGACTGTCACAAAAATAGCACGGCAATATATTTCTATCGTGATAATTCAAAATTTAAGCACCTAAATTGGATATAAAAGCATCACATAAAGGTAACAAATCATCGATTTGCGGTACCTCCACTTTGTGGATTTTGCCTGAAAACTAATCAGCACCAGTTCACATAAGAATAGAACTTCATATGAAATTTCATCCTATTATTTGCAGCAGTTCGTAAGTTACATCGCCCACAAAATTTGGGCTACATTTAGACACACAGACTCACGAAGATACATTTTCTAAAAGTAGTCAAATCACATTCTTGACCTTCTAAAACGTATAAATGCATCTAAATCCGAAATTCAAAAATTTTCACCAATCCCATATGTTTTTTTCCTTGTATAGATAGAACAAAGTAAAAATGTAAAATAAAAAAAATTAAAACTTTTAATTTAAAATTAGTGGAAAATCCCTTATCATCCAGCTAGTTTTGTTAAGCAACTAAAATTCAGATCATTATATCGCCAATATGTTTCTGAATTTTCACAATATTCGACTGGCTTTTTTTTTAATATGTGTGTTGCCGTATATTGTTGACTGCTAAATTATGCAAACAAGTTTTGTTATCTTTAGTGCATACGTAGTTAAAACTGTTTTCCTACATATGCTCACATACATTGAATATTTAATATATTTATATTCTAATTGTACTATTTTGTTCCTAATATATTTTGTCAAGTTACCTGAAAGTAGCATTAAATTTGGTTGAAAAATCCTGCATGCAATAAAGAATAAACTTCAGGATATTTCTTGATTTTTTTAAAAAGAAACCTTTACATGTACATGAATATGCGTTCTAGTATTACACAAATGAACACAAATGTTGCACATGAACCATATAGTCATGTTCTATAAACACAGATCATCTTTAGCATTTTATTTTATATTAGGATTAAAGATAATTTTTTTTTATCAATTTTGATTTTGATCCCATATTCACCCTTGTGATAAAACTTCTGAAAATATGAGGGCAAACATGTTCTTTATAGTATAGAAAATACCAGTTCCAGAAAAATGATGCAAGTATTAATGTAGCTATTCGATAAAATATCTAAAATTGCTAAATGTCCAGTGACGTCTGGCCACTTAGTGTATGTTCTATCCTTTTTTATACTAAATACAATGTGTCTATTTTATATAAAATATTAAAATACTCATATAATTATTACACTAATATCGCTAATTATAAGGTACAATATGCAACTAAAAAATAAATAGTACTTTTCATATAAAAAAAATCATAAAGTTTCCTTGATATATTTCATAAATATCTCTTCGTCTTTTTTTCTTACGTCCTTTGAACACTATTTTCTAAACTTGTACGAACTATCATTTTTATGCTTAAAATAGAATAAGACTTCTTCGAACCTTCACAGAAGTGTGTGTTTTTTGCATATACAAAGTGTTTTTATTATTTCCTAAACATTAAATTATATTTACCATCATCATATTACATTTAAATATTGGAATTAAAAATAGCCATTCAGTGATAGTTTCTTAATCTAAGTGTAAATTTTATTGAATTAATTTTGCTGTTTTTTTCCACTTTTATGTATATAAATTCTTTTCCCTATTAATTATATATCTGTAGAAGTATATTTACAAACAGAATACTTTTGTGCAATTAAGTGCTTTAAGACTTTCTAAACTGATATTTAAATGCATATTTATTTTTTAAAGTGATACTGAAATTTAAATTGAATTAAATATAGTGCACTAAATTCAGAGAGCGAGAACTCCATGGGTATTTAACAAAATTAATATTTTCATTTTATGTGTCTTAAACGTATGGACATTAAAATAAAAAAAGAAAACTGCTCAATTAAACTGAGGGCATTGAGCTCACAGGCTATTCACACTAATTGTATATTATACTCTTATTTCAAAGAATTTGAAGTATGCCCCTCGAAAAAAAAATAATCAACAATATATTAAGGGGGGGTCATCCCCCCGTTACCCCCCTCATAGTTAACTAATGAACCCCTTAAACCAATCAGGGAAGTCTCTAATTACAAGGAATATATATACAAAATTTGAAGAAAATCGGATAATTCTGCATGACAAACCCATTTATCTAAATTAAGGGGCGATTAGCCCCCCTTTCCCCCTTTATACTTAACCAATGAACCCCCAAAACTCTTCAGAGAAGCGCATTATCACAATGAACCTATATACAAAATTTGAACAAAATCGGATAATTCTGCATGAAAAACTCATTTATCTAAATTAGGGGGGTTATCCCCCATTTCCCACTTTATACAAAACCAATGAACCCCCAAAACTATTGACAGAAGCGTAATATCAAAATGAACCTATATACAAAATTTGAAGAAAATGGGATCATTCTGCACGAAAAACTCATTTATCTAAATTGGGGGGGGGGGTTGGCCCCCCTTTCCCCCTTTATACATAACCAATGAACCCCCAAAACTATTGATAGAAGCGCATTATCAAAATGAACCTATATACAAAATTTGAAGAAAATGGGATAATTCTGCATGCAAAATTCATTTATCTAAATTGGGGGGTATCCCCCCTTTCCCCCTTTATATTTAACCAATGAATCCCCAAAACTATTGACAGAAGCGCATTATCAAAATGAACCTTTATACAAAATTTGAAGAAAATGGGATAATTCTGCATGAAAAATCTATTTATCTAAATTATGGGGGTTAGCCCCCCGTTTCCCCCCTTTATACTTAACCAATGAGCCTCCAAAACTAATCAGGGAAGCGCCTTATCACAAGGAACCTATAAACAAAATTCAAAGTAAAACGGTTTGTTATATCAAGAGTTATCGCGTTACGTACATACGTACGTACATACATACATACAGAACCGTCGGGCACGTAAGCTCTCAGGCTTTGATAGCCTGTGAGCTAAAAAAAGTGTTTCTAGATTACAATATGTGTCATAATAGACACATTTCACACATTATTGGTGACAATTATATAATATAATTGTCACCAATGATTTTTCACAATAAACACTTTTCCCTTGTGTATAATTAATATGATAATTTTTTTTTAATTAAAACTATAATTATCTGTAAAATGATTTGATTGAACATTTTCAAAAGAAAAATTAAACAGGGTGAAATAGAAACAAAATTTGATACAAAAAGAAATTAAATGAAATACAATATATATATATGTTGTGGGAAAATTAACTCATTTTAGTTAATACTCAATTTTCCCACTCCATTATTATTTATTTATCTTTATTAACTTTTATCTCATTCTGTTTACATTTTAAATACCTTCTTTTAATTTCAATAGTTATCTTTCCCATCCATTTTCGAAGTTGTAGTCTCATCTTTGCTTGAAAACAAGCACTACAACTTTCACTTCAATCTTGGCCTCGCGATCGCACGTTGTTATTCTTATTTGGTTTTCGCCAAGATGGCGCTTTCTGCGATCGCAGAACCATTGTTTCGTCTGCATCCAATCGGATCTGTTCCCTTGTTGTTCTTGGCGTTTTTATGGTTCCTGCTTGGCGTGATTTGAAACGCAACAAGTATGGCAACCTATGTTCGTATAAATACGAACGCACGCTGTTTCTAGCCACTAGCTACAACAACAAGGATATCTGCAACAACATTAAGTATAGCAAGATGCACGAGGATGTGTGCCTGTGCCTCTCAGTTGTTTTTTTAGAATAATTCATCCAGAGTGAGATATATTCAATCTATGTGCATCCACGAGTTGTTTTGGATTGATCTTTTGCCGTGTGTTCTTTCACAAAGCGGTAAGTCAAACATGTTGATACATTTGTTTATTTAATATGAAACATTAAAATTAATTTCAAGAAATGCACTTATCAAACTTACAAGATAAGTTGGTCGTAAGGATTAAGCTAGGATGAATAACCGTTCAAGCATTCATTATTCAATTTACCATATCAAATCTAAAGTTTTTAAACTATATTTCAAGTTTATCAAAATTCTCATTCATTTATCTAAGTCTTTTTTTTTATGATATATTAACTGTGCTTATACCATGCCTTTAGATGTAGTAAAATCAACAGGTAATGTGAGTGGTCTCATAGCAATACAAATGTACAAGAAAAGATGAATAAACCAGATTTAGTTTATTCCAATACATTTTGTTATTATTTGTATTCTATATACACTTGGATTTAAGTTCTTATGAGCCTCATGCAAACAATCAAGGAAGTAAAACTTCTCTCCCATATATTTAATTTAACGAACCAGGTCATCTTCATCACGAACCAATTTCATTTTATAAACATTTAATTTAATTCAGTCTAATGCATCTCTCCCATGTACTTCAACATTTAAAATTACAACAATATATATAACCATTAATGAAACATTACCATAACACTAACTTAAACTATGAAATAATGATTAAGTATGTAATAATTAGTTGACAATGAAAGTATTCCCCAACACACTGAATATAGATACCAAAAACTTATTTAAAAGTAGAAGAAGTTAAATTAAAAATTGAATAAATGAAATTGAATGAATGAAAAGAAATTCGTGGAATTTAGACAGAATTGTCAAGTCCCAAATGCCTAAATACCACAAATAAAATAAGTGGTTTCATCATCATATTAGCCATAACATTGCTAAAGAATATGATTTTGGGACTACCGCTCATAAACAATGAATCAAACCTGTGAAAAAATAAAAAAATAAATACAATATTAAAAAGGAAAGAAACCATACCTATAACATACAGATAAACCTTGAAATAGAGTCATAAAGTACATAATCCATTTGGATTAAAAAAGATACCTGTGCACCACATGAACCACAAATGAACACAACCAAACAAAGGGAATGAATTGCAAAAAATCATTACATGTTGCCAAATTTAGTTTTAGAAAATGATTTACCATGTTGCCAGAATAGGTGTTAGAATAATATGAATATTATTGTAAAGCAACAGAAACCATGGTGCTGCCATCTATTAGGGTAAAAAGTGAATATACGCTGAATAAAAATAGCATTGGATGAAAATTAATATTTAAAAATTAAACCATGTACTATCTAAAGATGATAGCAATTAGTTAAATAATAAATAAATGAAATTAGTTAATAAATAATAAATAGAATATCCAATTATATTAAAGTAATGGATGTATTAATGAATAATTCTATGTTAAAAATAAGATGGAAGATGGAAATATTAATACTTAAAGCAACATAAAAATGTATGTACCATGAAATGTCATAGCAACTATAAATAGCTGTGCCAAAAATGCAACATCACATAAATTAAATTAAATTAAAATTCTAAATATTTGAATTAAGATACAAAAGATTTATATATATATATATATATATATATATATATATATATATATATATATATATATATATATATATATATATATATATATATATATATATATTATTTTTGCACACTTTTTACACTTTCTTTTCATCTGGTTATAAATTGAATTTTTGCAAGTGAAAAATATTTTAATCCATTAAAGTGATTTATTATCCTTTTATCAATTTACTCATAACGATTCCTTAAACGAAATCTTTAATAACCTTTATCTAAATTCAATGAATTGCATTTTTTTTCTTTGAAGTAAATTTTCAAAATCTAAATATAGTTTCTATTATTTTTATTTTGTTTTGTTTTTATTTTATAAGTAAGGTGTCATTTATCTTGTGGTAAAGAATTTGAAATATTTCCGTGGAATAATACATTTAGAAAGAATGTAGTATTAATTTCTTGGAATTTATGTTCCAATCGAGTATGGTTTTGCAACTGAGATTGTATAAAGTATATTGCATATAAAATAAGAGTACGCTTTTCTACGTTAAATTTTTATTTTTTTCTACGGTAACATCTCATTTATTTAGAATATTTGTAGCAATACATTTAAAAATATTTTAGAAGAATGTAAAATTACAGGAAATTTTCAGGAAAGTTTAGGAAAAATATATGATTCTATTCACTCACAATTGAAAGAGTATAAAGTACATAGTACTATTGAAATTATAAAACTGTTTGTGATTATAATTGCATTTCGCTGTGAGTAGAAAAATAAATAATATGACACGTGTGATGAAGAAAAGCTTTAATAAACATAGTTTGTGTGATGTATAATACGAAATATAGAGATGGTGTGCAGGTACACTGTATGACCTGTTCTAATTAGACCTCACATGCATTAAATTGGCGTTGTGTCACAAAACTAAACAATGACAATCAACCCCCCAAAAAAACTACAAGTGTTAATAAGAACTGTAAACGTAATATTTGTTTTGCAGTAAAAGGAAAAACGCAAGTTAAATAAAATGGTAAAGAAATTTAGATTATAACGTTTCAGAAGAGTTTTCTAGAGACAGGAATTAGAATTAAGTCCTGGTCTAATTTGGCTTTAGGTGTAGGAAATTAACGTGGAACCACAATACCACATAAAACCAATTAACCATAAAAATGACTCCGGTTTTGTCAGTAACAAAAATGGGTTAAAAGTGTTTAATACACACAGATATGAAGTTCAAGTTTGGGAAATCATTAAAAGATATGTTGAGAGCCAAAAGTTTTAGATAGATTTTTTTAATTCCAGAAATTAGAATAAAAGAGCTGATCAAATTAGACACCTCATTTTTATGCTTCGCGTAATGCCACAAAACAAATCTAAACTCATCAACCAAAAATTAGTCCAATTCCATTTAAGTAAAGAAAATAGTTTTAATATGTCACAGTAGACGCAGAAACGTATTTGAATGTATAAAACCTAAACTAGACTAATGTAAAATTGGAATATCTAGGAGATTTCCTATAATTAAAATTTAGAATAATAATTCACAACAAAAATTGTAGATACATGCGGAGTACCAAAACAACTTCACTGTATTTTAATACTTATTTTAAATGACTTTTTTGTTCGCATAATTTAATTTGTTTTTATATTTACATATACACTATTTTTAAAACTCTCTAGCATAGTAATTTCTGCTATCATATCTCAAAGTTAGTTAGTACGTTTATTCAGCATTTGATAAAGTGTTTTTTTATTTTAATGTATTTCTCAGCTTCTTTTTATATTTATCCTGTCACTCGGTCTATTCATAATTGTCTGTGTTTTGTGCTTGCTATGACAAAACAATCACAGCCACCAAATTAAAATATTGTACTAAACATATTTTGCATCATCACAATATAAAATTTATTGTTTATTAATTATTAAAATTACACTAATTTTAAATTATAATATTGTGTGTGTTTAAAATGCATACAATATGAAATGTAATACACAAAGCTAATTAACATATATTATAGTCATTTTACTTCAAATAGAGGCATCTTAAATTCGGATACATATGTGTTTGAAAAAGGAATTCAGACACTTAAGTGTCTGATGTGAAATTTGGGACATCATAGATGTCTGAATTTAAGACTCATAAGCGTGTTACTATAATCAGAGTATAGAAGAACTGAGAAACATTAGAAATTCAGACACTTAAGTGTCTAAATTAAGAAAATCGTACCATATGCGCGGTGAGTGTGATACAATCGTGCGACTCTATATGTCAGCCATATCAGAGGATGTTTCCGAACAGACGAATGTTGTTTAAAATACTTTTCCATCCTTTAAATTTTGATTTGATCCAGAGCCGGCACAATTTTGCGTGCGGCCCAACGTCTCTGACTTCAATATTCAATTAACAGAAATCCTCTTTAAAATTTTTATATATCACAGAATTATTTTCAATATAGAGATTCAAGACTTTGAAAAGAAAAAGCATGCAATTTCTTTTCTTTCGCATGTAATGCGTATATCTATTTTTTAATTTCAAAAAATCTTCTATCATTTAGAATATTTTAAATATTTATTTTTGGCGTTTAAGGTTACTTTCAGGATCCTCACATTTATACATGCCCCAAGAATTTTATCAACTTCGGCTGTCAGAAATAAAATAAATTTTAACTTATCGCGAAAAAAAACATTCAGAGAAAAATTGATACTATTTTACACTGGGTAACGTTATTTTGAATTGTATAAAAAAGCTAGGGGCAACTGGCGCAGCCGCCCTGTGCAACCGTCCCGTTTGCCTGATCGTATATCGTATAGATCGAGTTTCAAAATTGCCCATCCAAATCAGGAAAAAAATTAAAAGTGATAATACAAACATGCAAAATTGATAATACATGAAAAATTGATTATAGAGGGCGACATTTCATTTGGAAAGTTCACATAGTTCAGAGAATAAACTCTCTGGGAAGACTAAATTTTATCCTTTAAATAATCTCATTTAAATTTCAAAACCCGGTTGTGACCGAGAATGATTTCTTAACTGTATGTTTAGTGTTCAAATAATTTAAGTTATTCGAAAACAGTAATTTTACAGTGTTTTTTTAAAATAGATCAAAAAGAAAATTTAGTCAGTTAAATTTCAATATCCAGGAAGCGCTTTTTTTATTTAAGAAATATACTGAAAACAATCGAATTAAAATTTGTAAAAGTTATATCTCCTTCTCCCACATAAATAATAAAGTTGTACAAATTTAACCACTATCTCAAATTGACCAAATCTCTCTAAAATATTCTTTAAAATTTTCATTTTTCTCAGAAACAAATGAATCACCCCATGTTCTAAACATTTGTTAAGCAATGAAAGTTTCTGTAATAAATTATATTAAATTACAATCTAACTATCTATTAACTATAGAAAAATTCTAGTAATAAATTAACCTCATTAATTAAAAGTATTAAGTATTATGGCAGCACCAATAAATTACCATCTTTCCTATAAAAATATCAACACGCAGACGACTCATTCCATTACTTATCATATATTCTAATACGAGCAAATCTTGTGTGTGGTTATATATATATATATATATATATATATATATATATATATATATATATATATATATATATATATATGCAAATTTTATCTTAAAAACAGCTCTAACGATTTTGACGAAATTTCGTTTTCTACCGTTTTGGGGCACCAGAAAACCATTGGGCTAGGTCACATGTTCGAGAAAATTTGATTAGTGGGTCATTTTGGGTAATTTTGGGTCATGGTCTAGCTAATTGTATCTAAAAAACGGTTCAAACGATTTTGACGAAATTTTGTATCCGACCATTTTCGAGCACGAGAAGACTATTGGGCTGGGTTACATGTTCGAGAACTTTCGATTAGTGGGTCATTTTTAGGTCAACGCGGGTCAAATTAATTTTATCTAAAAAACGGCTCTAACGATTTTGATTAAATTTTGTGTCCTACGAGTTTCGAGCACGGTAAAATCATTGGGCTAGGTCACATGTCCGAGAAAATTCGATTAGTGGGTCATTTCTGGGTCATTGCGGGTCAAGATCTAAAAAGCGGCTCAATTTACACTAAATTTTACATCCCATGGTTTTCTGGCACGAGAAGACTGTTGGGCTAAGTCGCATGTTCGAGAAAATTCAATTAATGGGTCATTTTGGTCATGGGTCATGATATTTGAACTCAAATTTAATCTTGACTGAGCATAGCTCGGTCTTCCCTGCTCGTATTACCATAAAAGTAATCACTTACATGTCTGTATGGCTTAATCGGTAAGTCTCTGGACTTGTAACCATAACTTCCCCAGTTCGAACCCGGCGTAGGAGAAAAAAAAATCTTAGATTATTCTCCTGTAATCAAAAATAAAGATGATTCCATGGATGGCAGCACTTCATTTTTTTTACAAGCTGTTTGCCGGGGTAAAAAATGACGATATTTCATGTCTTAAAAATTAAGACACTTTTAAGTGTCTCTTTTTTTAACCATCCGTTTCAGGCACTTAACCCTTTCCGGCACAGTGGTCCCACTGCGGGCACACCTAATTTTAATTCCAAACTTGCATTCGGCACCAAGAATATTTTAATAAAATTTGTCTTTTACTATCAAAGCTTAAAATAAAGAGTTCTTATTTTCTAAATAAGTCGTTTATAAATTCCGGTGTCAGTCAGTAATTTCGCATTTTACGAACAGAATTTGTCTGTGCCGGAAAGGGTTAAATGTCTGAATTTCATATATTTCAGTTTACAGTGTTTCTAATGTTAACATAATGGAATTTCTTGAAAACTTAAATTTTATAATAACACTATTAGAATAACCTTGAAACGTTTTCAAATAAATCTATCAAACATTATGAAACTTTTGCATAATCATTTGCCGTGGATTTCTATAACTAAACTTTACTAAACATTTCATCATTACATCTATGAATATAACTCAACTTTGCATATTGGGGATGTTTTGGTTTCTTTTTGCAACATCTGAAACTTGCGTGATAACTAAATCGAAAACATAGATGTTTAAACTACCTTTAAAAATTGGCAAAACAGCCTATTTAATATTTTAAATACTTTTATATACTAGTCGGATGTGTCAATCCCAAAACTTTCTTCTATCTCACACAGGTTTCGCATATACTAAAAATGAATCAGCACCCATTTATATCAATATCTAACTGAAGCTCAAATTTTATTAAATTCCGTGCATTATTTCTTGAGATATGAATATCGCTAAAATCGTGTAAATCCTTCAAAATGCTGCATAGCAGCGCCACCTGCTGGGTGATTTTTACCAAAAACTAATCAGCACCAATTTATATCAGAGACTAACTGAATCTAAAGTTTTATTTGATTCCGAGCATTAGTTCTTGAGATAGAGCTATTGCGGAAATCGCAAAAAATGCTGCATAGCAGCGCCACCTGCCGGGTGATTTTTACCAAAAACTAATCAGCACCAATTTATATTA
Organism: Maratus michaelseni; assembly: GCA_963931845.1. Taxonomy (NCBI): domain Eukaryota; kingdom Metazoa; phylum Arthropoda; class Arachnida; order Araneae; family Salticidae; genus Maratus; species Maratus michaelseni. The sequence goes on along the minus strand of CAWVPG010000134.1, from coordinate 159,298 downwards.
GGGACTAACTGAATCTAAAGTTTTATTAAATTCCGAGCATTAGTTCTTGAGATAGAGCGCCCACAAAACTTTTGTCACATACAGACAGACAGACAGAGTCACAGACAGACATTTTCTAAAAATAGTCAAATCGTGTTCAGGACCTTCTAAAACGTATAAATCCGTCAAAAAACAAAAGTCGAAAATTTTCATGAATCCAATACTTTCTTCTTGTAAAGATAGAAGAAAGTAATAAGATATATAGTCTCATTTTATTTTGTAAAATGTGTCCAAAATTCCTTCAAATATTCCCATAAAAGCATCTGTTGTAATAGGACAGACAAGGAAGGTCTCCATAAGCGCATACTCAGAAAATTTTGAAAAAATTACAGAATATTCTTCTCATGAGGATATATACGTTTATAAAAAAAATTTGCTGCGGAACCTCGATATAACGTCCGTAAAAAAATTATGAAAATTTCGTGTTTTGGCGATTTATCGCTAGGTTGGCGACGCAATGAAATTTTTAAAATGCGCATTTACGATAAATACGCTTTAAGGAAAAACGTTTTCTATTCTTTATACTAGTTTGAGTAAGTTTAACTTAAATAAATAAACTTTTATAACTACAGTTTGGCCATATACATTTATATGTACATTTAAAAAAAAATTAACGATCGTATTCTACGGTTTAGAACAAAGTTAAAATTGATTAAAAATGCTTCAAATTAAAAATTAATTTTCCGATTCTGAGCACTGTCAATTTATCTTCGATATTGTTAGTGCCGGAGACAACAAGAAAAAGTACTTGTCATGGAAACAATGACTTATTCAATGTAGAAATGTAGTATGATGAGAGTGTTCTTAATCCGAGATTTACTGTTAAAATAAAACTTATCCATCCAGCGACACCGTGTAAAATTAAATAACTTCAGCAATACTTAATTTGTATTTATATTATATAAGCTTATAGAAAAAAACTATAAACTATTTAGTAGTTCAAATTTAAATTCATAAAGTACTATGCATTTAAACACTCATCTAACCAGGCATTTTCAAATCCATTAAAGTCGCTTGCATTTGGCGAAGAAAAAGTTTTGCTCGCCAAATCGCGTCTGTTTGCGCCAAATACTACAAAGTATTTTATTTTTTTTACACATTTTTTACTAGGATAATTTGACTGATCAGCTAAATTTGACTGATCCTTAATTACGTACATGAGTACCTTCATTAGCATTTTTTTTTCAAAATATTCTGAGTACGCGCTTTAAGGAGACCTTCCTTGTGAGACCTTTGTAATATAAATTGCTTATTTCCATTGAAATGTGTTTCTTTAATATCTAACTATATGGGTATATACCTAACATTTTCATGTACTCATAAAAGTATCTGTAATGAGGTTCAGTTATGTATATGAAAGCAGTTGCTTTCAATTATGAAATTCGAATTGAATGAAGAGCTATTATATGATTTTTTAATATTTAAAAAATTATATGTGCGCTTTTCGATAATACTGTGGATTTTTAATGAATAAACAGCTTTTGCTACTGAAAATAACTCAGTGCGATATTTATTTATTTATTTATTTGAATTTTTTTTTAAGATTACTTTTTTAGCATGATAATAATGGAAACGTCTATTTTAAACAAACGAAATACAAGAACAATTTTATTTATGACAATAATTACAATTTATTAATATAAAAAGTAACTTTATTCACCAAAAAGAAAATATATAATTATATATATTTTCTGTGTTGTCAAATTTATTTTTCTATGAATTTACGAAACGCATAACATCGAATGAGGTATCATTCGAAAGGTTTTTGAAGTGGCTTCTGACATAGGACTCTCACATTTTTTTAAAACACGCATTTTGTTTAAACATTGCTGTTAATTAAAAATTAAATCGGCAATGTTTGCAGCACATACTTGAAAAGTTTTCCTCAAATTAGTGTTGCCACAAAAAAATTACCGCATTATAGGATATTCAACAATGATTATAAAAAAAAAAATAGTACAAAAGAGATAAAATGTGACGTTTTCGCAGTGGTTTATTTTATACTAGCAATCTACGCCCGCTCCGCTGTCGGTTTTTACAAATGAGCCTTGAATCAAACGAAATATATCGTTTAATTTGACCTTGTATTTGAAAGCAATCTGTATATTTACCTGGAATATCCATCCACATTACTGAAAAATGACGTGTTTGCGCTATTATATTTTCTAATGTGCAGTCAAAATTTTAGCTGTTAAGGACCAACTCTTTTAGTTGGTCATTTACAGTTAAGGTTTGCTAAACAATGATAAAACTATTTGCAATATACTAAAACCATCACTAAAAATTGTCGAACTAACAATGCAAACAAATTAACTAACAAAATCCATTCAGTAGAAGTTTTTATAAAGGCTAATCTTTGATAATCGGGTTCATCTTATTATAGGACTTTTCCACATAATTCTAAAACTAACAGAACGATATAAAATATACTAAAACCATCCTTACAAATTATCTACTTAACAATGCAAGTCGCAAAAAATAAGCACAGTTAAAACTTTCAAAAAAGCTAATCTTTCGGAATCGGGTTCACCTGACTATATAACCTTTACACATAACTGTTTGACTAAGCAACGTAGAACAATATGTAGCACATTAAAACAATTCCTGAAATAGCATCAAACTAACAATACAATTCTCATCAAAATACGTCCAGTAGATCTGTTTCAGGAGGCAAATCTTTCATAATCGGAATCAAATGTTGAAAAGGCTAATATTTGATTAAAAAATGGTCACCCGATTTTCGAATTTATCCCTGTAATTCTAGAACTAAGCAACGTAGAATGATACGTTATATAATAAAACTTTCCCTAGAAAATTATATAACAGTGTAGGTTCCATCGAAATCCATTCGGCAAAATCTTTTAAAAAGGCTAATATTTCATAATCGGATTGATTTGATTATAGAACTTCCCAGAATAATTCTATAACTAAGCTACGTAGAACGATATGTTATACAATAAAACCTTCCCTGAAAAATTATCTTACAGTTTAAGTTCTACAAAAATCCATTCAGCAGAACTCGAGTTATAAGCAGCCGTAACGTAATTTCATATATGTAGAAGTAAATAGAAGTATATTGCCATTAATATTGTTTGCATTTGAATTTAAAAAAAAGGTACTTTTCGGTTAGCCGGGCGCCAGTGATAGATGTACATACATATAAGTGTATATATATGTATTTTATATGCATGTATTTGTGTAAATATATGTATGGATATACATATATTTGTGTATACATGTACATGTATATATATATATCACACTGGCGCCTGGCTAACCGAAAAGTACAAAAAAAAATACTGCAAAAATGCAGTCGTACACTTAAAAAAAACACCTTTTGGCTTAAAATCTCTCATCAAAGCTGTTTTTTCTTTTTCTTTCATTTTCAATCTGTTTTTTAAATAAAATTAGTAGCAGTTTTTCCTTTTATTTTTCCAGATGTATAGCCATTTCAATTCTTTATGCAACAAAAAAAAGACACCTTTTGGCTTAAAATTAAATTGTTTGTGGTCAAAAGTAAAATCAAAAAGGGCCAAAAACAAAAGATACATCGCCAAATATTGTTTCAATATAGAAATCTTGCCCCTTGAATAATTTTTTAAGCATTACGAACATTCCCAATCATGTTTAAATTAAATATTTTGGATTATAATACTCTCTCATCAAAATTCTTTTTTTTTCTTTCTCTTTTTTTTTAAATAAAATTTGTAACAGTTTTTCTTTTATTTTTCGACATGCATAGACTTTTCATTTCTTTCTGCGACAGTAATGATCGCCAAAAAATTAGCAATGGTAACCTTTTCGGCCAAAATAACAGAACTTTCTATCATAATTCTATAACTAATATATGTAGAACTTTGTGTTATATACTAAAACCTTCCCCGAAAAATTATCTCTCGAACAGTGTAAGTTCCATCAAATTTCATTCGGCAGAACTCGAGTTATAAAGGAACGGAACGAAATTTCCGTTTGTGTTTTATATATATACTAGCAAGATACGCCCGCTGCGCTGGTCGGTTTCTACAAATGAATCTTGAATCAAAAGAAATATATCGTTTAATTTGACCTTGTATTTGAAATCAATCTTTATAGTTACCTGGAATATCTTTCCACATTAATAAAAAGCGACATCATTCCGCTATTATATTTTCTAATATGCAGTCAAAATTTTAGCTGGTAAGGACCAAATCTTTTATTTGGTCATTTACAGTTAGGGTTTGCTAAAGAATGATAAAACCATATGCAATATACTAAAACAATCACTAAAAATTTTCGAACTAACAATGCAAACAAATTAACTAACAAAATCCATTTAGTAGAAGTTTTTATAAACGCTAATCCTTGATAATCGGGTTTATCTGATTATAGAATTTTTCCACATAATTCTAAAACTAACAGATTGATATGAAATATACTAAAACCATCCTTACAAATTATCTACTTAACAATGCGAGTAGCAAAAAATACGCCCAGTAAAATCTTTCAAAAAGGCTAATCTTTCGGAAACGGGTTCACCTGATTATATAACCTTCACACATAACTGTTTGACTAAGCAACGTAGAAGAATATGTAGTCACTATAACCATTCCTAAAATAGCATCTAACTAACTAACAATATAATTCTCATCAAAATTCGTCCAGTAGAACTTTTTCAGAAGGCTAATCTTTCATATTCGGAATCAAATATTGAAAAGGCCAATATTTGATTAAAAAAATGGTCACCCAATTTTCGAATTTCCTCCTATAATTCTGGAACTAAGCAACGTAGAATGATAGGTTATGTAATAACATTTTCCCTAGAAAATTATCTAACAGTGTAGGTTTCATCGAAATCCATTCGGCAAAATCTTTTAAAAAGGCTAATCTTTCATAATCGGATTAATCTGATTGTAGAACTTCCCATAATAATTCTATAACTAAGCTACGTAAAACGATATGTTATACAATAAAACCTTCCCTGAAAAATTATCTTACAGTTTAAGTTCTACGCAAATCCATTCAGCAGAACTCGAGTTATCAGTAGCCGGAACGAAATTTCATATACATAGAAATAAATAGAAGTATAGTGCCATAAATATAGTTTGCATTCGAAAAAAAAAAGGGGTACTTTTCGGTTATCCGGGCGCCAGTGATATATGTACATATATAAATATATATGTATATACATATATATATATGTACATATTCATACATATAAGTGTATATAAGTGTATTTGTGTAGATATGTGTGTATATATATGTGTGTGTTATATATACATGTATATATCTATCACTGGCGCCTGGCTAACCGAAAAGTACCAAAACAAAAAAAAAAGAAATAATGCAAAAATGCTTTCGTACGCTTGAAAAAACACCTTTTGGCTTAAAATCTCTCATCAAAACTGTTTTCCTTTTTTTTCTTTTTCTTTCTTTTTTAAATAAAATTAGTAACAGTTTTTTCTTTTATTTTTCCAGATGTATAGCCATTTCAATTCTTTCTGGAAAAAAAAAAAAAAAAAACACCTTTTTGCTTAAAATCAAATTGTTTGGAGTCAAAAGTAAAATCAGAATCGCCAAAAACAAAAGATAAATCGCCAAATAGCAATCTTGCCCCTTGAATATTTTTTTAAGCATTACCAACATTCCCAATCATGTTTAAATTAAATATTTTCGTTTTATAATATTATCTTTCATCAAAATTCTTTTTTCCTTTTTTTTCTTTCCTTTCTCTTTCTTTTTTCTTTCTTTCTTTCTTTCTATTTTTTTAATAAAATTAGCAGCAGTTTTTCTTTTATTTTTCGAGATGTGTAGTCTTTTCATTTCTTTCTGCAACAATAATGGTCGCCAAAAAAATGACCTATGGTAACCTTTTCGGCCAAAATAACAGAACTTTCTATGATAATTCGGTAGCTAATGTACGTAGAAAAATATGTTATATACTAAAACCTTCCCTGAAACATTATCTATCGAACAACGCAAGTTCCATCAAAATCCATTCAGTGGAACTCAAGTTATAAAGGAACGGAACAAAATTTTCGTTTGTGTTTTATATATATAGTACATAGTAGATTTATGATTTAAAAGCAAAATTGAAATTGAAATGTTTAGAATAGAAAGATACCATCGCTCGATCGAAGCAGTGGTATTTCACACGTAGAACAAAAAACATTCTTTGTTTTATTGGATTAAATAGCATTTTAAATGAATTCAATTAATTTTTCTTTGTTTCATGTATTTTGGAAAGCGGATGGCGTCATCTTCTAATGTATTGAAAATAAGATTGTTAATTTTATTCTCGCGTGTGCCTTTTGTTATCTGCAGTCAGTTTTTACTGTAACTTGAGTGGAATAAATGAGACAATATTCCGGCTTGACTAATGTTGTTTGCAGAGTTTTTTAACCGTAATTTTTCTTTAGAAGTTTAAACTTATATCTAAAAAAATATTAGATGTTTTTAAAAATTATTAGACTGTAGTAAAAAATCCTCGCACGGTCCACTGGTTACAAAAAAATAATTTTCAAATTATTTTTGTGGTTAAAATAAACAAGAATTTATTTATTTATTTTTTAAACACAGATCCATCTTCAATAACTACTATTAACCTACATCATGTCCTAAATCTGAAATGCGATGTCTAAGTGTTATGCCATTACGACATAAACATTTACTGTTGCAACGTTTCGACATAATGAGAATTCTCTTGAGTCATCGTAATACACGCAAGTTTTAGTATCAAATGCCGCATAAATTATTCAAACAATAATTACCATGTGTTGCAATATAGTATTTAAATAAGCAAATATGTTGAATGTTTTCCTGGATTTGACAAACAATACATTTGATAAACATTGCATAATAAACAATTAAGTAGTTTATATTGTATGTCATCCTGCAATGGTATGTACTTAGAATTATGTTTACTTTCTTTTATCTTTACAAGAAGAAAGTATTTAATTCATGAAATTTTTTTACTTCCGGTTTTCAACGATTTATAAGCTTTAGAAGGTCCTGAACAAGATTTGACTGTTTTTAGAAAATGCCTGTCTGTCTGTATGTATGTGACAATCATTTTGTGAGCACTTTATCTCAAGGACTAATGAACGGAATTTACTAAAATATTAGATTCAGTTAGACCTTCATATAAATGGGTGCTTTTTGTATGTGTGAACAGATGGCGCTGCTGTGTGATATTTTTCACGATTTTCACTATAGCTGTATCTCAACAACTAATACACAGAATTTACCAAATTCCATATTCTGTTAGAGCTTAACATAAATAGATGATAAGTACGTTTTGGTGTAAATAGCCGATTAGATAGTGCTACAATGCCACTTTTTTCAAGACTTTTACGATACCTGTGTCTTAAGAACTAATCCACGGACGTTCATCAAACTTCAGACTCTGTTAGTCGTTGTTGGTTATGTTTTCGTGTAAATATCCCAACAGATGGCACTACTACGCTATTGTTTTAATGATTTGCGCAATAGCTCTGTCTCAAGAACTAACTCATGGATTTTTATCAAACTTCAGATTCAGTTAGACATTGACATAAGTTTTTGCTGATAAGGTTTTGGTGTAAATCGTTCAACAGGTGGTGCTTCTGTGCTGCATTTTTCAGGATTTTAGTGATAGTCATATCTGAAGAACTAATGCACGGAATTTCATCAAACTTTAGATTCAGTTGTACCTTGATATAAATTGGTGCTGATTCTTTTTTGTTGTACGTGCAACATGTATGACATAGAAGAAATTTTTGGGATCGGCGCATCCGCCTAGTTTCATTTTAGATTATATTCTACTTTAAAAAATTAAACATTTATTTCTACTTTTGTGTTTCCAGCAATGGGATCTTTCCATTAAACATCATTTTCATTTAAAAATATTTAATTTCCAATTAATTGCTTTTATACACTAATTTATGAACGATTTATAATATTTAAAACTTTATCATAATATTTTCAAATGACGGAAATTATAATTATATTACAGATAACATTTGTTTCAAGAGCAGAAAAATGTAATTTTAATTTATTTTTACTGTTATTTTTTATAGTGGTTAAAGAATTTTGGTAAGATTGCTTTACTTTGAAAATGTTGCAATGTAAGGAAAATGTTATAATATTGTTTAAACTAAAATCTTGGGTATCCTTATGTTATTATTTAAGGAAGATATGCAGTTTTTGCAGTAAAAAAGTAAAAAAAAAAAAAAAAATTAATAACAATAATGAACACTTTATATGGAAATATCATAAATATTCAGGTCCCCCCAAAGAGATATAAAAACATGCATAACGGTTTTTTTTTTTTTAAAGAGAGAATTTAGATAAATTAAGAAAATATTACTTGATTGCCAAAACGTCGGTTTAGCTTACTCTTCAGGCCTTAAAAATAACAGTTATTACGGGTACATCTACAAACTAGTCGTTGGGGGCCACCGTAATACATACCCATCATGGATATGCATAATGTAAAATATTAAAACAAAAATGTGTAAACTACTTATAAAATGCATAGCAATTCAAATAAAATCGTGGCTTGATGACGTCATAACTTTATAGGCTTGATTACTGAATTGCTTGAAAGAGATTTTTCCTTATAACTCCAAAAATAATAATCCTATTAACTAGCGGTTTATTGCATCTGATTAAGAGTCAAATTTCCAATTAAAATATATCTTTTAAGTGAAATTTTGATGAAATACAGGGTCATGAAAAATCGAAGAGTGTGGAAAATAGGATTACAAATATCTCAGCAACTAATTATCCGATAGACTTCATGCTTTATGCAAAATTTATGTTTTTTTATTGTATTTTATATTCATTTCTTAAAATAAACAATTTCGAAAATTTTTATATACCTTTTATTAGAACGAATATTTCGAAAGTCCGAAAAAAATTGTTCCGGTTAATCGAGGTTATTGAAATGAAATAGGCTTCTTCCCATTATTACATACTAAGTACATACCAAATTGCAAGTCTCTATCTCAATTTTTTCGGGAGATAGAGCGTTTACAGACACACAGACATCCAGACACACAGACACACAGACACACAGACGGACGGCAAATTTTTTTTTCTAAAAATATGTTTTTTGGAATCTCCAGTGTCTGAAACGTGTAAATCCGTCAAAAAAAATTTTTCGATTTTCAAAACGATTACAAGACTTACCCTATACTACGTATGATGGGTAATTAATAAATAGCTTCAGTAGAAAGCCCTATTCAGAAGACATCAGCAGACTGTTTGTAAGGTTACAATGAATAACGTTGTTTTTCATGCGACTACTATCTTCTTACTTACATATTACAGAAAAAATCATGTCTGCACATTCGTTTATTTCTTCAAGTTTCAAGGAGCATTTCGGAAGAATTTATTTTGTTTATTCTAACATAAAAATCTCAGAATAAACACAATAATTTGTGTTTAAAGGGGAAAAAAAGGTATGTTGGTTTCATGTTTTAAGAGAAAGTATTATTATTAAAAGCTTAGATTCAGTGCTTTCCTTCAAATCAAAATATTATAAATTTTAAACGTAACATCTGAGCTATGTGAGTGTTCTATTGTTTCATATTAAAGTATTGAATAAACTGGTGTGATACTGTAAAAACATTAAAAAAAAAATGCTTACTAACACCATAAAATTAACTTGTAAAACGTATACAAAATTACCTTATTTTTATGGAGTTTTTAAGAAGTTTGTTTATGCTTTTATTGTTACATTGTTTGTTCGTGAATCAAGTTATTATTTTATATATTTTTTAACGTTTATAATAATGTTGATAGCTTTTATCGGAATCATAAACTACAGACATTCAAAAGTTGTTAAGGGCATATTTTATTGCAGAAAACAAATATTTAATTAAATTAGCATAGTTCAGTTATAGTAATATGTAAAACGGCACTAGAAACGAAACTAATTATTTGTACTATAGTGAAACATTATACAATCATAAAATTTAAAGTACATTATCTCGTCAAATTTTTGTTATAAAAAAAAAAGAATTTCTTCCTAGACATAGGACATTATTCATCTAAATACCGTATAACCCTACGTATAACTCGTACTTTTGGTTTAACAAAATTGATGGAAGTGTACGTGTTATACGCCGGTTATAAAAATGAAAGATAAAAAAAAAAAAGAAGAAAAAAGATTGTCATAATAAATAAAATTTCTAATTTAATGAACATTCTGTTTACAAAAAAGAAAATCATTTTCGATCTCAGATTACAAGTAAAGTAACAGTTATTACATTTTTACAATAATCTTCATTTTGTTTTCTGCTATGTATCTCGGGAAGATTTCTATGCAAAGAAGAAGGAAGTGCATGTTATACGGCAAGTAAGTAAAATAAAAATCGTAAAGCTTAGTTGTACGCTGTACACCGGAGCACATTCTAAGCAAGAATATGTTATACGAAAACTAAGCTGAACACCCTTAACACTTTAACAGTTTTGGCCCTTTAACAGTTTTGAAGAGTTTGCTTGCTTTGTTAGTAAAATCTTTCGGACACCACTAATTTTTAAGTGCAATTCCCATTTTATTAACTGGCAGGCATTCTTCAGTTATATAAGGGAAATATTTTAGTACGGAAAATTGGTGAATTGTCTCTAGTTTTACCTTATTGTGTCAAAAAACGAAACTATTAAGGGTAAGGCTCCTACAATCCGGACTGATTCTCGCCGCCATTTTGTTGCCCGTAGGAGAAGACACTCTGGTCACGGCAATTCTAGCCGCGTGGGCAACAATCGCTGATTGGTCTAAGTGGGCAACAAAATGCTTGATGCTTCAGCCTGTATTATAGTAACCCTAGTTGAGGGGTTAAAGCCATTTATAGAACTAATACCATATCTAAAAGACACATTATTTGAATGCATTTTGTAACTAGAAGTTGTTTCTGTCATCGGTTAAGGAGATAATAAGTATTATATATATATATATATATATATATATTCACCTGCTATACAAGTTAAATCGTGTTTCCATATAAAAATTAGATTTAAGCTATAAATAATAATTGACTTTTGCTTCATTCCGCATTCACATATATAATGTTCGGACATAAAAGAAGTTTGAAAAGGTTTTTATCAATTATAACCTCTTCAGACCAAAGTTGACAATTGTGAACATTTTGTTTCAACTGCGTAGCTTACTTATTATTTCAATACACCCAATTGAGTACATAGGTTCTCATTCATGTACGTCCACGTTTTCTAGTTTTAGCCAGAAATGGATTAAACTCCTATTATTTCACGGGACGTAAACGAGCAATGGCGACAAATACAACTCCTCGAAAAAGGAAATATATTTTTATAATTAAAAAATTGTTATCTATTTTAATATCCTTTAATATTTTTTATAAACACTTCTGTAATCCATAAATCATTTAATGTTTTAAATTAGATCATAATATCTATTTAATTCAGATGTAATCTATCAGGTGCATGTGCGTACAACTGTTTTATTATAATAATTTTATTATCAGTTGGTACTTATATTCGAATTTGATAATATTTATTTCAGAAAGAAACTGGAACTAAAATTCATTCTTCATGTTTTATCTTGATTAGAAGAAGATAAGACTTTTAATTAGAAGAAGATAGGGATTACTTAAAGTAAGGCTTTTACAATAGGAAATATTTTGAGATGATATTCTGATGCGTAATTTGATTATTTCGGTTACAAAAATCTAATTCTACGGCATTAGTACTTTTCATTAATTGAACATCTTGAACGATAAGAGTATTTGTACTTCCTTTCGGTAATTGGATAAGCGCTTATAAAAAATCAATGAATAAAGATTTAAAAGAAAGATTTAAAATAAAGATTTAAAAGACTTTTAAAGATTTAAAAGAAAATTTCTTCAATTACTTGTTTTGTAGAGAGATTTTTCAGGAAAAAAATAAAGTAATTGTTTTAATAAACAAGATTTAATACAGAAATTTTATAAGTAGATTAAAAACATAATACAGAAAAGTGCGAATTTTTACGTTTAGATCTATTGAGAGTTGGAAAACTATCTTTAGAAAAGAAATATTAGTGGTTTTGTAATTCAAAAAATAAAAAAAGAATTGTTTCAGTGTACTTAAATAATAAGAAATCAATGTTTTAAAAATAATATTAATGGTGTATTCAATTCCAAACTGCTTATTTTGAGACACATTTGTAAATTCATTTTTTCTCTAAAATGCATCCAATTGGCAGGTTCAGAAACTTTATAATGTCCGTATTGTCTCGATTTTTTGATAAAGGCAGAATATATTTCAAAAAATGCTGTCAAATTGGACATTTTGAACCGGATTTTTCGAAGCGATAGCACTGGAAACAAAAAAAAAATTATCGTATTGTGAAAATAATTGTCTGTAAATCAATTTCTAATGAATTGAACGAAAAATAAAAACATGGGGCCTTATAAATGTCTTTATAAATCACGCCGCCAAGTTTCCTGTTGTTACTTTTAAAAATGAGTCTGAAAATGTCTCTCAAAATTTTGAGTTGTTGAGCGTGGAAAAATATTTTTTTTGAATACCGCCTTAAACTGTTAAATTGGGACAGTTTAGGAGTACGGAATTGGTCCACTATTCAGAGGTGTCTGCTTTTCACAGATATAAATATACAAGTAAGTTTGTGTTGAGGGTTGGAAAATTATCCTCTAAATAGAGGTGTCTGCTATTCAGGAATGTCCGTTGTGGAAGTTTTGCAGTATTTCTGTTTATTTTAAAATGAACATTCTTAATTTTTATTCTTTCCATAAATTGATTTAAAATTATTTAAGATTATCTTCATTCGTGCATTATAATATTCGCAAACATTCTTTTCATACTAATTACATATTACTTCCAATAGTTAAAATGTTTTTGTTTGCTAATTAACATTCTCACCGCCCTGAACTGATATATCCGTCTACTATGCTGTAGGTTTCACTCCAATGAAAGTATTCATTAAATAACTATAATTCCACAAATATAATGCAGTTTTGAAACATCGCGTACTGATTAATATTCTCAAGGATTACGTTTTTTATATCAAGTTTGAAAATTCGTCTATTTTTAGCATTTAAAAATAAAAATTACAGAGAAAACAACGTTACAAATTTGTCCTTTTGTTTGGTGGTCAGGGGGTTAATATGTACATATGTAGAAATATATCCAAAACACAAGTATTGAAATAAATTCTTAAGGAAATCAGTGAGTAGCACAAACTGATGCCACAAACAACATTTATCAACAAATTACGAAATTGAGTGCAATATTTCCTTTCAGAACTGTACTCACATCGCAGAAAACTGTTAGCTAAAACTATCTCATATTTCCTTTATGAGGAAAGCAAAAGTTGTTGCTCCTGCTTGTCTGGATATACCTATTTCTATCTTTTTTAAACTGAAATGTTTCTGAGTTTTGGATAAGACACATTTTGATGAAGAAGACTTGATAAGGCACATTTTGTCACCTTTTCTTTATGAGGAAAGAAAATGTTGGTTGCTCCTGTTTGTCCTCATATACTTATTTCCACCTTTCTGAAAATAAAATGTTTCTGAGTTTTGGATAAGACATATTTTGATGAAGATTTTATAAGGCACATTTTTTTCATATTTTCTTTATGAGGAAAGAAAATGTTGATGCTCATGCTTGTCTTGATATACCTATTTCCCCCTTTCTGAAGCTGAAATGTTTCTGAGTTTTGGATAAGACACATTTTGATGAAGAAGATTTGATAAGGCACATTTTGTCACATTTTGTCACATTTTCTTTATGAGGAAAGAAAATGTTGGTTGTTCCAGGTTGCCCTGATATACTTATTTCCAGCTTTCTGAAAATGAAATGTTTCTGAGTTTTCGATAAGGCTATTTTGATGAAGATTTTTTAAGGCACATTTTTTCATATTTTCTTTATGAGGAATGAAAATGTTGCTTGCTCCTGCTTGCCCTGATATACTTATTTCCACCTTTCTGAAACTGAAATGTTTTTGGGTTTTGTATAAGACACATTTTGATGAAGAAGATTTGATAAGGCACATTTTTCACATATTCTGTATGAGGAAAGAAAATGTTGGTTACTCTTGCTTGCCCTAATATACTTATTTCCATCTTTCTGAAAATTAAACGTTTCTGAGTTTTGGATAAGACACATTTTGATGAAGAACATTTGATAACGCACATTTTTCACATTTTTTTTATGAGGAAAAAAATGTTGGTTGTTCCAGGCTGCCCTGATATACTTATTTCCACCTTTCTGAAAATGAAGTGTTTCTGAGTTTTCGATAAGACTATTTTGATAAAGATTTTATAAGGCACATTTTTTCATATTTTCTTTATGAGGAATGAAAATGTTGCTTGCTCCTGCTTGCCCTGATATACTTATTTCCATCTTTCTGAAAATTAAACGTTTCTGAGTTTTGGATAAGACGCATTTTGATGAAGAACATTTGATAACGCACATTTTTCACATTTTCTTTATCAGGAAAAAGAAATGTTTGTTGCACCTGCTTGTCCTGATATACTCATTTCCCCCTTTTTGAAGCTGAAATGTTTCTGAGTTTTGAATGTGGCACATTTTGATAAGGAAAATTTGATAGGAAAGATTTTTCGCATTTTCTTCATGAGAAAAGGAAGTGTTGTTTGCTCCTGCTTGTCCTGATATACTTTTTTCATCTTTCTGAAACTGAAATGTTTCTGAGTTTTGGAAAAGACATATTTTGGCAAAGAATTCTTCAGTTTTTGTAATTTCGTATAATTAGTTTATCTATAGGTTGATGACTTTAAAATTTCCAAAGTTTACATTAACAGTTTAAACTGGATTTCGACGAGAGTAAGTTAACTATAACTGACTAGTGAAAATTCAGTTAAAACAAATTATCTCTTTACCATCCCTATCTCTACCACCAATCTTAAAACACGTTTTATTATTTATAAAAAATATTTGAAAGATTTCACAATATAATACATTATCTTGAAAAAGAAGAACTAAATGTTTATTATTAAACTGAATTATCGTAATAAAATATACGTACTTGAATTTCCAATTCCCAAACATCGCAATAATCTGCCATTTAATACACAGGTGATCTTCCTTATTTTATTATAATCATTTTATTTTCAGTTGGGATTACGTATTCGATTAGAAATGTTTTACTACAGATAGAAATGTAATGGAATATTTAATTATACATTTTACTTATTGGTTGGAGCAATATATAATTCCATTATAATAATCCCTTTAACATAGAAGATATTTCGAGTGATATTCAGATATCTAATTTGATATTGGCCGGTTGTCCAATCTTAATTTTCTTGTATTCCAGATTTATTTGAATATCTTGAACAAAAATGTTTTTAATCTTCAATCAACATTTAGTAAAATATTATTAAAAAAAACGTTGTATATTCTTATGAAATTTTGAGAAAAGTGTATTCCTTATTAAATTATATATATTAAAAAAAACATTGCTTGAAGAATAATACAAAATGGAATTTTTAAGTTTTAATAACATTTAAATTAGAAAATATATCTTAATATAAAACAAATAGCACAGAAAAGTATAAATTTGTATATTTTTAAAGAATATATGCATTTTTACATATTTATCATTTCGGTAAAATACACAACCGCATACACATTAAAATATATTTTATTTTATTTCATTCGATTTGTAATATTAGAAGATATGTCCAAATATATTCTGTGGTGTAATAAAAAAAAAATTCTGTACGTTTGCAATTTTTAAATGAATGGAAATTATATAATTGCATTGGAAGGATTCATTAAAGTTGTATTAAATGTAAAAAATGAACACAAAGGAACAAAATTTTCAGCAAAGCTGAAATTACGTTGTAAATTAATGAATACAAAGTATGTGAATAATCACTTACTACAAAGCGTACAACCAACAGATTGAAAAAATGTCCACACCAGGAATTGAACTCGGAACCCTTGATATCACGCACCATTGCTCTACCATTTCTAGATATCCGGACGACATCCAGTCTAGCATTTTCTCACTCTTATACACTCTTATATACCGGTGTCCGAAAAAGGTTCGATTGATTTGAAAGAATCATAACTCTAAAAGTAATTGAGTAAATGTAATTATTTTCTTCTCAAAGTACTCGTCAAATATCCAAGATTTGTTAGATGTAGCTATTTTAAAGTCGTAATATTCAGACGATGCGCAGAATCGATGATATGTAAATGCAAATCGCACCACACATTCGCAATTTCTTCGATGATTCTGGAAAGGAAAACGTATAAGTCTAAAACTATATGAGTTATGGGGAAAATGTCAATTAGAAACTTCTTCAGCATCTTCGATTTAGTAGTAAAGGATCCACTATGTACACAAATAACCTAAGCAAAGAGTTAAAATTGCGAATGTGTGGTGCGATTTGCATTTTCCGATCATCGTTTTTACGCATCGCTTGAATGCCACGATTTTAAAACAGCTTCATCTAACAAATCTTGGATATTTGACGAGTACTTTGAAAAAAAGTAATTGCATTTACTCAATTATTTTTATTGTTATGATTATTTCAAATCAGTCCAACCTTTTTCGGACACCCGGTATATTCACCGACACCGGTTTTAATTCGTCTGATACATGCAACAGATGTGTGCTCATGATTGACTTTCCATCTGGTGCTGCAAAGTTACAAGCCTTGCCAAGAGTGAGGAAATGCTAGAGTGGATGTCGTCCGGATATCTTGTAGTAGTAAAGCATTGATGCGTGATACCAAGGGTTTTGGGTACGAACTACAGTCTAGACATTTTTTCACTCTGTTGGTTGGACGCTGTGTAGTAAGTGATTATTCACATCCTTTGTATTCATTACTTTACAGCATAATTTCAGCTTTGGTGAAAATTTTGTTTAGTTATATGTAAAAAAAATGTTTCAGTATAATGATTTCAAAAAATTTATTTCATTGAAAACGTTCACTCACGTTTTCTTTCATTATATAATTCTCAATGATTTTTTAAAATATTTCAATTACTTCTTTCTTAACGAACTGCTTATTAAATTGATAAAAGTTTATTAAAAATAAGTAATCTGCAATACATTTTCAAGATTAAAAGAGGTAGGAATTTTTTTTAATAATTAAAACAAGTAATAAATAAGTTTTTTTTAAATGCCTTATTTGTTTTTCTCAGAATACATAGAATACATAGAAAATAGTTTCTATGTATTCTAACTATCCTGAACACAAGTTTAAAGTGAAATAAATAACGTTTCTTTTTCTTTCTTTTTCATTTCTATTCAAAAATCATCACTTTTTATAGTTATTTTAATACTTCTATAATTATATTCAAATTTTCAAATCCAACCGTTTAGATTATAAAAATATTTTTAAAAATAAACATCAAAATGTTATCTTTGCGATCAACCGTAATCAAAATAACATCTATGAGTCATTTAAAACTGATTTCTAGCTAAAGATCTAAAAGCGAAACAAATATAAATAACTGTTTAGAGACTAATAAAGTGAGACAACACACAATCTCCAACATCCTTATATAGTAAAATGACTTGTTTGTATATTATATCGTAACAAAATATTAAAATTTATTTACTTTCTTGAAGGTACGTTATCTCGTTTCACATTATGATACTCTAAAATGTAAATCTTTCAATACATTATGTCTGATGATACAGATTGTTGATATTATATTATGTCATAGGTAATGCTCAAAAATGTTTAATGTAAAATAGTGTTCTAATGATGAAATACTTGACACTTATGATTTTTATGGTGATTGAATCGATTACATTTTCGCAGGACGATTACAAGAGTGTATTGCATTTTTATCACTGAAATATATTTGTGAACAAATTGATCTCATTAGGTTATATTTATAATATGTAGGTTATATGGCGTTCGCTCACGTTACATAAGGTAAAGCCAGGAGAGATTGCGCAGTCGGAGAGATTGAGCACATAGAGGTTCGGGGGGAAGGAATAGATTGAGCGCGCAGCGATTCCAGCTAGTTGTACAACAACAGTAATGGAGTGTTTACTTGAAAGTGCACGTTGATTGCTTTGAGCGTCTAAGATAAAGTATTGCTATTTTGTTTTGTTTTCCCAAAGTAAGTGCTTGAATTTTCACAGCTATTCATCAGAATTTCAATACAATGTCAATAGTACAAAGTATTTTAAACATAAACAATTTCTCATAAGCTACTAATCTAGACTAACAATGTGAACATCAATGGTTCGTTTTAGAAGAGGTCATATTTAAATAAAAGGCCGCGCAATCTCTCCTACCAAAATTGGAGAGTTTGCATATCTGCTACTTAGGAGAGATGACGCTGTGTTCCCATTAGTTTCCATGCTAGGAGAGATTACGCAGGCTATTGGTAAATTTGCATAAAAAAATGAAAAATGAAAATGGACTAATTTTAAGTTAAACGTGTTATTAAGTAACATAATTTAATTTTGTAATCTTATATGGACTTGCTTTTTCTGATTCTTTATTTTTTTTCCCTTTAATTAAAATTTTTTAATCGTTTTTAAAATTATTTCATTTTTCTGATTCTTTAATCATTAGGTTGAAATATTCACTCCTAATACAATAATATTTGTTCACAAAAACCTTACAGCAATGTCATTTAAGTGTAATTATTATTGTTAACAATTTAATTGTAGTTATTATTAGTAACAATCTCTCCTACCCATGTGCGCAATCACACCAACCCTGTAAGGATAGATTGCGCAAAATAGCTTTCTTGGTTTTATTACAACTGTTTTATTAAATTTCAACGTAACAACAAAATAGCAATGGAAATACATAAAAAAACAAATGAAGTAAAAATTATTCATGAATAGTTTAGAAAAAAATTAATATTTAGATTTTTTATTGCTATTCTTTTGAATTGTGTGCAGACTATCCTAGCTTTACCCTATGTATTTATTTTGTGGATACTCTAGTTTATTTTTTCTAATAAAGGATATATCTTAAAAGCTTTATATCTGTTTTCTCTGTATTTCTCTGTATTTAAAAAAAATATATATATGGGATTTCCGCTCAACAGAACGATGTGATAAACGAATTTTAAGATTAGGGTATTCTGCTATAAAAGAAAGTGTGCAATTGGCATATCGATACCCATTCTGAATATGTAAAAATTGATGTAAGTCATAATTCCTAATTTTTAATGTGAATTTAATAATAATTTTCATAATTAAATTTATGCTTTTGAGAAAAAAATGCCTAGAATATGTTTATGTTCATTCAATGTATCTCACTGAAAATAAATAATTTGAAGAGAATTATTTTTTGGATCATATACATTAAATCTTGTCACGTGAATATCACATTAGTAGCCTGAAATTTTGACCTCTTCTAACTACATGAAGTTTTAACAAAAATACATAAATTATATACTTTACAGGTTTAATTTTATTCAAGGAACTCAAATAAAATTTCAAAAATGGGTATAACTATTTGCAAAATCGAAGTCGTTGCATTTGTTAATATGTATACGATCCCCATTTCAATAACTGTATTTAAATTTTGAAATAAGATATTAACTCGATGCCCAGTCAAATGACATATTTTTTATCGTAAACGGTGTGTGAATAACGTCAGGTTTTTTTTTTCTTTTTACACTAAGTATACACTAAACTAAATTTGACATTAAAAAAAAAAACTCGTAAAAATGCCCCAACTGAAGCACTACGTAAATAAAAACAGAGTTTCATGCACAGTTGCAAGTGGTTCTTTAATAAGAAACAAACACCTGAAATCGCTTTGATTTTTTGTTTTGTTTTGTTTCAAAATTACTAAAACGATGTATTTATGTACTGAAATATATAAGAAAGAAAAATAATGGAATGTGCTTGTCAAATTTTAGACTTTCTATATTCATAATACAATGATTTCAAGAAGAGCTTTTTATGCATGGAAAATTTTTACCTCGAATGATTCTTTTTTTAACATTGAAGTGTTAATTTTTTTATTTATCAAATAAAAAATGGTTACAAACAAAAATAATGAAAGTTATAAACATAAAAAATATCAGATACGTACTTCTATTTACAATACGAATACTTGTGAATATATGTGACTTTTCTACGCCTCCCGAATTCTGCTAGGATAATTGCTCAAAACTGCTTTATGAATCAGAATATCGAATTCAAAACACATATAAATTGTATCAAAAAATGTATTCCTTAAATCATTCAATTAAGCATTACTTGCTATACTTCCATTTATATAAAAAGTGTGTTGAAAGAAATTAATTTTATAAGTAGCAAGAACTGTTGTCAATAGTAATTTTTAAATAGTGTCTATTAGTCCTTAAATGAGCGTGTAACAAGTCTTTAACCACCATATACGTATTTTATATAAGTTCTTTTTATGATGATTTGTTAATTTTCTTGGTGATAAATTACTAGAAAATGAATAACCATTTTCTCTTCCTACATACAACCTGTTTTCAATTATAAACTAAAAGCTCGCGAGATGCAACCGATATTAAAATCTCTCGAGATGCAAATAATATTAGAAAAGATATAATCTCAATTTGTATTTAGATAGGAATGTTATTTATTCATCGCTCTGAAAATAGGTAATGGAATAAGCATGTATGTTTACTAAATGTATGTTTGATTAGCTAAATGATATTACGATGGAATTATTCCTCAGGTAAAATATTAGTGACTCTGTGCTAGTGCATTTGTTTTTGAAGTAATATTTCATTAGTAAGTTAGAATAACAGAAAAAATCTATATGTCAATAACAAATATAATTTGTAATTACTATAATGTTTTGTCATTATATTGTTCTAATTCATAATTATTTTGCCATTAACAACTATAATTTGCACAATGTTTAACAAATAGTTAAAATCCGTACTATTTTTACACATAAAAGCTCCTATTAAACGCTGTTTCAGGATTATTTTTTTGCACGTTATATTAAAAATCTCAACTCAAAAATTAAATCTCAATTTAATGATTTAACGAACACCGTACATACTCGATACATTTTATTTTGTAAAACACTTAGTTTTGGGTGATTTGTTGTGCAATTGTTAAACATTTTTCACTTTATAAAATTACATCCGGAGAAAAATATTTAATCATAAAAAATAAATGATGTGCCTTTTCGTTTAACTTCATATTATGTGTGTTATACATTTTTATACAGATAAAAGTTGTGAAAATTATTAAGAAACTCTTTGTAAAAATAAATTGGCGTATGATGCAATTCTTCAGTCAGTTTAAAGTTTTCAATCTTTATAAACAAGCCATTATAATTTAAAAGCATTAAATTTAATTTTCCATACAGTATATTCAACATTACTTCAAATCTATAAGAGATTATTAAGGTTGCTTAATTTGCTAGTTTAAATATCAATTATTAAGTCCATTTTTAGTAAGTCAAAAAAAGAAAGAAAGAACATTCAAAATTGCTATAATCCCAGACCTAATTAATAAAGATAATAACGTCCGATCAAATTAAGAATGAAATATAAGCATAAGTAAAATAATCCAATTAATAGGCAACATATTAATTAATAAAAATAAGTCATTGTATAGAAAAAGTTATTATTTATAGTTAGTGGTTTTTCAGTTTAAAAGATTTTTTTTTGATTTACATTAGATATTTTACATAATACAACACAGTAAAATTACATTTTTGATGACTATTGACGATTTCTGATTTTTTTTTTTTTGTTTTGTTTTTTAATGAACGAAAGGACGCATGTATACATCCGTTAAATGTCATAACTTATTTTCTCTATTAAAATTGTTACTTATTTTTGTAATGTTTCCCTATATATTTTATCTCTAATCATTCTGTTGTCTATAAGTAACATTTTGAAAAGGAATAATTAACGAAATTATATGTATTTAATTACTGCCACACGAATTATTTGCATCTTTCGTTACAGTGCAATTTTATGTAATAATTTGAAAAAAAATGTAGCAGTCGTCGCATATTTTTTTTTTAGTTTTGGCAGGAGCGAAATATAAATCGATCCTTCGGCAAGAAATAAAATTCAAAAATACATTTGTTATGCGATTTCCAAAACAAAATAGTCAATACATAAAATGGGGGCTTTCTGCCGTTTTATTAACAAAATATTTGGGCAACGTAAAAGTCGCAGAAATGTAAATATATTTATAGAGGCAGATAGCTCTTTCGGGGCTTCTAGAACTCAGGGCTGCCACTGGCGACTATCTTTTAAACCACTTTCTCAAAACAAATTTTTTTTTCACATATATTTTGACAACATATGCAAGAGAAATATACTACAAAATTAATTTTATTTAAATAGTGGTGTGAATAGAATATAAAAAATGTCGTTAGTGGTAGCTCCCCATCATCAGTGCAAAGATTAAAACTACCAAATGTATGTTTAAAGCATAGAAAGTCTGTTGATCTTGAAATTTCCAATCTTCTCTCTGTTATGATCTCTATAGACGAACATATATAGTTTACATTTAAAAGTGAAAATAACAACCGCTTACCTGTCTTTGAAGTTATGGTTTTCCATGAAAATAACTCATTTCACACCAATGTTTACTATATACCATTTGCAGTTTCTTTACCGTTGCATCGTCTTTCGTCTCACCTTCCTAATCAGAAGTTGTCAATTATAATATTTACGTTACCGCACCTTAAACATTTTCTTCTCCTGAGAGTCTACTCAAAGCGAAATTAGATTATATTAAATCCATTTCTATTTACAATGAATTTCAAGTTGAAATCGTAGATTCAATTCATGATAAACTCAATAAACGCAAACTCATTAAACGTAGTAATCATAAACTCATTCCAACGTAACGCTGTTCGTAATGAGAATTTAATTTTACTGCAATATTTCCCAAAAATTAGCCATCATATATCTAAAATCTTGATAAAATTCAATTTTAAAGTAATTTATACTTCATTTAATAAAAAGTTGCGCTTATGAGAGCATCAAAGGAATATTAAAAATGGTGAAAAGAAACACTCTGTTATTGCTGCTCTTTGTTGGTCTGTCAATCACAATTTTAACTCTTCCGAAGACTCAATAATTCAGAAATATTCATCTATTTACGATCTTGATTTAGGGAAGCTTATCATATATGGAAGAAATCTAATAGCCTGGTTAATGACCTGTCCAGTACACCCAGTTTCTCTAAACTGGGGCTGACATTTATTTAATTTACATTTCCCCCTTTCTATCCTTCTTGGTCCAGACTGGTTAAGCGCCTTTGATTGGTCTCATCGTGTTCATAAGAATTCCTGACTCCGCTGTTTATTTTTCAGCGCTCTGCCCCATTACAATCTTGGCCGCGAGCTGCGTTGCTTGGATATTTCTATGCTTTAAACATTTAGCTTTGGGAGTTTTAAACTTTGCACTGATGATAGTGTTTTAGATGCTCCATAACAGCTGCCTGCCCTACACATATTTACATCTGTACTACTTTTACAGTATCCAATTATTTCTTAAAGTAGTCAATGTTTAATTTTTCTAAATTATCGTTACTAAAAAATAATTAGGTTGAATGCACCAGTATTCGCGAAGTTGATTTCACTGAAAAAGGTACGGCATACTTTTAAAAGCCTTTAATTTCTGCAAAAAATCAGTGAACTATAAAATTTCGGTTTATTATTATCTGCTCAAATTTGATACGGGATGCAAAACTATGCAGGACGTTCAAATAACCACGATTTGAAAAGTATCGTAGTCTACCACTTTACAAAATTATCTTGTTGATATAAATAATTTTTAATTTATACCTCGCACAATTATTACTACGTTGTAGCCTACCATCAGAGTTTTTATTTTCAAAAAGAACTAAAGCAGAGAATTAATGCAGTAAAATAAGTATATTAATAACCACTTAGAAACAGGAAGCATTACATTTTAATACAAGTTTTTTGAGGCTCACTATTAAAAGAATGAAAATAAAGGGAAAAGTATGCGATTTATATGAATGAACATAAGTAATATCAATAAAACCTTATGAAACAAGTATTCCCATCTTTCTTTTTTTAAAGTATTGGTCACTTATGTGACATTTTGAGATAAATTGTGAGCATCCCAATTTGGAAATTGAAATGTATGAAATTGTTTTATGCTTGTTAATATTGAATTGTTGGTGATAAAACAGTTGCCCGTATCTGGGAGATGTCGTTGGTCTGATTCATTATGATGGCGGGTAAACGGATTCATAGAAATGGGGTTATCACAAGGTGGTGCTGCTGGACGTCTTAATGTGTCTCGTAGTTTAGTTCAAAGACTCTTTGATCAATTTACATCCGAGGATTCAGTATCAAGAAATTTTGTTCCAGACAACTCATAGATATATAACACACATATAACACCTTCAAACGATTTCTTCATAGCTGTTTTGGTCCGAAGGTGGAGGAACAGTTCTGTGATTCAGCTTATTTCAGATCATCGTAACGCAATAGGGATAACGATATTTGTGCACAGACGTCTTCGCACTTAAAAACTCTGAACAACCCGGTGTATGTCTCCCTCTTAATCTATAACACAGAAGTGCCCCTTTATGTTGAACAAGAGAACGCGTTAACTGGAACAAACAACACTGAGCTTCCGTACTGTTCACAGACGAGTATCCGGTTTGTTTTGGAGAGTTATTCAACTCGTGTGCTGATCTAGAAAGAACAAGACATCAGATTCTATGTAACATTGTTGAAAGACAGAGTTCTAAAGGAGGTGGAATCATGTTTTGGGCTGGAATCTCCTTGGTGGTCGCAATAACCTCGATGTGTCTCATGGAAGAACTCTGACTGCTGTGAAATATTGGAACGATATTCTTGCTCCGTTTGTCACAACTTATGATGGTGCTATTGGTGATGAACTAATCTTAATGGATGATAATGCCCGATCGCATTATACAGGATGACAAGAAATAACTTGGACACACATGATACATTATAACTTTAATGCTAATGAAAATATTACGACCAAACTTCAAAATAAATATGAATACATTATTTCGTCTAATATATTTACAAATTTTCAAAGTGGCTACCTTTAGTCTTGATACAGAGCTTTAAACGTGTCACAAAATTTTCGGCTATGGGCCGCAACTCACTTACTGATATTTCATCCCATTCCTTGCATAAGGATTTGTTTAGGGATGCCAAAGTTTTATGAGGTTTAGCACATACCCTCGTCTCCAAAATGGACATAACAAAATTATCCGTTAGGTTCAAATCTGGGGAATACGGTGGCCATTCTTGAGCTCCAATGAAGTCAGGAAAATGTGTCTTGCACCAATCTTCAGTGCCTTTAGCTCTGTGTGCAGGTGCGGAATCCTGTTGGAAGGTCCATCTTTTGTTTTTAAACAACTTTTGTGACCAAGGTAAGACAACATGAGATTGCGATATGTTTGTTGATTAATCTTTATCCCTGAATCAACAAAAACAACTGGTGTTTTCCCACTAGCACATATGCCACCCCAAACCATTACAGATTAGGGTCGTTGACGCCGTTCAACAATGCAAGAAGGTCCAGGTGCTTCTGCTGACCAAAATCTATCATTATGGCTATTGTGAGCTTGTTCAATTGAAAACAGTTTCTGATCTGTGAAGGCAAATGTTTGCCATCGATCACCTACGGCCCGCTTTAACAGTTCTTTAGATCTTTGAAGTCTTGTGCATTTGTTCTCTACTGTTAGCATTTGAGCCTCTTTCATTTTATAAGGGTGAAGACCAAGCTCTACTCTTCCCATCAAACGTGCGGTTTCTCTGTTGATCTTCATCTCTCTAGCAACCTTTCTCATTCAAATACTAGGATTTCGTTGAACTCGCTTTTTGATAACTACCCGGTTTCTTGATGTGTTAACTGTGCACTTTCTTCCTCTTCCTGGCCTCTCACCATCATGTCCAAGTTCTTCAAACCTTTTGATTTTGTATGAAACCATCTGCTTAGGCACTTTCAATCGTTGAACAATTTCACATTGTTTCATTCCTATGCTTATGTGATTCAAGTATGGCAGATCGTTTGTTAACCATAATGGTTATCACAGCTAACTTACTTACACCTGTTTAGTAGCTTTCTAGAATCAATTCCCTATGACAATAACTTTATAACTTTAGTGGTAGTAACATATTTTTGGTTTGAAACTTCGTCCAAGTTATTTCTTGTCACCCTGTACTAAAGTCGCTGATGAATATATTGAAGATCAAAGTTTAGAGTGAATGAAATGGCCAGCTAAATCGTCGGGCTTTAATCCGATAGAGCATCTTTGGGACAGTCTCGGCAGACAGGTGGCTGCCGTACGTGCTCCTCCAAACTCGTTATAGAGCTGGAACAAGTTTTGCTCCATGTATGGGCGTTCTTTCCTATTCCAGAGCCTGATAACTTAATTGACAGCTTGGAAAGTCGATGCCACAAATGCATTATAAATAGGGTCGGACACATGACTTACTAAAATCATTTATCTTAATTTTACTTTATCAAACAGTGGACTTTTGAAAAAAATACAATTTTTTATTTCTAAATCATGCTTGATGTTAAAAGTAAGTAAAATGCGATAAATAACTGTTTAAATCCCATTTCTTCGATACAATTACTGGCAGATACAATAACTGGCTGTACCGTAACTTCTGAAAGCCAACGTATTTTTCTGATTAAAATTACAATTTGCGTTACGACTTGAAAAAAGAATGAAAGGTTACTATACAGAAGAAAAAAAAATATCTGATGATTTTACAGTAAACAAAATTTAAGCGAGATCGCCAATAAAAAAAAATGTATTTAAAAAATCTGCAAACCATTTACTTTACTTCAAAATCTGTTAAATTAACAGAAAGTTGGTAATAATTTTCTATTGTTAATAATTAATCTATCTTGTAAAAAAAATTAATGAAAGATATTTTTGACTAAAAGCCTCAGGTAAGAATGTAAAACTTAAAAATAAAAAAATAAAAAAATAATAAAATAAAATATTAATAAAATTTGGTGATAAAATTTAATATTATCAGACACTTTCAAAGTTTAAACTTAAACTTTACCTTTAAAAAATCAAGAAAAATTTTGTTTAAAGTTTCGTTTCTTTTATTATTGCAATTTATTTCCTCTTAAATGACACGGATTGAAATAGATTGTGATTTAAACACAAAGTTTACAACATCTCTAAGTTAAATCTGATGTTAAAAAACTTATTTAAAGTACAAATACTTAATTAAGACCGTTGATAAGGAAAATACGAACACAGTAACTAAGGTTTATTCAAACACTGATTTGTTTTAAATGCATACAATGATTTTTAACGTTTTACCAAATGTAAAAATGTTTTTAATTAACAATAAACTTTTAAAGTGGAGCAATTCTAAGTTTATTACACCTAAAAAAAGTATATTAAGCAATACTTCTATTTTAACCATGTCCAAATCTTTATAGAAGAAAAGTACTTCTTTAATCTAGAAGAACGTATAAAGCACAATCATTTAAATACATAAAAATTATGAAAACAATTGCAAAGGTAAAGTTGAATATAAAAAAATTAAACATATAAAATATTCTTTTAAGGGAAACTCTTCTAAAAAGGGAATATATCAAAATCTATTAATTTGCATTGCTATCTTAAACGTATTGATCTGACAGACACTATTTACGTATACATAATTACAAAATGAATCAAAATGATGGCATAGGTTTGTGCTGATATAAATATTTAGTTTCAAAAGAAATATTTAAAATGAGCTTTGAGGGTTGTAAGAATAAAGATAGAGATTATTAGAACGTCTTCCTATCTGATCACAATTTGGCTAAATGTAACAAAAGAAATTTGCATAATCAGCAGTCTAATATTATCATTATATCAAAAGGGATTACACAAGGCATTTGAATAATGCTGGGTTAATTGTTAGAAGATAGCAAACTGTCAAATTCAAAGAGACTTTTACTAAAATTTAAGAAAAGATTCGTATTTCCATACTAATATTTTAGAAAAGATTAGTTTTAAAATATTTTTTTTAAAAATCTGCTTCAAAGTTTAATAAGCTGCTTAAAAAGTTGGAATATTTTACTTTATAGAAATATATATTTTTTGTAATATTTTGTCGAATATTTTTGTTTATACTTACAAGTAGAAAATTCTTATGACTCATTCAATTTCAAGTGCAATTTAGTCAATTATTTCATGAAATATTTTACAGCAGACACGGATTTTTATGATTACGAAATAAGTCGTTAAATCCAGAGTTCGTGAAAAAGCATAAAACATTATTATTATCATACATTAGAAGGCTCCCGACATAGGTTACGAATAATATTTAGTGCTTTTAAATATATTAGAAATTTTGTTTCAAAAATTACAAGAAACACAAAATATTTTTTGAACGTATGTACTTTAAAAATCATAAAAATAATCACATATTTGTGTTTGTTTAAAACAGCATAGTGAAAAATGCATGACTCCATTTTAAGTTTATAGACAAGCATTTCAAAACTATTCCTGGCATAGAAAATGACTAACTCGAGATATATTGTCATGGAATTAAAAGCATGACTTTTCCTCTAATAAAGCTGCGTGCCGAAAAAGCATTAAAAATTGCGGTAAAGAAACATAAAATAATGCACTGATTTACAAGTGCACCGTACCAAAGAATATCCATCGCATAAGACTCTGTCCGTTACAATACATCTATTGCTCTTTGCAAAAGCAACCTTTTATATTTCTTTGATAATAGTTATTATTTATTATGGTCTGGTCAATTGGCTGTAAAAATGAAGTTGTATTTGCTGGTAGAAACGCTACATAGATTGCGTGAAACCTAAGTCTTCCATATGTGCAGTACAATTGTCTAAGATTAGGACAACTCTATGATTCTCTGCTGAGAAAAAGGATATCTGTATCTATCAAACATTTTTAGAAATTAGGCCTGAACTTTCCAACACTTTTAGTTACTTTTTCAAAAAATACCCGAAGCATTTTTTGTCACCCAGTCATGTTGGCTCAATCAAAACCGTAAGTCTCTATTAGAACGTATTTATCACCATTTAAGGATAATGTTTTCTCTTGAAAAATCTTATACACAAAGCCGTATCGTTCGCGTAAGAAATTTTTTTTTCAGCATGCCTGGAAAGCAAGAATTTTAGCTTTTCTTCTGTCCACTTATTTTCAGATTAAGTATCTACTTTTTCACTTTCATCACACAGTCTCCAGAAACTTGAGCCATTACAAAATTTAAATTTCTGTAACCAACCTTCCAACGAAAGTCTAGGAGTCTTTAATGTTTCATTTGAAAGCAAAGAAGTGGGTTTTTTAATTAAAGTTCATTTCCATCAACTGGAACGCTTAACTTTCTCTTTTATCGACGCGAAGGAAGCAAAGCCTTTTATAAATTCCAGTGTTTCGTTGCAGAGAAATATTTTCTAGAGATTGCATATTTAGCGTTCCCATTTTTACATTTTCGCATGCCTTTAAAAGTGAGGAACTGGATAACTGCGCATTGGAATTCCATATTTCTGCGCAATTTGTGTATAGCGTAATATTTAGTAATCAACTTCTTTTAAAATATTTTTTATTATATAAGGTAAAGCTAGGATAGTCTGCGCACAATTCAAAAGAATAGCAATAAAAAATCAAAATATTAATTTTTTGCTAAACTATTCATGAATAACTTTTACTTCATTTGTTTTTTATGCATTTCCATTGCTATTTTGTTGTTATGTTGCAATTTAATAGAACAATTGTAATAAAACCAAGAAAGTTATTTTGCGCAATCTCTCCTTATAGGGTTGGTGTGATTGCGCACATGGGTAGGAGAGATTGTTACTTATAATGACTACAATTAAATTGTTAACAGTAATAATTACACTTAAATGGCATTGCTGTAAGGTTTTTGTGAACAAATATTACTGTATTAGGAATGAATATTTCAACCTAATAATTAAAGAATCAGAAAAAGGAAATAATTTTAAAAACGATTAAAAAATTTTAATTAAAGGAAAAAAAATTAAAGAATCAGAAAAAGCAAGTCCAGATAAGATTAAAAAATAAAATTATGTTACTTAATAACACGTTTAACTTAAAATTAGTCCATTTTCATTTTTCATTTTTTTATGCAAATTTACCAATAAGCTGCGTAATCTCTCCTACCATGGAAACGAATGGGAATACTGCGCCATCTCTCCTAAGTAGCAAATGCGAAAACTCTCCAATTTCGGTAGGAAAGATTGCGCGGCCTTTTATTTAAACATGACCTCTTCTAAAACGAACCGTTGATGTTCACATTGTTAGTCTAGATTAGTAGCTTATGAGAAATCGTTTAAGTTTAAAATATTTTGTACTATTGACATTGTATAGAAATTCTGATGAAGAGCTATGAAAATTCAAGCACTTACTTTGGGAAAACAAAATAAAATCGCAATACTTTAACTTAAACGCTCAAAGCAATCAACGTGCACTTTCAAGTAGACACTCCACTACTGTTGTTGTACAACTACCTGGAGTCGCTGCACGCTTACTCTACTCCTTCCCCCCAAACCTCTATGTGCGCAATCTCTCCGACTGCGTCATCTCTCCTGGGTTTAGCTTACTCTTTATTTGCGACTTAGCTAACACCCTTTCCCTAACCAAATACTCAACAGTCTCCTTCTCGATTAACTACACTTCACTGATTGAGTGGTGCAGATCATATAAAATCACAAGAAGCAATAAGGTCTTTAAATTAAACCAGTACATCCAGTACATTCTTTTCTAATAATACCATGCTCATTAACGTAAAGGAGGAAATGGTTCGGCGTCTGCCTCCTCCTTCTTCACATTTATTTTATTATATGTTGTGCAGCACTATCTTCATTTTATTTCTCGAAATGCAGCACTTGCTACCTAAAAATATTTGCTATTTCATTTGATATTAATTCGTAATTAGTTCCGAAGAACTAAACTGAACATAGGAAATATATACTTTCCTAAATTGTAATACATGAATAGGAGCGAACATTTCATTGTACACAAGGGAGGTTATTTGCGACTATTCGCAAGTTCGTAGAATCGCGAGTTTCATAAAAAAAACTGTTCTTAAAAACGAGAGGCAATTATAGTAATGATAAAAGTAAATTAAATTAGAGTACTGATAAAAGCTAGCATTAATACAGTTTTGAAGGAAAATGAGAGAATATAATGTTTTATTTTCTTTTTTTACGTTGTTAATTAATATTGACCTATTGTTTAAGCTGGCTCTGAATTGTACATCTTATTACATTTTACGTATAAATATTCACGTGATAAAACTTATGAGAAAACATATGTTTCGAAAAATGTAGAAAATTCTTTTTGGCCTTTGTATATATAAACTATTTTTCTTTAAAAGTTCTTTTAAAATATATAATAAACGCAAAAGACGCTTTGAAATTTCAAACACAATTTAATTATTTGTAGCAAAAAGTAGACATAAAACCTCATTATAAATTTAAACTTATGAAAAATAATAAGGAATTTCCTAAATGTCTTTCTCAGAGTTAAAAAAACATTTTAATTTGTTCATTTAGGAAACTAAAACCAAAAAAATTTTTTGTACATTTAAAATTAAAATTTCTTTTTCTAGTAAAACAACATTTTATTATGAAACGAATATGAAAAGATAGAGATAAAAGGACGACATGATGAGTGATTTATGTTTGTTTGTTGGATGCTTTTTAATTTTTCTATAAAAAATATTTTATTTAAATGCAAGAAGAGTTTTGTTAAACAATAAGAAAGGAAATTTAAGTAAACAGGAACTTAAAGCTTCTTGGTTAAACAATGGTTACTCATATGTAGATTGAAACTAGTCGGATGTGCCAATACCAAAAGTTTATTCTATCTACTACGTGTTAATATTTCAAAAAGCGTTTTTAAATTATGTATTTTAGAACCCAAAAATACGGCATAGTAGTTCCATCTGTAATATGATTTACAAAGAAAACCTAATCAGCACTAATTTATGTCAAAGTCTAAAGGAATATGAAGTTGAATGAAATTCCGTGCATTAATACTTGAGATAAGACTACCGCAAAAATCATGTAAGTCCTGAAAATTGGACAATACCAGCGCCTCCTGTTGATCTAATTACATACGAAAACCAAATAAGAAACGACCTATGTCAAAGTCTGATGAAAATCCGTGCATTAATTCTAGAGATAGACCTATTGCGGAAAACGTGAGAAATGCATCATTGCCACACCAACTGTTAGGTAATTAACACTAAAAACGAATCAACACCAATTTATACCAAGGATAACTGAACCTAAAATGTTATTAAATTCTGTGCATTAGTATTTGAGATATGACTATCACTACAATCGATTAAATCCTGAAAAATGCAGCATAACAGTGCTACCTGTGGGAAGATTAACACCAAAATCTAACAAGCAACGATTTATGTCAACGTTTAACTGAAACTAAAGTTTGGTGAAAATCTGTCCATTAGGTTTTCAGATGTAGCTATCTTGAAAATCTAGAGTAATTCAGCAGAGAAGCGCCACCTATTGGGCGGTATATACCAAAACCTAATCAGGAACAACTTATGTCAACGTCTATTTGAATCTGAAGTTTGATTAAAATCCTGGCATTAGTTTTTCAGATAGAACCATTGTGAAAATCGTGAAAAATGCTACATAGCAGCGACACTTTTTAGTCGATTTATACCAAACACTAATCAGCACCAATTTATAACAAGGTCTAACTGAATCTAAAGTTTTACTAAATTCTATGCATTAGATCTTGAGATGACCGCCCATAAATTTTTTACCACATACAGAGAGTCAGACATACAGACAAAGAGACTCACAAACAGACATTTTCTAAAAACAGTCAAGTCATGATCAGGACCTTCTAAACGTATAGATCAGTCGAAAATTTTCATGAATCCAGAACATTCTTCTTATAAAGATAGAAGAATGAAAAAATATATTGAAGATATTGTGTATTCCACTTAATTTAAAAAATAAACGGGTGTTTTGATACGCTTTTCCCCATGAATTTAAAAACTGTAATAATTTAAATAAATATTTTATTTTGATCTCGATGTTTCAATCATTATCGCAATGTTTATTAACAATTATTACAATTTAAGAAAAAAATGTACAATTGAAGTGATACATAAACAACACTTTAAAAAAAATTAATAATTAAAAAAAGTTGTTTACAAAGACATTTCGAATTGTTAATATTTCAGGAGAAATATTAAAATCCTCTAAAATGGGAAATAAACGGTTTTCTCCTTTTCAACTGAGCTATGTGTCGTGAGAAGAAATTCGTCTCGGAGAAAAACAATTGAGTTTATTAATTAAGACATTAACGTCGTTGACTTTAATTTTCGTATTTATGTTATTATTAATGTGTTAAACCGTAATTTGAAGTCCGATGCAAAATATGTATATACAAAAAAATATTGATTGTATATTTATAGCGCATATATGTAGGAAGACATCCCTACAAATCCCCCACTGGAAGACGTCTCAAACAAATGGTAACCCATAAAAAATGCGTGTATATTATCGACCTAAGAGGAAAAAGAAAACAGAACTTAGCATTTTCATTTTTCTACCAATTCTGTCTGTTAATAAAATGAATATAGTTCTTACTAAAAGAAAAATGTTTAAACTTTATTTAAACTTTACCCCGAGTACATTTATAACGCATGCCAGTACTATGCACAAATTATATGGTTAAATTTGTTATTTATTTTCAAACTACGGAAAAACATGTTATTGAAATTGGCAATATTCGCTTCGACATTTTCAATTTGTAAAATAATATTGCTTTTCGTACTACAGCATTTAAATATTAGCATGACGATATCGTCCTAATTACCACACAAATTTTGACAAAAATCCTCTATTGATAGAAATTTTTGAATTGGACTAAACATGGCGATAATCTTAATTATATCAGCAAAATTCAAACAACATTCGTGTTTCTCAAATACACGTCAGTTTATTATAGCAACTGTCTATATGTTATGGAAGAATGAAAAGATCATCTCGACTATTTCAATGCGATCAGTTGTTGTTGGGAAATAACACCCATATGAAAAAGAAGAACCACTCCTATGTGTCTAATTGCGATATGTCTAATATTTTATTGCGCGTTTGCTACTCTCATAAAAATATCTTAACTTGACCACATTTTTCAATGCAACTAAAGTTTTCATGTTGGGGTATGAAACTGATGAAATTCAGTTGTAATTATCGCGTTTCTTTGCACAGAAATAATGATATGAAGAAACAAAAAACAACAGCGAAATTCGAAATAGAGAGAAAATGCTCTCTTTAAATCATTATACGGTTCTTGGTTTCTCTAAGTTCTCCTCTGTGTTTTAATATTTACGTGCTGTGACAAATAAAACAAAGAAAATTTCATTATTCTACGACAAAAATACACAGAGTTACGATACTTTGAATTTTAGGAAATTTCGTATTACTTTCCAGCTCATTAAAATGGCCTGTCTGATTTTAGTGATAGAAAGATGCAAATTTTTATAAACTTTGCAATAATGTCTAAATATAACTTACAGTACCAAATGACAGTACAAAAAACAAAAAAAAAATAAATTTATTTAATTTTAACTACTTTATCAGCATTATCTTTATTACTATGTTATTTTAAACACTTTTTTAATCCATATTGATACGTATCTCCAATAGACAAATTATTAAATAGCGTTTCAATCTTTTTGAGGCATCCTGTATTTTGCGAAATAAATACAATCCCTCGTTTCTAATTTAATTTCTTGGAGGTGCGTCGATAAAGTGTTCAAACATTTTTATTTCAGATAATTTCTTTTGTATCCTGCATCCTTGACTGTAAAACAATTTTGAAATCTGTGCGTTAAAATGTTTAATATACGGGTGATTTACAAATCAAATTTATGTTTTACTTTGCATTCAATAACAAAGTCTGGTAGTCATTTTCTTAAATTGATTCAGAAAAAAAAAACATTTTGCTTTAATAAATGTATTAATATTACTTTAAAAAATCTCAAATTTTATACTTTTTAAGTTTAATGTATAGAAAATATTGAGTGACATACAAGATATTTAACTTACCTTAAAATGCATCATTTTTCGTCCACTTCATTAATATTGTATGCTACATTAACAAAATAAGTTCTTCCGTAAATTTATTTTGCGTTATCTACAAATTGTAAATCCCTCTCTTCAAGTTTTAAGATCACTAGAGTGGAGCATAATGATATCTCCAGTGCATGTAGACAGATTTTGAGGAGCGTTAAATCTATGTTTGTGGGTTCATTAAAGTGAACTGATTTTCGTAATCCAGCGAATATTTCAAGAAATGTTAAAAATAGGAAAAAATAAATTCAAATATATTCTCACAGAATGATTGAAATACATTGGATTTAATAATTATTTCTTTAGAAAATTTTGACGATACCAATATCAATATATAAGAAACGTGAGGCATAATTTAAAAAATTGCTACTTAACTTAATCAATAAAAATTGTTATAGTACACTGGCCTCCAAAAGTTAAGGTACAACCAATTCTTTCTGTCTAATTTGAAATCTAATGACCGTAAAAACATGACATTTTGTAAATGTATGCTTTAAACAATTATTTACCGAATTTTACTTAATTTTAACGTCAAACATGATTTTCGTATACAAAAGTGCATTTTATTCCAAAGTTAACTGTTTGATAAAAAATTAAATGACATGTGAATTTAATTTTTTGTGAAATGAAAATTAAATAAACTGATTTTAATAAGGCGTATGTCCGGCCTTACTTGTAATACATTCGTGGCATCGAATTTCCATACTGTTAATTAAGTTCTCTACAGCAAACTGCGACTCATTTGTGAACAGTACGGAAGTCCATTGTTGCCTGCTCCAGGTTACGCGCTCTCTTGGCCAACATAAACGGACAGTCCTGTGTCGTCGATATAGAGGGACACATACAACTGGTCGTTCTTATTTCTATATAATTAAAATGTTCCTAATTGCTAAGACGTCTGTGGAACGCAGTAATAAATATTGTCGCCCCTGTTGCGTTACGAGGATCTGAAATGAGCTGGACCACAATAGGGTCTTCCTCCTTTGTGCCAAAAAAGTAATGAAGCGATCTTCTGCAGGGTCCATAACCCGTGAGTGATCAGGTAAAAGTCTCCTTCATGATGAATATTCGGATTCAAATTGATCCCAGAGTTTTTGGACCGCACTACAAGACATATTAAGACATCGATTAGCACCAGCTTTTGATAACCCCATTTCCATCCATCTGCCCGCCATCTTAACGAATCGGGTAAACAAAATCTCCTAGATATAGAAATCACCATTTTAGTTCCCTCAATTCAAGATCAACAAGCATAAAAAAATTCGCAAAAATTTCAACCGAAGTTGGATTCTCGCAGTTTCTGTCGAATGCTATATAAACGTCCCAATTAAAAAAAATAGAGATTGGCGTAATTGATTCATAAAGTTTTATTGAATTTACTTGTGATCATTTATATAAACCATATTTTTACCTTTTTTTCATTACTTTAATAGTGAGCGTCATAAAACTTGTTGTACCTTCACATTTGCCAGGATAATTAATATTTAAATTTTTTATAATTGTAAATGAATTAATATTTTTAGTACGGTTTTAATATTTCGCTATTTTTTTGTTTGTTTAGACACCAGAATCTTCGGTGCTATTGCGTATATTTTCGTATATTTTCGGCAAATAAAATAGTTAAAAATTTTACGTGCTTATTGTAGTGGAAAGGTTCTTTTAGCGACAAAGACATGTTTTAGCCACTACGGATATTTTTGTCGTGTCCATAAATTCAATGCTCACTTTTAGACAGCTGCCAAACAAGGTTGGTAATTATAGAAATATATAAAGCAGGTGGAAATGATCATAGCTTTCGCTTTTGCTTCTGTCCCTTTTACACCACTTCTAAATCTAGCATAAGTTGAATTTTTAGATCATGGAGTAGGAAAAAAAATAATTTCCAGGGACATTTGTTTGAAAAGTATAGATGAATTCAGTTTTTTGTGATTTAAAAAAATAATATTAAAACATAATTTTTTGAAATATTTATCAACAGTCAATATTAGTATCAAAGTTTCTACACAGTAAATTAAAAAAAAAAAAAAAACCAGAAAAATCATAAAATAAGATTAAACATAATGTACTGAAATTTGACGCTAAAATGAAATCTGTAAAAGAAAAGATTTTTTTTCTGTTGAACATAAAGCAATATAATATCCAGTTAAGTTAAAGAAACGTTACATCGGAAGGTGCTGAGATTCATATTTTAATTTCTTTATAATAAATTTTGATTCTGCAGCAAAATCTTCAATAATTGGGATTTATACGGAAATGGCGATTATATATGGTCATTTATTACTTTATTTACATATTTATCACACAACATTTTTAACTGATCAGACTAAGTGCATATACA
The DNA here is from genome assembly GCA_963931845.1 of Maratus michaelseni. Lineage (NCBI taxonomy): Eukaryota > Metazoa > Arthropoda > Arachnida > Araneae > Salticidae > Maratus > Maratus michaelseni. The sequence continues at coordinate 121,917 of CAWVPG010000134.1, read as the reverse complement.
CATGTGTAATGTGTGTTTTTCAACACACAATTTCTTCAACAGCAATTTCTAAAATTGTTAATTGTTATTCAGAGCAAGTTCTAATATACATACTTTCATATAATTGAATGTTCTTTAAACATTGTTTAGAGATTTTGATTGTAGCAGTATAATTATAACTTTTTTTTAAATTTTTTGCATTCGTTGCCTTTATCCGGCAGTTAGCTTCAATGCCATGCAATGACGCGTGTGTTCTTTGCTAGCAACAAAGATTGTGTTTATAGAAGCTTTGTTTCATATTTTGTTTGGAAAAAAATGGATCTTTAATAATTTCGTTAGATCTTTATTTGAGGAATATGTAATTTTCAAATAGTATTTTCAACTTAATGATTGTGTTTGGTTGGAAATGCTTTTCAATCAGAAAAATAAGTTTAAATTTATGGATATTTTTGTGACATTTATAAACACTTTTCATTGAACTGCATTTCAAATTATTTCTATTTTTTAAGATGTCTGCATTTTAAAAATGACATATTGGCCTAAATATTCATAAGCAGCGACTAGTATATTACATTGCATTGTTTTTCATGGAGAACATTAGATGTCGTTTAATATAATGCTCGTGATTAATATTAATAAAGTTTTTTTTTCCAATTCACTCTTTGGTCAAATCGGGACATGGCATTTTGGTCACAGGTGTGACGTGACTTCCGTGACTTACAGTGACGTGCACTTCAGCGTCACAGAAAATTCAAAGCTGTCTAAAAGTAATTTTATTGATGTTATAAGATGTTTTAAAGTTTCTTTAAGTTTTTATACGCTCCCCAAGACTTTCACATTTCGGTCACAGTGTGGTGGCATTTTGATCACAGATGTGACGTGACGTACGTGACTTGAAGTGACGTCACAGTGACATCATTGCGACCATGCTTGCTATACGGTACATGTCAGATAGTGTTCATGAGCTATCTAAGATGTATAATATATATATATATATATATATATATATATATATATATATATATATATATATATTTATTTATTTATTTCTACTGAGAGAGTTAATAGGTTTAAATAGGTTACCAGCTCTGATTTTTTTCTGAGGTTTCTAACTTTTCATTAGATAAAAAAAAAAAACAGATGTTTGTTAGACATATGATTTTGTACCAAAAGAGGTTTTTCAAAATATGGTTCATATGATATGACTTCATGTTAATGGCATATGTTAATTATAAGTATTTTGGTTTTACTCTCATGAATTTAGTTAAGATAGTCAGTTAGGAAAGTACAAACAATAATTTGCATCATTAAATAACCTAATAAAAAAACATTTTATCCAAAAAGTTTCAGTAAGATTTGTTAGAGTTTGTAAGAGTTTGTTATTTTTATAAGATGAACCATTTTGTTTTTGAAAACATTTTTTGAAATGAGATTTTTTTCAATATATTTGTTAAAATATAATAATTAAATTATGTATTTAATTGATTTTTTAAAATTTATTTCTCTGTCTTTGAGAGCTTTGAATAGGATAATAATTGAACCTGATTTTTGTGAATATGGAGAAATACTGAAATTTGGGATGACATAGCCTATCCTATTAATGCTATCAATTGCTGTTAGATGTGTTTTATGTAATGATTTATGTAATGTTATGTTAAAGATTTAGGCATTATTATAGCTAAGTTATCAAAAATAGTGCGTTAAAAACACATATTAAAATAGTATCCATTTTAAACTAATACATTATGTACAGAGTGTCCACTATTCTCGGTTTTCAGTAGCTAAATCGTTAATTTAGACGCATAGCTCCAATTAATAAATTGTTTTCTCTTTTTCATCATATTAAAAACCATTTACTTAAAAAATACTTGTAAATGTTATGAAATATTAATTTTTATACGGCCTTTGTGTCTTATCAGTCATATTGAGAACAAGAACGAAAAATCATGCGTCAAGCATAGATTATGTATCAATTTCCAACGCTTCCAAAATAATTTTTTAAATCATTACCGTTTGATAAGCTGAAAGACACAATCTAAGTAAACAATTTAGAAAACGCATAACATATTTAAAAACGTAATTTCAGGAATTTCCAACATATATTTCCAACCTATACAATATTCGGAAAAATATCCGAATACTTTTATTCAGCCCTGTATATGATTCAGCCCTGTATATAAATTTGTCTATATACTACACAGGATGCTAAATTTTAGTTTAGTTAGGAAACGCGTAGCACAGTTTAAAATCCTCCTTCTGGAGTTTCTGTCAATAAACGGAAATGTGTTCGCGAATTTTTGTGCTGCCCTGTATATGAAATACAGAATGTATACACACCAAGTAATAGGCAAAAAGCGAGTTAAATTTAAAATCGCGTTCAGTAACTTAAAACGCACTTCCAGGAATTATTGTTAACAGACAGTAGAGAAGTCTTTTGTGTGTCCCTGTAAATGAACGATGACTGCTATACACACAATATTCTGTAGTAATCCTCTTGTAATGCACCTTAGTGATATATATAAATTTCAATGCGTTTAAATAGTGTAACATTATTTAATTAAACCGCAAACGATTTTTCTCCATAGACGTAATGTAACGGAATTCTTTTGACTGTCCCTGTAAAGTAACTTCAAGTGCTATGCACACCCTATTCCATATTAAGTCTTGAAATGCACCTTAGTGATATATATCAATTACAATGTATTTGAAATTGTGTAACATCATTAAAATAAACCGCAAATGATTTTTCCCCATAGACCGTAATGTAACGGAATTCTTTTGAGTGTCCCTATAAAAAACAATAAATGCTAAACACTTCAGTTGAAATAGGGAACATGCTATAGATAACGACAATAACATATTTACGGCGGTTAGAGCACGGACAGACGGCCAGACGGCCAGACAAACCGAAGTCTTAAACACTTTTCAACTACGTTGGAAAGTGTTAAAAACCGTGATCTAACAAGAAAAATAATACGAATTTCATTTATATACGGCCATAACATGCCGAGTATATATACTTTGAATTATATGCATTTCTCGGGCACAAAAACGCGTTATTCGTTGCTTATTATTTTAAAAAGTTTTTCTAAATTATTCTTGATTTTCATCCATTTAATATTTAAAATGTTATTATTTTTCCAGGTTGTTTTACTCAAGTATTCTAGTATAAAGTCCGATGCGTTTTTGTCGAAAGCATTCCGAAAATGATATTAATATTAATTTTAGCCCAAATCATAAAACGTAAGATATTTCAAATAGTTCGTATTTTCATATGAAAGAATGGTTGTCACACTAATGAATTTATTCGAGCGAATTCCAATTTACAAATACAACGTGATAGCTATCATAAATAAAATCTATAAATAAAATATATCGTATTATAATGTAATACATAGAATCTACAAATCTTTATTCATGTCACAGCTTATGAACGAATGAACAGTATACAATATCGTAAATATATCGCATCCAAATAGATTGCACTTAAGATTGTAAATAGCATGTCCCACCAAACTACTATTTAATTACACGTAAATCTTTTAGATCATTCTGCATTGTTTATAAATGTACCTGCTAATATCTATATATCATTCTAGCCCTCAATTAGCCCTCAATTATTTTAGTCTCTCAAATATTCATTTATGTTATTTTCAGCGTAAACTAGTTCAACAGTTTAGAGTGTCATTTGAATTAAATCAAATATATTGTAAATATGTTAACATAAATTTAGACGATTATTTTATTCTAAATTTTACATTAAAAAAAATTCAAAGAATCATAATTAGAATAATTCTTTGAGGGCTGGTCAAATATACTCAGATTTAAGATACACGTTTTCACGCGGCTATACGTTAATATAAAATATACTTTCCCAGACAGAAAATATACATATATGTCAATATGGATATACCATATTGCCCACTTCTTCTTATTGCATGGAGTTAAATAATTCGAATATTACCTGCTAGAAGGCTGTTCAAAATTGAATAAAATATGAGGTAACAGATTTTACCCTATTCTCCTCTATGCATGATAAAAATTTAAAATATGTGTAAGTAAAAAATGTCGAATACACTTCTGAGTAAGAATATATTCTCTCTTAATATAGCATTCTGAAACGAAAATTAGGATATCAACAGCAATAAAATATAAGCTCAAATTTCGCATTTGATATGTACTTGGACTGAATAAATATCGGATTTTTATTCTCAAAATTGGCTCAGACATATTTCAGAGAATATTTTATTCAAAAAATGTACGCTCTGGTTTCCTTTCGAATGTTCTTCCTTCTTTACTAATATCATAGTACTCAAGAATATCTCAAATATCTATTCTAAATGACACTTATGTTAGAAAATATTTTATACATTTTATGTAATTTATTTATTTATTTATTTTCTAAGAAATATTTTTGACGTTATATATATAAAATATATATAGTATATCTTTTTTATAAAGCTATAAATTTTAAGGAAGCAAATATTTTCTCTAACCCAAAACATGTATATTTTTAAATGTGCATATAGCGTTTATGTATGTCAATAAACACTTCATTGGGTAATAGTTCAATGACAAAGAAATACAACAGTTAAATTTAATTAGCATAATCGTCAAATTATTAGGTGCGTATGAAACTTGCGTCTAATAAACAAAACACAAAATATAGTAAAATTGTGTCAGCAATTCTGATAATAGGTAACAGGTATCTTATTAAGATAAATAAGTACTGGAACAAAACATTAGTTTCTAAAATTAACTGCGTCACATATCAAAATGTAGTACTTTGAAAAATGTTGAATGAATCTGTTTGAAGATTTTTTTTTTTTTTTTTTTGCAAAGTGGCATTTAGAAACTCCATAGATACCAGTTCTTAGAGTTCATGACAAGTTCTTCTGTGATTTGGCTGATGTTTTTCAAACAAATTAGTTAAAAATTTCTAGGCATATAATTTTTGTGTTCCTAATGAATATGACTTCACAAAAACCAATGAAGAAGCATTCCTCTGAACATAAAATTCGAATGATATTTAAATCAGACTTTATACCAAAATACTGATATACCCTATCTGAATTATACATCATTTATAATGTATTCACTTGTTCATAAATAGCATAAGCTGCATCATTTTAGTTGTGAACGTAAAATGATTAACTCTATTTTTAGAATAAATTGTAGGTTCCAAGTCTTCAAACTCAACAAAATTTATTTTTGTATAAATAAGTAGCAATATTTTTAAGAATCAATGATACGACATTCATATCCAGGAAAGTGTCTGAAAAACAATTAGCTATCTTCGAATAATATAAAATGCATATGGTTTCTTATTTACACACACACATATATACGACGGTTGTTCAATAAGTTTTGCCTCCACGTCTGGAAACTACTTTATTAACAGAACAAAATGAAATATTTTACATTGACAAGTAACTTTGAAATGTCTTTCATCTCATGATGCATTTATTTTGCAAGTGGGACCACTGACGTAAAAACAGTTAAACGGAGAATGTTGGACTATATGGAAGTGCGATTAAAACAACGTGCGGTGATGGAATTCCTTAACTCGGAAGGTGTTGCACCAATTGACACCACAGGCGAATGAATGCTATGTATGGCAAAGCACATGTGAACAAAAGCACCGTCAGGAGATGGGTAAGTGGAAGCCGTACGGAGAACCTAGGCACGTCGAGTGTGTACGACAAGCTCCGCTTTGGACGGTCCAAGACCGCAGACAGTGCAGAGCATAGAGAACGGGAGGCACGGAAATGCACTCATCTTGAGTCCGTCGAACAAGTCACACATGCGTTGCGTTGTAGATATCGTCAACAGCCGGTCTCATTCTTCTGTGACGGCTTGGAACAACTAGTGCATCGATGGCGGAAGGGCAAAGCCGTCAGTGGTGACTATGTCGAAAAATAAGGTACCCCTTCAAAGGCAGACATTTCAATGTTACTTGTGAATGTAAAACATTTTATTTTGTTCTGTTAACAATGTAGTTACAGACGTGGAGGCAAAACTTATTGAACAACCCTCGTATATATGAAATGTATAATACATATATACAATATGTGTAATATATATATATAATATCACATAAGTAGAGTTAAAAATAATTTTCATTGTAGAAATGGTAACATAAAACAAACAAAAAAAGACGATTTCGTGTTCTACATGTGCTTCACGATCAAATTAGTGATAGTTTCACCTTTCATCATTTCTCTTTTCAGTGATTGGCAGGGTCCCCGAATACCGTCGAATCAGTTTTTGTCTCTTGGGGTATTTAAAATTCCAGGTATACGGGTCAAATTCGCTAAGGTAATCTGACATGAAAAAACTCCCATCAACTGTGAAATCCTGCATTATCTTGAGGCCTTGACTTATTAATACCCAGTCTTCCTTATGCGACATCATCTGTGAAACCAAACACTTTTTTTTTTGCTCCTGTGTGGGCGCATTTGCTGTTCTTACAGCTATGCTTTAGGTGTAATTAAATAACGAAACTTTGAATCAATCACCATAAAAACAGAACAACACACCGGGCACGTTTCGGACACTGTCCCGTTATTGATACATGCTTGCTTTGACTCATGAAGGGCTGTTGAAAAATTCCAGCTCGAAGCGCGTCCTGTCTGTTGTTTTGCTTTTTATGGTGATTGATACAAAATTTCATTATTTAATTTCGATTTATCGCCAGTTCGTCGGTGCTGTTTTGGTGCTTTAGGTCTGCTTTATGTCGATATTTCCAATGTTAAACTTATCTTTTTAATGCTATTTATGTTTTTTTCAATATGAAAAACATTTTGCGATTAAAATAATTAAAAACATATTTTAGTATTATTCTTAATTTTAATGTAGCGTAGAATATATTAAAAAAAATAATAACATGAGTGGTCTCCTAAAATTTCGTATAACATCTTAATTCACTAAAACTCAAGTATATGTAACTCATATTCTAAACAAACTGATTTCGTATGCTAAACCGTTATTCTTTGGAATAACGTGACAAATAGCAAAACGCTTTTTCAATATTTTTTTAAGTAAGTCTTACAATTTACAGATGTACATATTTCTTAATTTAAATCAATAAAATACACTAAAACTTGCTGAGAAGAAACTGCAACGGCTTAGAGTGGAATTGGGTTTTAGACAGGTTTTCGTCGTAGGAGGAACATCAGCCCTTATAAATGTATTGCACTCTTTTTAACAGAAACAGAAGATTCTTAACAATTTAAGGCAATTTTCCATTACATACAGTTACCATTTTCAAAGGATTTATTATAAATTTTTAGTTAAAACACATGCTTATGCTTTTATTCATACTTTATTTCTACGGTATACAATATAAATTTTCCTAAAAATATAAAATGATGACTGAACAAGTTCACCTATAAAAGGTTTTATGCCTTTTAAATTCGAGTTGTTTTTTAAATCGTGATATCTAATGAGAGTACTGATAGCCTGAAATGTAGACATTTCTAGTTCCATTTAGGATCGTAATAGCTTTTGAAAAGTGCATTAACAAATGCGATGAAATGGCACTTTTAGTTATGGACGTTAAAATATGAAAAAAGGAGAAAAAGTGTTTTCAACTAATAAAAAATATATGTCACACAAAAGAAAAATAAATGTTTCAGTAAATGATTTCGTGGATGATATAACACAGCTTTGTCAGAAAATTTCTGATTTTGATTAGATTCCTGAATATTATGTATTACAATGTTCAATTTCCAATGCGTTTTAAAATTTCTTTTCTCATTTAAACGAAAAAAAAATATTCTGTTGTCGTTATTTTACGTATATAGGTTTTTTTTTTCAGAATTCTTTTTTCAATATGCTGTCTTTAAAAACTAAAGCTTAAACTGGATAGTACAGTTCCCATGTATATATTTTTAATACGTCTATAAAACAATTGCCGAAAAATATATTCATTATAGTATTCGATTCAGTTTTTTCTGTTTTTTTCAGATTTTTTTTCAAAAGAGATTCATGTGTAAATATAGTAAAATTATAAAATTAATTCCTCTTTCTATTATTATTCTAAGATTCTAAGATAATAAAAATTTTGATTTATAAAGTACATTTTGATGAACATTGACATATATGAAGCAGAAATATGTTAACATTTTGCATCAAACTAACTAGTCATTCTACCATTTTTATATATAAACAAGAACGAAAAATCATGCGTCAAGCATAGATTATGTAGCACTTTCCAACGCTTCCAAAATAATTTTACAAAAGATACCGTTTAATAAGCTAAAAGGTAACATCTAAGTAAACAATTTGGAAAACGCATAACATATTTAAAAACATAATTTCAGGAATTTCCAACAGATACAATATTCGGAAAAATATCCCAATACTTTTATTCAGCCCTGTATATGATCTATAGATTTGTATATGCTAGGATGCTAAATTTTAGTTTAGTTAGGAAACGCGTAGCACAGTTTAAAATCATCTTTCTTGAGTTTCTATCAAAAAACAGAAATGTGTTCGCGAACTTTTGTGCTGCCCTGTATATGATCTACAGAATTTATACACACCACGTAATAGACAAAAAGTGAGTTAAAATTAAAATCGCGTTTAGTAAATTAAAACGCACTTCCAGGAATCAGTGTTATCAGACAGTAGAGAATTCTTTTGTGTGTCCCTGTAAATGAACGATGACTGCTATACACACACTATTCTGTAGTAAGCCTCTTGTAATGCACCTTAGATATATAGATATAAATTTCAATGCGTTTAAAATAGTGAAACACTATTTAAATAAACCGCAGACGATTTTTCTCCATAGACGTCATGTAACGGAATTCTTTTGACTGTCCCTGTAAAGTAACTATAAGTGCTATGCACACCCTATTCCATATTAAGCTTCTTCTAATGCACCTTAGTGATATATATAAATTTCAATGCGTTTAAAATAGTGAAACATTATTTAAATAAACCGCAAATGATTTTCCCCATAGACCGCAATGTAACGGAATTCTTTTGAGTGTCCCTGTAATAAAACTATAAGTGTTACACACTTCCGTTGAAATAGGGAACATGTTATAGATACCGACAATAACATATAAAAATTGCAGAGCAATCCGAGCATATTTACGGGAGTTAGAGCACGGACAGATGGCCAGACGGCAGACGGCAGACGGCCATACGGCTAGACAAACCGAAGTCATAAGCACTTCTCAACTAGGTTGGAAAGTGCTAAAAAGGGTTACATAACTGTAATGTAGTTCTATTCTGACCATAATATGGTCAATAATATGATCAGATATACTTCATAATATGCTCAAGTAACCGTTATCTTTAACAACGGTCGAATGACAGGACATTTTTCTGCAGATTTTTAACAGCGTACTCAAACACTTGGAATCCCCTATATAAGCTGCATTTTCGTCAAATTATGAGTGAGCTCCGGTAACCCTGCTACATTGTATTTTTGTCATATTACAAACGCAATTTTACGTACGTCATTTTACCTGAAAATACAAAATATTCATGCTCAAAATTTCCTGAAATTCTTTAAGGATGATACGTTCGCAACTTTATAAAAATCTATTTTTTTGCGGAAATTAATCTTTATAGAGAATAGAATTATCGGCAAAAAGATTTATAGTGATATCTCAATTATTAAGAAACATATGAGAAAAAATGTGAGAGCGTGCACGATCGATAAAACCGACCACGCCGAAAAGATTCTTCTAAAGATTCTACTCCCTTGTTGAAGCTGTAGATGGCACAGGACGGTCCACATTATGGAGCAGGATTAGAAAAGTAAGTGTAAGTTGAAAAAATATACATATCAGTATATTTTTTTCTTCTAAAACTTTAAATGCGATTTTATGGAAACATGAACAGCGTGATAACTTGAACGATTTTTAAAAATTTTTGATAAAATTTGCGCTTATCTGTGCATAATTAAATTGTCTAAGGGTCATCGTGACTTATTGAGCTATTTCTTGAAAACTTTTTTTCTAAATATTTTTTAAATACGTTTAGAGGTAAAAATTTTAGACAAAAAAAAATTGTTATTTTTCAAAAATTTAAAGATTTGCGCCGATGGCCCTATGCTACAACCTTATTTTACAAGAAAAAATTTAGGTTTTATAAATTTTTAGGGTTCCGTACTTATAAAGTAAAAACGGAACCATTATAAGATTTCTCCTGCGTCTGTCTGCCTGTCTGTCACATCCCTTTTAATCGTAAACTATCGCACGTGGAATGTTCAAACTTGGGAAAGTTATAAAGCCTTTTTACCCACATATTTTCAGATTATTAGCCATTCAAAAATATGTTTAAGAAAAATTTAAGGAACTAATTAAGTTACTTGAAAAAAAGTGTTCCTTTGGTATATCGTGTGGGGTATCTTGTGAAAGATCTCGTAATACCGAACTAGAAAATATATTTGTTTCAATTTGAGGTATTACATTTTCAGAGAAATCGTCGGAAATGCACTGCCAAAATATGATCTCTTCCCCTCTATTTCCGAATCTACTGAAACTAGAATTATGAAAAAAAAAATAGGGGTAGCAGGAGTTTATTTAAACCTTGCAAGAAAACTTTAGAGATTTTTCTAGGTAAATAGTTTTTGAGAAAAACGAATTTTTTGTTATTAATTAAGTTACGTAAAAAAAGAATTTATTACTTTCTTCTATCTATAATAGAAGAAAGTATTGTAATCAAAATTTTTTTCGATTTCCGGTTTTCGACGGATTTACACGTTTTAGGGATCAGAGATTCCGAAAAACATGTTTTTACAAAATGTCCGTCTGTCCGTCTGTCCGTCTGTGTGTCTTCATTGTATCATCGAAAAGTGTATGAAGTTATGCTTCAAATTGAACTTAATTTTTTTCTATGTTTTTGGCTATGGCAAGCAGGTTCTATTAGAATTTGGTTATATTTCGACGAAAGGGGGCCCTGTGATCGATATTTTTGTTCCATTTTCATTATTGTACCATCTAAAAGTGTATGAAGTAATGCTTCAAATTGAACCACATTTTTGAAGTGAAAACTTCTTTAGGCGCGTTGGGTATTTTTGAGATGGGAAAAAACATTGAATTCGCGACCCGTCACCGTTACTGTTACCGACACCAAATTAAATTATGTTGCCAATTCATACAATGAAGAGAAAGTATCAAAAGGAAATAGTTCACGTGCAGAAAACGAAATGATTGGTATTATGAATAAAAATAATTCAGAAAATTATTTCAAGATAAATTTAGCACGCGCGGTGAAAACAGATAAAAGTGACTCAACTCGCGAGACCAAATCAAAAGATGAAAATGAAATAACAAAACACGGAAAATATTATAATTTAACGAGCACGAGAAAAAAAAATAGACAGAAGTAATATAAAAAGTAAAAATTAAAATAAGGAAATATTTCACGAGAGTTTTAAGAAACGTAGTTACTATACGGAAAAGAAGTGAAATCATTTTATAGAAAAGAAAAGGTTGTTGATAGAAATTATAGATACCGCAAACAATACGCGCAGTATGAAGATAGAAAAAAGCATAATCTTCACGAATAACGTAAACAAGACAGGCAGCAAAGAAGTCATAATTTTTGGAGTGATAGGAAGCGGGAACCCTATTTTGCAGATAAATGTTATTACAAAAGATATGAAACTACATATCATGGAAGAAATGATGAATGTATTGAGAGTTGTTAAAATTGTGGATGAAAATTCATAAGTTTCATTGGTATTCATTTCAAAGAATACCAATTAATTAAATTTCATATTTTATGTATTTGTAAATTTACGTTTTAAGCAATAGATTGCAATTTTTGTATGTAAAATAATATGCATTACTTTTCATGTACAATGGTGCATTAATGAAAATTGTAATATAATTTTTGTAGTAGTAGTTTATAATAATGAATAAAAAAAACACTTCATTTAAAAGTATTCCTGCACAATAAAACATTTCCTGACGATTCAAAAAATACACACGTAATTGTTCAAGTTTTCACTTCTGTCGGCACTCCCGGAGTGCCATTGTTTTTTTTTCTATGTTTTTGGCTATAGCAAGCAAGTTCTATTAGAATTTGGGGATATTTCGAAGAAAGGGGGCGCTGTGATCGATATTTTTGTTCCATTTTCACTATTGTACCATCTAAAAGTGTATGAAGTAATCTATCAAATTGAGCCATATTTTTTTTCTATGTTTTTGGCTATAGCAAGCAAGTTCTATTAGAATTTGGGGATATTTCGACGAAAGGGGCTGTGATCGATATTTTGTTCCATTTTCACTATTGTGTCAGCGAAAAGTGTATGAAGTTATGCTTCAAATTGAACCACATTTTTTTTCTATGTTTTGGGCTATGGCAAGCAGGTTCTATTAGAATTTGGGGATATTTCGACGAAGGGGTCGCTGTGATAGCCATTTAAAGATTTCAAATTCGAAAAGATTAAATTCAAAACGATTCGAAAATTCAAAAAAATAAAAAATCCTAAAACTTTTTTTCGTTAAATGTTCGGTCTTGATCTGGAGAATCCGGAACAATTTTTGTTTTGCCTCTATCTTAAACTAGTCGGATGTGCCAATCCCAAAACTTTCTTCTATCGCAGTCATGTTAATACTTCAAAATTCGCTATCACATCGCCAATAAAATCAATATTTTTCGCCATTCTCTTGTACGTCAGCTGCTTGCGAATCGTCGGGTTAGAGGGATGCGAACAACCGATGTATACAAAACTACGAAATGTCCTTCTGGCCTGAACCGACAGAAACATATAGCCTCCCTATTCCTTGGTTTTACGATTTTAGCTAATTTTACTGGAAAACACGAAGGTAAAATGCGTGGAACCTAAATAAAAAGATTCAATCCCAGTTCTCGTCAACATTGAATTTAAATGAGATTATCGCCAAATTAGTCCTTTAGAGCCAAGTTGGCTTCATTTATGGCAACTTATTTTGGTCGCCAAATTTTGCGATATTCCGCCAACTTTCGCCAAGTTTGGCGAGAATTTGACGTTGGCGAATATAAATATACAGTGATAAGCATATAATAGGATTAATGGTTACAACAATGAAAGAAAATTTGCCGAAACCATGTTAACTAAAACTCATAAATTAAACCCGTTTATGGGTTGGGTTGAGTTGGGTTGATTATTGACGGCCAATTATCTACACTTGGGATATAGACCCGGGGGGAGTGCCCTTCGTGGGGGTCTTCCTAAGGGAACCTAACCCGTATTTACGCATATACCCGTTTATGGATGAATTCTGCTGTCTTGTTTGAAAATGTCAGCCACTATAAAATTTCAAACCGCTATATCTTAGCCATTTTTTAAGATAGAGGAAAAACAAAAATTGCTCCGGATTCTCCGGATCAAGGCTAAATATTTAACGAAAAAAAGTTTTAGGATTTCTAATTTTTTTGAATTTGCACATCTTTTTGAATTTGAAATCTTTAAATGGCTATCACAGCGCCCCCCTTCGTCCCAAATTCTAATAGCACCTGCTTGCCATAGCCAAAAACATAGAAAAAAAATTAGGTTCAATTTGAAGCATAACTTCATACACTTTTCGATGATAGAATGAAGAGACACAGACGGACAGACGGACATTTTGTAAAAACATGTTTTTCGGAATCTCTGACCCCTAAAATGTGTAAATCCGTCGAAAATCGGAAGTCGAAAATCGGAAGTCGAAAAAATTTCGATTACAATACTTTCTTCTATTATAGATAGAAGAAAGTAAAAATGGCTGAGATATAGCGGTTTGAAATTTTAGGGTGGCTGACATTTTCAAACAAGACAGTAGAATTCATCCATAAATGGGGTTTAATTTATGAGCTTTAGTTAACATGGTTTCGGCAAATTTTCTTTCATTGTTGTTACCATTAATCCTATTATATGCTTATCACTATATATTTATATTCGCCAACGTCAAATTTTCGCCAAACTTGGCGACAGTTGGCGTAATATCGCAAAATTTGGCGACAATGAAGCCAACTTGGCTGTAGAGGACTAATTTGGCGATATTCTCATTCAAATTCAATGTTGACGAGAATTGGGATTGAATCTTCTTTATTTAGGTTCCACGCATTTTACCTTCGTGTTTTCCAGTAAAATTAGCTAAAATCGTAAAACCAAGGAATAGGGAGGCTATCTGTTCCTGTCGGTTCGGGCCAGAAGGACATTTCGTAGTTTAGTATTCATCAGTTGTTCGCATCCCTGTAACCCAACGATTTGCAAGCAGCTGACGTACAACAGAATGACGAAAAATATTGATTTTATTGGCGATGTGATAGCGAATTTTGAAGTATTAACATGACTGAGATAGAAGAAAGTTTTGGGATTGGCACATCAGACTAGTTTTTATATATTGTGCTCAAAAGATCTTGTAACATCGAATTCAAAAATATATTTGTTTTCATTTTAGATATTATATTTTCAGAGATATCGTCGAAATTATACTGGAAAAATATATCCTCCTCCCCTCCTATTTCCGAATCTATTTAAACTAAAATTATGAAAAAATTAGGGGTAGTAGGAGTTTATTAATTAATACATTTAATGTACGGAACCCTTTGAGCACGAGTTATACTTGCACTTGACCGATTTATTTGTTCTACAGGAACTTAGGATGCTGCCCATCGAGCCGGATATTTTCGTCAACGCGGCTGCATGTTTCCGACGTAATATGTGGCCAAATTTAACAAAAAATATTTTTAAATACTTGAAGCAATAACAAACAACGTGGAATTATCAGTTTTTCAATTAATTTTATTCCTTTCCTAAAACAAATTCTAAAATATGTAAATTTTTTTGCTGCCAAAAATGTATGTAATGTAGCTCCTTAATAAAAAAACGGAATTTTCTTCAAATATAACAGAAATATATCTTCGAATCACAGGGGTTTATTTCGACAATATTCTGCCAGTACTTTTTACGCTTTTTTTTTTCTTTTTTGAAAGAGCGCATGAACTAAAAGAAAGATAGAATACAAATGTCTATATATGTTATATAAAAAAATTATATCCTTCACATTTATTTCGCATTAGTCCTTTAAATTAATCTAACTTCTGAATTAGTCAATATTTCGTTAATTCTTAATAATATTTATTCCTATTTAATGTCCTTTTAAAAGTAAATACCCGTATATTAATAAATATCTTATCCCAAATCTTAATCTAAAATTTTAAGTTCATTCGTAACTTTTATCAGCTCCCCAATCTATAAAATTCCGAGAGACTCTTTCTCGTTTCGAATGTTTTTAAAAAGCCATTTTTTTTATTATTATTATTCCATGCTCGGTTTCGCGCGCTAGGTATTTTTCACTTCAAAATTAATGCGTGGCTCGAGAGGAACTTTTTCGTGTTCAAGCTTCTCCCTCTCGCCTCATTCGCTGGGCGGGAGTTCGCCTCTCATTCATTGGTTTGTGCGCACGTGACGTCGTATTTCTGTAGCTCTACGCTCAGTAAACAAAACTTGCTTACACGCTTTGAAGGGCGGATTTTTGACGTCTTTGGATGTATAACCAAATTGGTATCTGGTGTTGTAGTCTCGTAGAATTTTCATACAGCTCTTTAACATCTATTAAACGATGTAGTGAGCCATCGTGAAGACTGAGGGCTATAAGTTTATACCTGTGGGAACTGTTACTGCATCGCTCTTATTCATAAATAAACTATTTGTCTGGAAATTGGCTTCCGAATGGCACATTTGAAGTTACTGAAAAAATTAATAGCTCAAAAAGTATTTGTCACAAAATTGTTAGACAAACTGCGTTAGAAAAGAAACTTGATGTTACTGCATCGCTCTTATTCATAAATAAACTATTTGTCTGGAAATTGGCTGGTCTTTACTGGAGAAACTGTTCTGGTGTCTTTTCATTGCCTCACCTTTTCGCCATGATTATTGATATCGACTGCAACCTTCTATATCTTTAACAAACTGCCATTTTCTCGTGGAATATTACATCTCGTGGTATCTCATCTTCGTAAAAACACCACATATATATAAGCCGTTCTTAGTATGTAAGCCGTTCTTGGTACAAATCTACAGTTTTTGTCCGATTTGAATGAAACTTGATGTACATACGTTTTAAAACACGAGTAAAATCACTGTCAACTCTAAAAAATTCAGAAAGCATTATTTACCATTTTTTTCAAATATCTACCATAGTTTATCAATACAGAAACCTATTTTTTTAGCCACCCACAGGGAGGCTTATTCTTTCAATCTCTATCATTTTTCATGTTTATGAAAAGTCACAGCAATCCATCGTTGCCACAGGTTAATATCGGAAAATGAAACATTTGAAGTTACTGAAAAAATTAATAGCTCAAAAAGTATTTGTCACAAAATTGTTAGACAAACTGCGTTAGAAAAGAAAAAAATTGTTTTTTTCTTGATATACATTTCAAATCGAATGATTATGCCGTTTTTCAAATAATGAATTTCAAAAATTACCAAACTTCACAATGAAGTACCATAACGAAACCTTCACGCGTAAAAAGATAATGATAACGGTTGTTGCTTTCGGTCGAGAATGGACCAAACGATGTTCGCATTTTACTATTTTAACCGTTTTTAACAAAATTCTGTAACTTTAGAAGACTTTGTCTTTGAATAAGCAATAGAAATGCATAAAATCGTTACAAAAATGTTAAAATTACAAAAAAGGATAGATGCAAATTATCAGATATGAAAAATAAAAAAGAAATTTGGTACTTTCGTGTTATAGCAGCCACCAAGCATGAAATATTTTTGTTTCTGTTTTCATTAATATATTGTAAATTTGGTACTTTCGTGTTACAGCGGCTTCCAAGGATGAACTGCCAAGCGGCCAAGATTTATCACCAAATTATAAAGCATGTATGTCATTATAATAATATATGATATAATAACATTTCTGTACGTATGTGGCCAAGTTATAGCCATATATGATGCATATATGATGTATATACGACATATAAAACATAAATAATATGTGTATAATGACGTATATGGCACATATAGGAGTGTTTGGAATATATATATGCGTATATAGGATGACAATATAAGCTTTGCGATGATCTTGGCGAAATCATAACTGCAACCTTGGCAAAATCATGGGGAAGGTTCAGTAAGACCTTTTTGGTGCTCCCCCCAAATGTAAACCCCATGTAAACCCCTTCATGCAACATATCATTAGATGGATCTCGTCAAGCACTATGGTCTGGTCCTACTCTCCGCCTCTCACTCCCCCCCTTAAGAAACATAGTTCTCTGTTTCAATTCTTTTTAAATTTTAGTTTTTCCCATCTTTCTCAGCCTCTTTAAGCCCCACAGAGGACGTAGGCCTCTTCTAAAGGATCCAACGAAGTTAAAATCGTCGAAGCCGACATTTCTAAGAAGGTCCCGAGGCACTTTCTCCCATAGGACTGGAGTTACCCCCCCCCCCACGGGGGAGACATTCAAGGTGTTCAAACCCCGTCATGTACCATATCAAAAGTTTGATCTCATCAAGCACTTTTGTCTGGTTCTACTCTCCCCCTCCTTCTCTCTCGTCTCCTGTCAGGAGCACTTTTCTTATTTATTTTTTTCAATTTCTCATATTTATTTTAATTTTCTCCATTTTTCTCTGTTCCTATGGGCCGGACAGCTCCAAAATTTCACCAAAATTAGCTGTAAACCGCCTAAAGGTTATCCCCCCCGTTTCTTTTGGCGCCCTCGGTTTTTACGTATCTCTCTTGGGGGGCGAAAAGGGGGATCGCTTTTAAAGTCCCATCTCTCAATTGCAAGTGAGGATTCATTTTAAATCGGGTCTCGTAGAGCACTTGTGTTTTGTATAGCTCCCCCCTCCCCCCCACCGCTTTCCAAGATCCCGTCAATTAATGCTAACTCATCATTTGTTAAACAACTTCTCTTAGCTGTATCCATCATAAAAGCTGCTATCATAGAAGTTTTCATTACCTTTTTTAGGTTATCTATTAAGTGCTAAAATGCCTTGAACCATTAAAAACAGTTTAAAGGGTGTCATTAAGCCAGCACATTTGTAAACAACAACTACCTCGCCACGTCTCAGCCCATTGGAGCCACATCTTTTTACTATTATATTTATTAAAAATACTTCTATTCACCAATCATTTTGGGAAGATAATGAGATTTTTTTCGTATATTAGAATCATTACTATAAGTGCATTTAAATTACATAGTACATTTATTTAAATGTGTTTGGAGATGTGTCTGTCAAATATTGACATTTAGAAATCATTACATCGTAGCTTTTTTCAGCTTCAGCTTCATCCAAGGAGGCTCCTTGGATTTAGGTGGAGAATAATTGCCCACTGTTAATAAAAATTTGAATTAAAGAAAACAATGCAGTATTTTCCATTAATTCTTTAAAGATGGGTAAGTAAATAAAGATTTGAAAAAAAAAATGGTTTATCGGAAAAATATGACGTAATTTTTTTAATGTAAAACATCTATTTTAATTAAAAAAAAATAATATATTTTTTATACGTTCGACATAGTGGCGACATTGTTATTTCACCAGCTTCAAAATTATTATCCATTTCTTAAAAGAACAACATATTTTTGAGAAATAATGTTTTGCATCAAAAATCACATAATTTTAAAACGTAATTTTTACAAATTCTGTTTAAATTACATTGTAAATATAATTTCTGAGTTAAATTTAGTGTTTAATGTTTAAAATTTTTGAGTACAATTATGAGTACAGTAGTATTGGATTTCTTTAAATGCATTAACGTTTTAAATAGATAATGTGCATGTGACGTTACGCAGTAAAGTAAAGGTGTTTTTCTCAACTAATGGTACGCGAAAAGTAACAATTCTTTCAGAGTTAGGAATTCATAATGTATTATTTCCTACACATAATATAATGTATTCTAACTACTTGAAAATTACGAGAAACTTAGCGAAACTTCAACCAATTTAGTTCAACGATTTTCCTACGTTAAGTTGACAAACCATGCATATTATCTATAAATATAAATGCGTAATTGTACATGATTCATAAAGTGAATTTTTTTTAACTATACAAGTATCAGTTCATAGGAAAATCTATCCCCGACAAAAGTGTTGGCATATTTTAAATCATGTGCCAGTTTTCATTAAAAAATATTATTATTATTGCGATTACACAAAGTAGCGTATTTTGCACAGAATGTATCGGTCGACAAAGCATAACATCATTTTACGGTACAATCTTCCAGAATATTAAATTTTGATAAAATTTAATAAATATATTAAAGTTGATGTAAAAGTTGTTAGGATGTGCAATTTTCATTGGAGAATGGAATTTGCATTTGACATTACTCGCGTGAAATTTAAAGAAGAGCCGACGTCACTAATTAAACAAGAAAATTCCACTCCTATTTTTAAAAACACCATAATTATGGAAAAGAGCAAGAGAAAAACCAATTAAAAATACAGGTACTATTAGTTATCTTTCTCTGATACTTATATAATTCCTTATAATTTTAAAATATCTAAATAAAGGTAAAGCTAGGATAGTCTGCGCACAATTCAAAAGAATAGCAATAAAAAATCTAAATATTATTTTTTTGCTAAACTATTCATGAATAATTTTTACTTCATTTGTTTTTTATGCATTTCCATTGCTATTTTGTTGTTATGTTCAATTTAATAGAACAGTTGTAATAAAACCAAGAAAGTTATTTTGCGCAATCTGTCCTTACAGGGTTGGTGTGATTGCGCACATGGGTAGGAGAGATTGTTACTATTTATAACTACAATTAAATTGTTAACAATAATAATTATACTTAAATGACATTGTTGTAAGGTTTTTGTGAACAAATATTATTGTATTAGGAGTGAATATTTCAACCTAATGACTAAAGAATCAGAAAAAGAAAATAATTTAAAAAACGATTAAAAAATTTTAATTAAAGGAAAAAAAATTAAAGAATCAGAAAAAGCAAGTCCAGATAAGATTACAAAATAAAATTATGTTACTTAATAACACGTTTAACTTAAAATTAGTCCATTTTCACTTTTTTTATGCAAATTTACCAATAAGCTGCGTAATCTCTCCTAGCATGGAAACTAATGGGAACACTGCGGCATCTCTCCTAAGAAGTAGATGCACAAACTCTCCAATTTCAGTAGGAAAGATTGCGCGGCCTTTTATTTAAACATGACCTCTACTAAAACGAACCGTTGATGTTCACATTGTTAGTCTAGATTAGTAGCTGATGAGAAATCGTTTAAGTTTGACATATTTTGTACTATTGACATTGTATAGGAGTTCTGATGAACATCTATGAAAATTCAAGCAGTTACTTTGGGAAAACAAAACAATTTAGCAATATTTTATCTTAGACAGTCAAAGCAATCAACGTGTACTTTCAAGTAGACACTCCACTACTGTTGTTGTACAACTACCTGGAGTCGCTGAGCGCTCACTCTACTCCTTCCCCCTAAATCTCTATGTGCGCAATCTCTCCGACCGCGCCATCTCTCCTGGCTTTACCTTATAGTTATAAATGTCTCTGCAGGGCAATTTTCGCCGCTCATCAGAATACATTCCTGTTGAATTTCGAAACTCGCATAATCCTAAACTACAACACAAAAATCAATATGAGAATGCTCCATTATTGGGGTTCTTTTATCAGATTGTTTTCGCTATTCAAATAAATAAGTAACTCTTTTGCTTAACAAGTAAGTTTAGACTTAAATTGTTTTTGGAGCGTGATACACATTTTTATTTTATTGATAGATCTAAAGCTGTTGAAAGTGTGGCATTTTGAAATAAAAATACCAAAAATATATGAGAGTTAAAGGTATTTTTCTACTTATTTTATTTATTTTTAAACTTTTATGCTCAACCACGTTTTAATTATTATTTTTTGAATATCATATAACTTTAAATATCATATAACAATATCATATCATAAACTGTTTTGGAAAAGAAACATAATTTATGTTGATTTTTAGATTATTCTAATCAAATAATAAACATATCTAAAGTCACATGTTAATTAACAAATTTCCTAAAAAATATTTACTTATATAATCAATATAATCAATAAAAAATATTCTTTGACACGAAAACTTCAATTAAATCATCTTCTATGAACGGGATAAATGTAAAATATAATAAATAGGAATTCTAAAATAGAATAAGGACAACAACAAAAAGAAAATTGTTCCACACTTAATCTTAGCGAAAGAATATGAAATTTTAAGCTCATGAAAGAAATTGAATTCATCACATAGATAGAAACAGAAATACGCAAATTGTGATTATCAGAAGTATTATATACTATAACATATGATAAAGGGTTTGTTAATTGTATATGTTGCTTAATTAATGCATTAATTTTCTTTAACCCTTAATTGCATAGTGATGTAAATTTCCATAACTTTTTATTTAACTTTTAATAAATAAATCAACTTCTTCGCCACCACTATATTTATATAGAAATATTAATACAGTAAATTTCCCGTGAACTATGTTGCTGAACAAACTTAAAAATCTATCTTAAAATTTCTGGTGTCTAATATTTAATATATGCATAAAAAAACGCAATTGTAAAAGAAAAACTCATGCAAATAAGGGTTAAATGTTACGTGAACGAAGTCACGGGTAACATCTAGTGCTGTATAAAAGTAATGGTATGTTATACGATACATATATACTTTTTAAAGTACAAATAGTGCATGAATTTATGTAAATCAAATGCAATTTTAAATATATGTATATTTTTAATTATATTTTAATATAAAAACTTATTTGAGAAATGTACAATTTAAAAAAAAAATCACTATTCTAATGTTATATGTCGAGTCTAATCCTATACACTTGCTTGAGAATAAAAATTTCAACATGTGCCTAATGTAAAATCTTTCACATGTCAATAGATTTTTACTCTCGCTTAAGTCTATTCTTCAATTTACTACCGATAAAATGGATACTCATGTCATTTCTTTGATTTCCTGTTTACTTTCGATTGGACGAATCTTGAAAAGAGATTCATTCCGTTTCTTTTCTTAAACTTGTTTCATAGAAAAATATGCGAGAAATATTTTTTTTCATGGATGATTTTTCTTTTTTCTTTTTTCACGATAAACTAAAACAGATTATAATATATTGCATATTCTAAAGTAATGCATTTTAATCTAATATTCTGTCTCTGCCGCCAAGCCTAATGGATTATTTACAACAGAACATAACTGATATTATAGTTATACCTAGAGCCGCCGGTAAGACTCCAAAATGGTTAAAAAATTATTGTTTTCCCTTTTATGAATAACTAGCTGACTCGCCCGACGTTGCCTGGCCCGTGATAATAAATTAAAACAAATCTCAAGTTTGTATGATTTTATATCTTTAACCCGATTTTGTAAAAAAAAATATTTTTTTAAATGACATTTAAGACGATAATGCTAAAGTAGTGTATTTATGATCCATATAATTACACATTGATAAAATTTTAAAATTCATGTATTTACTTTTCCATTAAAATATTACTTAAAATTTATTAACATTTTGAATGTATATCCTGGTGGGGAAAGTGGAACTAAAGTCTCTTAGGCGATCGAAATCAAGTCGAATGAGCCAAACCCCGACGTAATCGGGCTCATAGGACTCGAAACATCACTCTAGTTCCCTCTTCAGCCTCCAGGGTACATGTTGTGTTCAATATGAACATGACCGAAATCTGTAAGGCTATCAAATTCAAATCGAATGAGTCAAACCCGTTTGAACGAATCTTGAAAAGACGACTGGACGAATCTTGAAAAGAGAATCATTCCGTTTTTTTTCTTAAACTTGTTTCATAGAATAATATGCCAGGGATGTTTTTTTTCATGGATGATTTTTCTTTTTTCGCGATAAACTAAAACAAATTATAATACATTGCATATTCTAATGTAACGCATTTTAATCCAATATTCTGTCCCTGTCACCCAGCCTAATGGATTATTTGCGATAGAACATAACTGATATTATAGTTACTAGATGGAACCCACCAAAATTTGACGGCAAACAACTTGATAGTACCATAAAAATAAAATTCATAGCTGCTTTAAAATGTTTGAAACTTTTGCAGAATAATTCCAATAAATAAAAAACCCACCTTAAATTAAAGCTTGAATGGAGAACAGCAATTGGCTAAGTTTCACTGGCACATGCACTCACAAAATTTCTTTCATCTGACACATTTAGCGCTGTTGTGCCAGTAAATGGAAAACCATGGCACAACAGTGAGAAATCATACACAATTGTCATTATACGATGTCAGTTAATGCAAAATGCTTTTATATACACTACAGTTTTCCATCTACTAATCCAATAACCATTTTGTCATTATAGTGCATCTAAATACAGTTTGTGATATAGTAAAAAACTTAGCATTCGTCACTCAGCGAGTAATACTGAAAATTTGGCGATTGACTTTATTGCCAAACTTAATAGTCACACTTACCAATTGCAACGATTGAATGGAAAATGAGATTTTTTTTCTGGTGTCGCTTGACAAATTTCACTTGACAAATTTCGCTTGACAAATTCATAGTGGGGAGCATAATATGATTAAGCGGTCACATACCTTTCCATCGATATATCACATGAGGGGTGTGTGCAAAATTAGAAAAGTACCCCCTTGGGGTCAAAATGGTGGGATGGACCCCGGAGATGCATAACATGAATAAGCTGTCAAAGACCCTTCCAATGACATGTAACATGAGGGATGTGTGCAAAATTCAGAAAAGTACTTCCTTGGGGGGGTCAAAATTTGGGGACGGACACGGGAGAAACATAATATGATTAAGTGGTCACAGACCTTTCCAACAATGTATGACATGAGAGGTGTCAACAAAATTTAGAAAAGTGCCCCCTTTGGGGAGAGGGAAGTGGCCGGATGGACCCTGGAGATGCATAATATGAATAAGCGGTCAAAGACTTTTCTAGCGATATATCACATGAGGGGTGTGTGCAAAATTTAGAAAAGTATCCCACTTGAGGGGGGGGGGAGATGGACTCCAGAGATGCATAACATGAAAAAGCGGTCACAGGCCTTTCAACTTGAAACTTTTTTCTCAAAGGCATTTGAGAATATTATTATTTTTTACCCGAGACAATTTCACGATATTCTTATTTTTTTTGCATAATTCGTCAAACGTTCATGGAAAAAATCATGAAATTCGCTAACCAATAGTCGATAAATTAAATAATTCAACAATCGATAGCAGTAAAATTGGTCAATCAATAACGGAAAAATCACGAAATTCATCAAATGGTCTCCCGTAAAAAAATTGTCCTGCACGCTGATGTGATGATCAAAAGGGTTTTGAAGTATAGGACAAAATTAGCACTCGTCAATCGGCGAGTAATTCTGAA
Source organism: Maratus michaelseni (assembly GCA_963931845.1). Lineage (NCBI taxonomy): Eukaryota > Metazoa > Arthropoda > Arachnida > Araneae > Salticidae > Maratus > Maratus michaelseni. Next base: position 97,613 of record CAWVPG010000134.1, on the reverse strand, counting down.
AATTTGGTGGTAGACTTTATTGCTCTCACTGGTCAAACATAATAGTCACACTCGCCAATTGCGATGATTGAATGGAAAAAGATTTTTTTCCCCGCTGTCGCTCGAAAAATGTCGAAACCATTTGGCGAATTTCACGATTTTTCCCCCGAAATTGACGGATTGTGATTTTTTTTTCTCGAAGCCATTTGACGATATACGAAAAATCTTCCCCCCGAAACCTGTTTATGAATTTTGCGATTTTTCCGCTATCGATTGACGAATTTCGCGATTTATCGACTGTCGATTAACGAATTTCAAGATTTTTCCCCATGAACAAACAAATTGCGCACTTTCTATTCGCTAATGTGTGACAAATTTCGCAATTTATTTCTGCTGCCGTTCGACGATTTTTGCAATTCTGTTCCGCGATTGTTAGACAAATTTCACTATTTTTCTCCCGAGATCATTTGACGAATTTTGTGATTTTTTCCCCCCGAACCTATTTGATAAATTTCTCGATCTTTTTCACGACAGTTAGACAAAAAAAATTTTCCGGCAATACCTGATTTCTTTCCCGACACCATTTGACGAATTTCGCAAAATTTTTATCAAGTATTTGTAAATTTGTTATTGGCTAGTGCTGAAAAATTGGCGAGTAAAAAAATCCATGTACTGGCCAGTGGCCATTGAGTAAAAAAGTTAATTTTTACCTATATTTTGAAGGTATTTATTTTATTTGTTGTATTGTGTATAAATACCTAGATGTCGATGATCTTTCCCAAATATAAACATTTAACTGCATTATCTATCATCATACTACCAATAGAAGATAATACTGTCTCAGTTGCACTTACTTCCAAGTACACCCATGAGGTGCTTCAACGCACTAACCCTTATACAGTAGATTCCCTTAAATCCTCAAAGCTTAAAACCAGAGGTTGTGGGGATTTCAGAATTTTGTTGATTTCTGGTCACTGTTTTGTTTACATTTTTAAACAGTTATTTGAATTTAACTTGCACTTGAAATTATAATGATTGCTTACAATAAAGTAAAATTGTAAAAAATAAGAAAATTATTTTTTTTATGTTAAAAGGAAAAGAGCAATATATAATTAATGCATAACTAAATATGCATAATGATGCGATAATTTTTTCTTGAATTATTCAATGACACTCTCTTTATAAATATACACCAATAATCCACATCAAAATTTTAAAATAAAGTTTTATTTCATGTTTTAGCCATGCTTAATAACCAGCCATGCTTAATAATAGCTTGATTAATACATAAATGTATTTGGTCAAAAGAAGTGATTGCCACTGATATCAATGCCATCTTGAAAACTTTCAGAAATAAATTTATGCTTTCTTCATGAGAAAACATGAAATCAATGATATTAACCAGAATTTAATGTTAAAATGTGTAGAAAATTATATTAAAAAACTTAAATTTTTCACCTACAACTTAACTGTAAGTTTCATTGTTTACATCAGAAACGATGTGTGGATTTGAGGAATATGCAGATTTTAGGGTTACGGATTTGAGGGAGTGTACTGTAGATAACCTTCCAGCAGGCATGCTATTGAAAAGTTTTCAACAAAGTGCGACCACTGGTCAATGGTCCTGAAATTTTGAAGTGGTCAGGGGAAAAAAATACTTTTGCCTGGAAAACTTAGAAATTTTGAAACAAAGACGACTTTTTTTTACAAATAAAAGATTTCCTTCAATTATTTCTCTTAGAAAACAAACAATTATTAATTAGGCTTATGCTAAAATAATTTTTGGTTCTTGTCGATTATCCCATAGACCACTTTTCATAAAAAATACCTATCGCCAAATTACACGTGTTTATGTCGTCAATAGATTTTTAATTTGACATTTATCTGTATATTTAATGTTTTAACGATTTATTAGTTATTTCATTAATAAAAGTAACAATTACGTCTAAAGTGCATCACCAAGATATTAAAACAGAAAAATCTTTGATAAAATGTTGCGATGCATACTTAACATCAGTTTCCTAAAATTAACAAATATTCACGTTTCTACTTTTTGCTAGGAAAAATGTGAGCATGATCACTGAATGGGAAAAAATATAAAATAAATAAAATGCTGATAAAGTCGGTTTCCCCCATGGCCATACATAACAGTGAATAATAAATTTGAATACAATTATATTTCATAAAATTAGTATTTGCCTTAATCTTGTTAAAAATTTCTAAATAAATTTGGAAAATATTACTGAAATAAAACAGTGGTATTCAAAATCCAGTATCCTTGTTATGTATGCCCATGAGGCATATTTCCTAAATCAGCCAAAAAAGATCAACCCCCCCCCCCTTTAAAAACAAAATGCATATATGCAAAATATTTATAGTACAACATTATATTTATAGTACAACATTAATATTATATAGTACAACAAAAATTACCTGTACAGATTTGTTAGGAACTTTTAAAATTTTCATCACAAACTTTTCACAAAAATATTAAAAATTCTTGTTGCCGCATCTAACTCTAAATGTCCAAGGCTTACCGCAGCGTGCTAAAGTAACTCGAGATGAATGAACACTTCTAGACAGGAAAAAGCTCTCACCTCATTGGCTGAAACATCCCGGAATCCAAATCTGTCTCTGGATAATAAAAGCCTCTCAGCTGATTCGCTGAATGCTGACGCATGCGTATAGAACCCATTTTTGCACGAGTTGGCAGAAAAACAGTTTAGCTTTAAATATATGGATACCTATAGCCGCCTCTAACACTCCAAAATGGTTAATTAATGATTTTCCTTTTATGAATAACTAGCTGACCGCCCGACGTTGCCTGGCCCGTGATAATAAATTAAAACAAATCTGAAGTTTGCATCAAGTTTGTATTTCTTAATCGGGTCCATAGAACCCGATATTAGAGTTGCAAAGGCTAGAAAAAACCCGGTTTAAACCCGGGAATAAACCAAGTCTTTTGGGAATAAACCTGGGAATAAACCGGGTCCATTGGAATTAAACCTGGGTATAAACCGGATTTTTGCAACTCTACCCGAGATAGAAAAGGCCCCCTAGCGGTTAATGTTGCAACACAAATATTTAAGGTCATCAATATCAAGTCGAATGAGCCAAACCTCGGCATAATCGGGTCCCTAGAACCAGATATACTCTGAAATGAAATAAATCGCAGATAAATCAATGGCTTCTCCTTTTGAACTCGCGCAGCAGGGGTGTACCTACCGATTAGCAGTCAGAGCAAACAGCTCCAGGCGCACGGATCCGAAAGGCGCAAGATTGGTAAGGATAAAATAAAGATTTGAAAAATATTTGCATATTTCTTTTATTAATTATCACGTAGAATCCGAATTACATACACTTGCATATGTGCATATGTATTTACGCATTTTTTATAAATGCATATAAGTGTATAAACAGTTCTAAAAATCATACAAAGTGCATATTTTATATTATATTTTCAATAAAAAAACTAGTCGGATGTGTCAATCCCAAAACTTTCTTCTATCTCAATCATGATAATACTTCTAATTTCGTCATCACATCGCCAATAAAATCAATATTTTTCGTCATTTTGTTGTACGTCAGCTGCTTGCTAATCATCGGGTTACCGAGATGCGATCAACTGATCTATACTAAACTACGAAAAGTTCTTCTGACCTGTACCGACCGGAACAGATAGCCTGCATATTCCTTGGTTTTATGATTTTAGCTAATTTTACTGGAAAACACGAATCTAAAATGCGTGGAACCCAATTAAAGAAGATTCATTCCCAGTTCTCGTCAACATTGAATTTGAATGAGAATATCGCCAAATTAGTCTTCTACAGCCAAATTGGCTTCATTTGTGGCAACCTATTTTTGTCGCCAAATTTGGCGATATTTTGCCAATTGCCGCCAAGCGTGGCGAGAATTTGACGTTGGCGAATATAAATATATAGTGTTAAGCATATAAGAATAGGAACAATAGTTACAACAATGAAAGAAAATTCGCTGAAACCCTGTTAACTAAAACTCATAAATTAAACTCGTTTATGGATGAATTCTGCTGTCTTGTTTGAAAATGTCAACCACCCTAAAATTTCAAACCGCTATATCTCCGCCATTTTTTAATATAGAGAAAAAACAAAAATTGCTCCGGATTCTCCGGATCAAGGACGAACATTTAACCGAAAAACTTTTAGGATATCTAATTTTTTTGTACATCTTTTTGAATTTGAAATATTTAAATGGCTATCACTGCGCCCCCTTCCGGCGGAATATCCCGACATTCAAGTAGGACCTGCTGGATACAGCGAAAAACGTATTAAAAAAATTTGGTTTAATTATCTGCATAACATCATACACTTTTCGATGATACAATAGTGAAAATGGAACAAAAATATCGATCACAGCGCCCCCTTTCGTCGAAATATCCCAAATTCTAATAGAATCTACGTGCCATAGCCAAAAACATAGAAAAAAAATTAGATTCAATGTGAAGCTTAACTTCATACACTTTTCGATGATACAATGAGGACGGACAGACGGACAGACAATTTGTAAAAACATGTTTTTCGGAATCTCTGATCTCTAAAACGTGTAAATCCGTCAAAAACCGGCAGTCGAAAAACATTTCGATTACAATACTTTCTTCTATTATAGATAGAAGAAAGTAATAATATATATATATTGGAAATTTATACTTTCCCAAATCCTCATTATTTCCTAGACAGAAAGTCGTTTAATGCATGATTGTGGAGGTGGCATTCAAGAAAAACTTTTTATTATGGCGCCATCCTCTCATATGTTTAAATGCTTTTGATTTAATAAAAACATACAGGGGAGCGAGTAGGGAATCTTATTTCATGCATGAAATATGTTTATTCATTATCTGACTCTGAAAAAAGTGTAACATTTTATAATATCTTCAACAGTGTATAAATCTTCAGAAATGTAAAATTTTATTTAACGCAGTTATTTTCTCAAATATAACACTACCGTGTAGAAAATACCTAAAGTAAAATCAGATAAACGTTAATTAATTCAGATCTAACGTATCCAAATGTAGTAATAATCGTTTAAAGATGGAAACTTTTTAGAAATCGATCACTCTTAAATAATAAAAGGAAATATTTTAGAGTTAAAAGTAACTTTGCTTTGGATTTGTGTGTATAATGTTTGGAGTAATATGCCATTAAACAAATTGAATAATCCCAGTTGCTTTTTACTTGGAGTACATACATTCTATATATCATATAGACGGCAGCACAAAATTTCTCGAGTATATTTCCGTTCATTGGAGAAAATTTCTGAAGGGAATTTTTCAACTGTGTTTCTTAAATGAACTGAACTTTTGCTTACTATGTAGTATATATACAAATATATAGACAATAAAATGGGTTTCACACATTAATTTATATTTGTCCGACTATTGATGATAATTCAAGAAATTCGGTTTTCCAATTGTTTACTTACACATCACCTATTAAACGGTGAAGTTTTATTACAGTATTCTAAGAGTTCATAATCTATGTTTTAGGCATGATTTTTCGGTCTTGTTTAATTTTTGGAATGGAAATTAATTTATCCTCTTGTAATTCTATTTTCGTTAATTAGTTTAATTTTAAATCTTTCTTATTTTATATAAAATAATCAACGAATCCTACATACATTCATATTTACATACTAGTATTGGGTTGTTCGGAAAGTTCATTTCGTTAGGGAAAATCAATTTGCACCGGAAAATTCTTCCCGTCAATTATTTGACATTAGCTATCGGAATTAATATCTAAAAGGATAGAATTTTTCTGTACGAACCAACTTTCCCAAACAGAAAGAGCTTTCTGAACAACCCAATAACTGCTGTAATCTAAAGCTTACAAAGACAAACCTCTAAACCTATCAAATTGGTCTGGTAATTAATTGCGCCAGTCCGCTTTTTTGATGGGGAAATAGCCTATCTCATACTTATTTTTATTCTATTAATTTAATCATTCGTACATATATTTAAACTAGCAAATTTTGAATGCTGAATTATGTAACCCTGTAACCATCTGGACCGTGTTTTTTGTTCCCAGACACCATAATAAAATGGCTGTAGATAACTATTTTTAACAGAATTATCTTTTGAAAAGTATATCAAATGAAGGGATATGAAAGATGTTATAGCATTAACCGCAATTAAAAAATATATTTTTTGGGGATTTACAAGCATTCTTGTGAAAATACAGGAAAATCCCCAGTCGGTCATAGGGTTTTAATATACAATAAAAACAATCATACAAAAAAAATGAAACATGAATATCTTCATCCACTCCAAAATAATCATTATTCAAAATTAATTCTTCTTTGACTAAAACATTTTACACATGTATAAAACAGTATTTATAAATTAAATAAGTGGGTAACCTACCTGTACACACATTCTATACTATGTTGTCAAATCAGATTGAAAAAAAAAACTGTTGTAATGTAATGATAATTTGAAAATGATAGAATACAAGTATGTAATTGTACATCGACAATATATTTCATGTGTTTTATATATTTGTGTGTGTGTGTTAAATGTTTGATATAATAATTACGATAATTTTTGGAGTTACCTGTTCTTGTTGATTATTATTTCTTTTGTTTTTAACTACTCTAAATGTATTTTAGTTCCTACACATAAGAACTCTATTCCCTAATTCAAAAAATCAAGCAAATTTGATTTTATCCATAAATGTTGAGTGAAAATTAGAGAAGGAATAGAAATATCTTATTTTGATTTGCCACTCTCATTAATTAAATTTTATTTTATTCAAATTATACAAAAGCATCCACAATATCATATTAAATGAATTATAAATTAACCCAAATGAAATTAGCGTAATTAAACCGTGCTTCTAAAAATGTCTCTATCCAAACATTTTGTTTCTTACAAATAATTAAACCTTTGATAATATGCCGAATTTAATTAATGATTATTTTCTTTAATACACTTTGCTTTTGTGTTAAAATTTTAAGATAATTTTAAAAACACACATTTTTGAAAACTTCTTACTTATACCAGAAAATATTTGAAGTAAACTTATTATAATTTGTCATTTAATAATAAATTCAATTTCCTACTAATTATTCAAATATCAAAGGTAATCTGCTATTAATAAAGAACAAATGTTTTATTATTTCAAATGAAACACGTCTTATAATACTATTTTCTAATTTTTGTGAAAGCTGATTATTTTAGTCACAGACTTCTCAGTATGAGAAAACTAAAACAAAATAGCTTCTTAAACAAATTTTATTACAATAATTAAATCAAATTTTGTTTTGACGTGATATTAAATATTTTCTTAAAGCGTCACTTTATTTGAAAGTTTGAAAACTATATTATATAAAGTAAAACAAAAGATTAATTTAAGAAGATAAGAATCTCTAAAGAAGAGGAGTCAAAATCCAAAAACTTATATGTTTTATATTTATCGAGAATAAAAGATGCTAAATCTATGTAAAAGAAAATTTGTATCATCATTTAACTGAAAAGCATACATATAGGGCACAGTAGTATAAAATCTATAACTTATTATTTAGCACTTTTTGAAGCTTTAATTTCCATAGAAACCTTCTGGGCGTCTGAAACCTTTCCTGCATTTTTATGAAATTTCTCATAAAATTCAGGTTAATTTAAATTTTTTTCTTGCTATTTGGTTTTAAAATACCTTTCATGGCCTTCCATCTTAAATATTTAATAAAATGCACTTCTGTTAAAAATAATGTTCTCTATAGACATTTTAAGGTACTTTTAGGAAATTGAAAAATACAGGACAGCCGCTGCAACTTTACGTGCATACGTTACACTTATCTCTTTACCATAATACTATTTTGAATACATGATTAGCTCCTCACACTTTTATTATTAAATGATTTTTTATATAAAAAGTTCAAAGCATCTTGTCTAGCCACCCCCCCCCCCCCGATTGTGTAAAAGCGCATGGAAATGTTAATCTTAGAGGAAATTAAAAAGTATTGACTTGCTTTTAAAAATGAACATTATAACATTATATTTTCAAGACTCCCAAATGGCCCGCTTTTTGAATACCGGTATTTTCTTAGAAATAATTCATTGTTAGATTTTTCATGCAAATTTTGCAGAAACCACCTACGGAGGAAAATGTTTTGCGGAAATGTTGCAGGAACCTACCATGAAATTTTCTGTTAAAAATATTGGTATTCAGCTGGAGGACCATTTGGGAGCGCTGTATTTTACTTTACAACTTTAACTAACGTATTAAAATAACAATATTTCAATTATAAGACTGATGACTTAATATAAAGTATCTAAAGACAAATGGTTAATTTACTTTCTTACAATCTGCGATATTGCAGAAAAAATATTCACCTCCTTTCTTTATCAGCTTTATAAATGTCATAATCATTGTTGTCCATGTAGTTTTGACTGCATTTTACCAAGCATTGCTTAATCACTCTTCAATAATTGTTTTCGATGTTTTTTTTTTCACTTGTAAAATATCCCGCTTTATACAAAGGCAATGCGGATCGGAAGCAATCCGTAAAAAATGTCCTTTGAAATCATAGCAACAATTGCATTGTGGGGAATAGATCTTTATTAAATATGAAGAAATAATACTGCAAAAAGAATTCAATAACTTCACGTGTGTTCGTATTTCAGAATTTTAAAAACTACAAAAAAAGAAAATAAAACAGGAATGATAAAATTAACTTTTAAACACACAAACTACATAATTGCCTGAATGGTAATACCGGAATTATAGAAAGTATTTTGACCGCTACCCGCTAGAAGACAGCTTAAAATGTGTCAAAAGTGAGACATCCGCTTTCACCGAATTTTAAAAATTTACCATGCTTTCCCTACATTATTTATCGCTTATATTGTTTTAAAGATTTTTCAATAATTCCCGTTATTACTTGGAAAATATTTGTCATTATTATATTTCAGTATTTTTAATGGGCTATAAAGATTCTACAGTTTTAAAAACACATTTTGCATGGATAAATCATTTCTTATAGAAAAATAGAATAGCTTTATATGAAACAAATTGCTAGAAATATTATGTTGTAAAGAAATAAATGTATGCCAAAATGCATGCTGGAATGTAAACATGCATCATCATATAAGTTTTAGGAAATTTCTGCTCCCGTGCTTTCGCAAGTAGAACTGCCGTTTTGCATGTTGCCCCAATTTATCTTTTTTACATAATCCAGAGTGTAAAATAACACTTCTTACTCTATGGATAAGTTAAAAATATGATACGAAAGAAAGTAAACTATGTAAAACTATCTCATTATGAAAGCTCTGTGGAAAAAACGTAAAAAATATTGACATAAAAAAATACATTTGAAGTCAGAACATACATATACAATACATGAATAGAAACGAAACTCACAAAGACCGCCAGAGTAAACAATAATTGTTATAAAATTTATGAAAACACAAAATAAAAGAAAAAATTAATATGGAATAATACTGACCTAAAATATCGAAATAGCAATGGAAAAAAACACTCATGTGCAGAAATACAATGACCCCTCACTTTTGCACATTTTACTTATATTACTCTCTTCTATAAGCAGATTCCTTCATATCCCATCATCGCTATAGGAATCATGTAAATGTCTTTGCAGAAATGCTAGTTTTTTCTCATGCGTCGGTAATAAATTCGTCAATAGAACTTTTTTGCCTTCTATATTATTATTTTTTTTTAGATTTCCTCATTTAACTGACATATTATTAAATGAGGAATCATCTGACTTATATTATTAAAATACCATTCATATACTTAACAGTGTTTTCTTTTTTATTGATATGAATTACGATGTTTTTTCTGATTATTTAAAATACATATCATGTTATAAAGCATATAAAACGCTTGAAATGTTGATAATTTGATTCCAGAAAATTATTGATTTTACTCACTATTTTACTTGTGACTCATTCTTACTCATTATTTTTTCTTAAATTACTTCGTGATGGATAATTTGACATCGTATTTCTTTAGCTAACAATAATTAAGATCTTGGAATTTACAATTTTCTTTTATTATTTAAAATACATATCATGTTATAAAGCATTTAAAACGCTTGAAATGTTGATAATTTTATTCCAGAAAATTATTGATTTTACTCACTATTTTTCTTGGGACTCATTCTTACTTATTATTTTTCATTATTTTTCTTAAATTATTTCGCACTGATAATTTGACATCATATTCATTTAGCTAAGAATAATAAAGACCTTGAAATTTACAATTTTGTCAGACTTAGAAATAAATATTTATGCTTTACGTCTCAATCAAAATCCAATTTATATCACAGCAAAAAAAAAGCATTTTAAAAATAAAATAGAATTTTATACATATTTACTAAATTCATTTTAGCTTTTCGGCGGTATCAAGTGATAAATGATAGATAAATGTATCCAGTAATAAATTATGTGGTTTATGGCTTACGTAACTTAATAGGAATTTAGAACGAATGATTTATAAGTTTCACACACTTTTGATAGAATTAATATTGTGCAAGTGATATGCTTGAATTATTGAACTTAGTTCGAAAATGCATATCCATGCATTAAATATCACCAAAATTCTGTTAGGTTTATTGTCGAAAGAAAATTGATTGTTGAAACATATTTATTATAATGAAAGAAAATATCTATTTATATAATCAATTGAAAGATGAGTTTGCAAAATAGCGTGATTTAAATTTGTTGAATTGATGGTTAAAAAAATAGATTATTTTTAAACATATTATGTTTATTTAAAAAGTTAACAAAAAGTTTAACTACTTATATGAGGGAGTCGGGGCTAGAGAGTGCTACGCCACATTTTTGAACTTCTGAGATATTTCAATTTGAAAATTTGATCAAATACTCAAATCAAGATATATAACAGAAAGTTTTTTGCCACTGTCTTAGTAACATTTGAGACATTCTTAGTAACAATATGGCATGACTTTAATGATATTACAATAACGTTTTTTGTAAATTAGCTATCTTCATTTGAGGCATAAACGTTTGGGGCAAAAAAGAAACTTGGTACAAATGCTGCCACCAAGTGACATTAGTGACAAATTATATGTGGGATATTTTAATTTACAATATTAAGCAACATATTAAAGTGTTATATTTATTTCACCAAAAATGTGGCTTGGAACTTTCTTGCCCCGAACTCGGCCTTTCGGAAGAACTTGGTTTTCCTTCGTCAGGCGCTAAAAAGACGTTCAACCACTTAGAGGGCAGGGACAAGGGCCGAAAACAGAAATCTTACTCCTTCCATCTAAATGGTTGCACGTCTTCTTTGGGCCTAACGAAGAAGGACAAAGTTTTTTCGAAAGGCAATTCTTATTTTATGGTGTTATTAAGAAGTCTTTTATGGTATCACACTAGTTAATTGAAAACTTTCATGTGACTTATATACATGCCTGCCGAAATTAACAGATTGATTACTTTCGGCATAAAAAATTTGCGATCTAGTTTTTATAATCAAAAATTAATTTTTTACAAAAATATTTTATAGATAAATTTACATATTGAAATTAAATAGAATTAACATGTTTAACATTTTAACACCAATTATAATTAAGAAATATAATATTATGTTTTAAAATATAATTCCTCCAAACGTTTGCTGCACAATTGATATAATTCATATTTATAAGTTATTTTATACCAGGTGCGTCTCTAATAAAAATTTAACTTAGTATCTTTACGTATGGTAAATTGTAACAGAGAATAATTTTATAATGTATTCTTAATGACGTTACATTATTAAACATCATCAATAATTCATCCTAAAATATATTTAATGAAATGTGTCAATACATAATTTATATTATAAGAGATCATTAATAATTATATATCTGTTACATGAACGGAATGCAGTTAAACATTTGTTTAAATCGTAATTATTGAATATTTCATTAATTCAAATCATGTAAGCGAGAAAACAAGTATTTGAGGATTTAAAATTTTCAGTCGTTTTTTATTTTGTAAATTCATAATTCTTTGGTTAGTCATTAAAATTAATATTATGTATAAATACTATTTTAAGTAAATTACATATTTGATAAAAATAAACGTTTAACGAAATAATTGAACATTTAATGTTTTACATAAACATTTTAATTAACATAAATTTAGATGCAAATTGACTGAAGGGATTACTAACATTTTAATTAGTAAGACTATTAAGGTGATTTTTGAATATGAATAATTAAATGACTGAAATGTATTTGAATAATTCTTTATAGATTAAATTACAAATTTAGTATACTTGTGTCCAAAAATTAAGGGGCAAAAGACGTTCCTACCAGACGTTTCGTCGAATATCTTACTGAAACTCGTGAGGAACTGCCCGGAATACCCTTGAACTTTGAGGATGTAAAGAACATGTTTGACTTCATGTTTTTCAGTGAAGATTTTGACCTGAACACAATTAGTGGTGGTGGTGGTGGGGTGGGGGGTGAATAATCATTTTAATAATAAGATATTATTTTCGATCACCCAAGTAACAGAAAATGCTATAAATGATCTGTCACTGTAGCAAATAACTATCTCATCAAAAACAACTCGTTGTAAATGATCCCGGCAAGCCACAAACCTAAAACGTCAGTCACAAAAAGAAGTGATATCACATAAAAAGAACCGATATAGAAGTGCATACTCCGAGTCCCGTGTAAAAATCTATCACCACTCATAATGTTTCCAAAGGACTCGGAGTGAGGTACAGTATGTGAAAACTGCTTGGCGACCTGCAGGCTTTTATAATATATGCAGTATATCAATTTTGAAAATCGAAAAAAATAAATTTTTAATTTTTGTTACATCATTTTTTAAATATTTTTGTATGCGAAAGAACTGACAGAACGGATTTTTCCCCAGATCTATGCGAATCCGCTTACGCTAGAATTACTGCAATATATCTCAATTTAGTTAACGTTTATTATAAGGTACAATGTTATTAATATGCGTATGATCATCATATATATATATATATATATATATATATATATATTACAAACTCAAAGTCTTTACATGTTTACTTAAAAAATCCTCTTCGTAAGAGTGGTGTTTCTAGTTTAAATAATGGTAAATAAAATCAACAAATTGATTTTTCAAGCTCATAAATAAGAAAGGACATGCAAGCACAGAAGCTTCAACTTTTTACAATTTTATGGGAGCAAAACAAATAAATTAAATTAAATTAAATTAAAATAATATAGTCATATGTAATTGCAGGAAACGCAAACATTATAAAAGCCTGCAGGTCGCCAAGCAGTTTTCACATACTGTACCTCACTCCGAGTCCTTTGGAAACATTATGAGTGGTGATAGATTTTTACACGGGACTCGGAGTATGCACTTCTATATCGCTTCTTTTTATGTGATATCACTTCTTTTTGTGACTGACGTTTTAGGTTTGTGGCTTGGCGGGATCATTTACAAAGAGCTGTTTTTGATGAGATATCACTCCTTTTTGTAAGTTATTTAATTTCAATTATACGGATTCCATTTTTATTCAGAAAAGAAAAGATAAAAGGGGAAAAAAATAATAGTGATGCTATAAACAGAATTATACATCAGAATTATACAATTTATTGAGTGACTTATTCCAATGTACATGTCGCTACCATAACAACTGGGAAACTTTTATATTAATTTCCTTACATTGTATTCATCAGATTATTTATGACATATTTATTTTCCCTTTTCTTTTGTTTATATCACTCTTCCGTTTATATACATTCAAAAACAAAAAAATTACACAATTTTACAGTAGTTTACAAACTAATTAAAATACTACAGTTTCAGAAAAATGTGGAAAAATAAGAAGCACTTTTTTTCGGTCAACTACAACGATAAGTTTATGGAGCATACTTTACCGAGAATAATCAACATTTTTTTTTCTCCTACGAACCTATTTCTATTAGTATAAAGATTTACAGGGATTTTTATACTAACATATTAAATATATTATTTTTGAAAATGACTGAGCACCTTAGAAGTTTTTTAACTCAACGTTTCGAGAATTTGAAAAATATAAAATTCGCAACGTTTGCAAAAGTATAAAAAATATTAAAGTGATTTCTGTTCATATAGTCTGTTCATTCCAATTCGGTGATCCTAAAATATAGGTCCCCAATCTCCGGCAGTCCATGAATTAATTAGGACATATGTATGCAACTGTTAAAATGTGCTCAAAGTTCACAATAGAGGCAATAAGTATAGCTCGGCAAATATGAAACACGGCATTGCTTCATCATGGCTTTGTTTCGTGAGGAGTTCGTTCTCCGAACATAAAAATCTCACGCGAAAGTGTTCGTTAACCGATTTGTTCGTAAACCGAACAGTTCGTTACCGATCACCTATTGTATACGAAATTTAGCATTTTAAGTTCGTCATAGCCGGAGATTCGATGAACGGCAAATATTTAAACGCAAAACTTGTAATCTTGGGGTATCAACATTTTTACATTCTATTACTCAGCGCATGAACGTAAAGTTGGAATTTTGTAATCGATATTTCAATCAATTCCTAATACGCCTGAATTATGTATTTATAAATAAACACAGTTTTTTTAATCGATGAAAATACTATATATTAATAGATTTAGAGCTTAACATCGACGAGATTTCAGACGGATAAAATGATCTTATATTAAATTTTAAAGCAAGATAATGAAACCTTACAGAGATTGAAACAGTGTAAAATCATTAAAATACATCTCAATCAGTAAATATACATCAGTTGTAGTGTAATCAAGATATTCTAAGAGACTCTGTAAACGAAACATATATGCTTCAATGCCTTGAATATCTTGAATATGCTTGAATTTCTTGTGTATATAGCGAATTTGACAAAAGTTATGCAATTATTTGTTTTTCCTCTGTGTTAAGTACAGGAATCATGTCCTTCAACGTAAAAATTTGCTAATTACACAAATTTTTAGTCTTATTAAAAAATCTTTTGAGTTACCCTGTAAAAGAACAGTAAATTCTACAATTCTGTTTTACAATAGGAAACTAACTTAAGTAGTTCGTAGTAACATATTTTAACATCATGCGCATACGTTCTTTTTGAAAAGAGTTAAACCATTTAATATTTTGTTTGCTTCATCTTAAGTATAGGAATAAATCACTTTAAAGTGGTATACATAAAGAACTAATTAATATTTTTACACGAAATATTAAACATTTGAACTACTTATAAAAACAATTCAAATGCTGCAAACCGCGTAATAATCGGATAATTACAACACTCTTTAGCCCTATATCAAAAGAGCTTTTGTGAGACCCTGTAAACGAACCTTAAATGTTAAGATTTTTTATAATAGGAAGCTTACTTGGGTCGAGTGTAATAACATATCTTAATATCATGTGTATACGACCATTCCTAAAAGAGTTGGGTCATTTATTATTTTTTTTTGCTCTACGTTAACTATAGGAATCAATAACTTTAAACTGATATAAATCAAAAACTAATTAATATTTTTACATGAAACTTACAAAGGTCCGAACTACTCATAAAAACGATTCAAATAACGTAAACCGCGTAAAAATCCGATAATTATACATTGCTGTAGCCCTGTCAACAGTTTTTGGTCTGAACAAGATTTAAAAAGTGCAAAAAACAGCACTTTTAAAATCGTATTTACTGAAAAACTATTCGTCGGATTTTGCTTTACTATTGAATTCTTAGTCCCGTGGCTCGCCCCATTCCATAGAATCAAGAATTTTGTTTCTATCATAAATAGAACGCGAGATACAGATGTGTCAAAAACCCGTTTTGTCCCGTCCGCAAAATATAAACTAGACAGAGTTTTAAAAAAATGTAAAATCGTTTGGCATCCATTGGCGGAAATTCCTTTCATTTACGGTTCAATGGATTGCTGTTTCTTATGCTTGGCGAGAAACTCTGTCGAGTTTCTATGATGTAGGTCCTGTTCAATATTTGTGTGCATTTGTGTAAGCATAGTACGTATATTCGTGAAGATATTCACGTTTCTGCGAAAAATTCAAAGGTTATTTTTTTATAGCATGCAGAGTTTTCAGCCGAATTTAACACCGCTTTCCAAAAACTTGTAGAAATAGTATATTGTGATTAAAATGTTAATATATTGGATATTTGATGAGATATAGGTATTTTAGGAAATAAATTTTAACTGCGCATGCGCGAACTACAGCCAATATTTTTGATCATGATTTGATAGTCAATACTATAGGGCAACACATATAAAAAGACCAGTGAAATATCGTGAAAACTGAAAAAGTTACAGCAATAATTGAAAAATTGAGAAGAACATCCCATTGGATTATATGGGATTTCCATAGATTGTTCACTGGATAAATTCTTTATGATCCTATTTTCACATAGAAAAATCATTAGTTGTAGTATTGTAGTGTGTTACAACTACTGTTGGCAGGTGTCTCGATTTTCCGGATTTTCAAGTTTCGTCCAGCGTGAACTCTTCACGGGGCGTGAAATGTCCCATTTTTTAACATACAGAAATTATTTTAATACCTTGGTATTCGTCTGTGTGCATCGAGAGCAGCTTAATACAGTAAAACATGTTGAAACAGAATCTGTCCTTAACTGATATTTATGTATATATAATTCCGCTGAAGGGAATCCCGTACCTGATAAAAAAAAAAAAAAATTCCGGTTATTATCTATTATGGATTTTCAGGTTTTATTGTAATATTATTACTTGTAAAATCGGTGAAAACGGAACTTGTTTATAACGATATCCTGTCTTAAACGTAAAAAGTTCATAGTTCTTACGGGAGGAATGCACACAACAGTAACTGAATGGCTCCATGCAAAAAAAGGCTTCAATCAACTAAACCAGGTTTGAGAAAATTGAAAAAAAAAACATTGGTGTTTTAAAAATATTAAACAACCAATCAAAATGATTTTTTTTCCTTTATAGATACCGCTGAGAAAAAAAAATAGTTTAAATTTACCCTATAAGAACAAAAATCCGTGGTTAACACAATTTTGCCAATTTCGTGACTGAAGCCCTTTTTGCATGGAGCGATTAAAATGAAGAATCATAAATCTCTTCACAACGTAATTTGTTTCGTTTCCTATTCATTCAGATTTCCCTAATTTCACTGTATAAGATTAAATATTGGGTTTATTTAATACAGTAAAACCTATTAAGACGGAATTTCAAGTGACCGGAGAGAAATTTCGCTATAGACAGGTTTTCGGCTCAGAATGTATAACTGCATGATATTCTTTCGGAGAGACCATGAATTTCTTAAATTTAAGACATGATTCCGTTACAGACAGGTTCCATTTTCATAGGATTTCCAGCATTTATACGTCCAGTATAGAATTCGATGTCCCGCCTTTTCTAACAGTGGAACTTGAAACATTATATACAATCCACCATAGCTTTTTTACATGGAACTTTGAAATATACATCTAAAAACAAATACAATACATTGCATTTTCTCTGCAATTCTAAATAATAATATCTAGAGTTGTTTTCATTGATAGGCTTCACTTTGTCTCAATAACATGTTTATTGAAGTTTACAAATGTTTTTATTATTCTGTTCAGTAACAGGAATTACTAACTTGAATTGTTTGATTAATACGCTAAGTGAATTTTCTTTTACCAGCTTCCGAGAAAACAGAAGCCAGACTAAATAATATATATCTTTGTTATTTGAATCCTTTCTAAAGAAAATAAAAATGCACTTCTTTGAAGTTTTTGTTGAATTTGTAAATAAAATATAACAAACATTCACATGTTTTGCTGAAAATCAAATACCGTGAGGGGTGATTTTTCTAGAAACTTTACAATTTATAAAATAAATAATCACAATAAACCGTTTTTACATTTAGAAAAAAAAAACCTTAGTACCTTAAAAAGGACAAAAATAAATAACTAATTCTTCCAGATAACATAACACTGATTTTTCTAAAAAACAAATTGTAGACATTTAAAGTAATTAACAATATGCGTTTAGCAAATAGAGTAGTCGATTATGTAAACTATTATTTGAAAAATACTATGACTTGGAGTGTTAATTACATAAACAATTTCAAAATCAATTAAGAGAATATTTTAATAAAGCAATAAATAATTTGATGTCTAAATATTTATATAACATCTTATAGACTAAATTAAAAAAATGGAAATTACTAAGAGAGCTTTTAATAAAAGAACTTTCTTATAGACTTTTACCAAAAAGGGCTGGAATTAGTCTGTATGTTTTCTTTACTTTTATATGTAAGTCAACTTGTAATTTTGGAGCAGATGCTTCATTTTTGATAATCCTTTTTTCGTTAAAATATATCTTCTGATGAGGATCCATTAAAAAATATCATTATGTCCAAGACTGATATGATTCTCTAATTTTCTTTTTTTTTTTTTTTTTTTTTTTTTACTTTCTTGTTTGCAACTTTTGTAAAAGTTTGCGATTCACCGCGATATATATATTTTCCTAATTTTACTAGTAATTTTCAAGAAAAATATGAAGCCAAGAAAAATAACCTACGCATTTTTTAGCATAAAACGATTTCTAGAACCTTCAAATATGCGAATTCAAAATTACAGCACATTCTGCCAAGAAGATTTTGAGTTACGTTTGAAAAACTACCCACATTACAATTAGTTTTCAACTGTTAAAAATGAATTTAACATCACGAATATCCAAACATTAAACCTTGATAATTCTTAATTCATAATAACAGATTGATTTCTCATTTGTTAGTTAAAGTTTCGATTTACCTAAAAATCTAAATGTGAGTAAAATAGGGTGTTCGTAATAAAAATTTGAATCATTGGTACAATTTCATTATAAAGACTTCCGCCTAAAAGCTTGTTTTTTCTTTTAAATATAAATTGAAAGAAGGCATAATTTTCAATTGAATGAATACTTTCGTTTTACACTGGGGCTTTTAGAATTCGAGTAATGATCAGCTTTCATTATTTTTTTTTGGGGGGGGGGAAGGGGCTAGGGGGGTAATGTACAAAATAATCAGACAGGATTTATTTCATGCAGATAATAAATGATTTGAAATATTTGGGAATAATATTTTTATCAAACTTTCGTGTGTGCATTTTTACTATTTTTTTAAATGTGAACTTTCACATTTGAAATTACTACTAATATATTGCTTATTATCTAAACTTGTTTTTTTTTTAACTTAATTTTTTAAAAATGAAATCAACAAGAATTTTTTCCTCCAAATTCTGTAGATTTTTGTTTTAAAAATATATCGAGCTGTACACCAATGTTTTGTTATACAAAGCTATTTTGGACTGTTTTCTTTAAAAGCATAAAATAACTTCTTAAGAACTCCATAAAAATAATGAATGCGCTAGACCTTTCGAAAGTTCGACTGTGTGTTCGACTTCCTTTAGGCGCAAATAAGACGTGCAACCACGTCTTTGCACGACGAAGAAAGACAAAATTCTTTCGAAAGGCCTAGCAAATACCTTATGTATATGGTGTTATTAAGAAGTTTTTTTACGCTTTTATAGTATAACATACGTTCATTCGATACTTTAATGATTTTTAAAATTTGTTTTTAGACAAAGAAATCAATAAAAATGCAACTACGTCTCCCTATAGCTTTTGTACACAATATGTACTGCTAATTAGAAAAAAAGCCGTTAAATTAGTCGATCATTACTTGAGTCAGTGATTATTTAACTCTATCACTAATATGAAGGAAAGTTTAATTGAGTGTTTCATTGAATCACAAACGTATATATATCAATTGTTAATTCAGCCGTTCTGATTTTAAACTTCAATAACTTCCAAACGGTGACACATATTTAAAAAATTATTGCAGGAGCCCAATGTATGATGTCAAGAGTTTTTGTTTACTGCAATTCCTGATTTTAGTTCGAATTATCAGCAATAGATGGCGCTGCGAGCAATAGACATCCAATCGAGACAAAAGCAGAAATCACCCAGCATTGATGTCAAGGAAGAAGGTTCAGTACATGGATACATCTCATTCACCAATGAAATCTTATTCAGAATCGGGTCCTAAGAACAAGATTGTATTGAGACCCACTCCATGTATTGAACTCCTTCTTCTGCATCAATGCTGGGTGATTTTAGTTTTGGCCTGGATTGCACTCCTATCGATCGCAACGCCATCTCTTGCTAGTAATTCGAACTAAATTCAGGAACCGCAATTAAAAAAACTCCTGACATCTTACACTACTCTCCTGCAAGAATTTTTTAAATATCTGGCATCCTTTGAAAGTTATTGAATTTTAAAATCAGTCAGTTCATTTTAGGTCACCCGGTATATAAATATATAAAATAATCTATGTGAAATGATAGTCTTTCGATTGTATATTCATACAGTAATGAATCGTAAAATCAACAAAAGGCTAATTTATATTAATGATTGGAGAATAGTGTAGAAAATTTTATACCAGAAACAATGTTTGAAATTAATTTCTGTGAATTATTGGTATACTGGATTAAAAACGTTCTTTGCCATAAAGTATGGAGATTCAATATCATTATTTTCATTTTATTTATAACAACATGTCTCAAATTTCTTTTAAATAATTAAATAAACTGAATTGCTCATTTATAAGTTTTGTCTTAAAAATAACACGAATTTTTAAAAAAATACAAAATATTATATTTGAATTTAATTAACATTCATAAATTATTTTTATATATATTTTTATGGGGGGGGGGGTGTAGCGTTCAATAATTTCTTCTTAAAATAATTAATCATAATTAATTAAAAATATTTTCAACATATTTAAATTTTGAATTAAATCTTTCTTCTGAAAAAATATACATTCATATCATTTTTATGCAGATTATTGAAGATTTTTTTCCATATTAATTAAATTAACAAATATAGAATTAAATTATTCTTTACATAAATATGTATTGCTTTTGTTTTCAAAAATTAACGGAAATAAGATGAAATCTCTTCTCAAAAATAATTAACATTTCAGAAAATAATGTAGACAAAATTCTTTCTTAAAAATATCTATCACTAATCTGAAAAATTTATTTTTCTTGATAATTACTAGAACATGAAATATAATATAATGGCACATAAATTATAATACTAGAGTTTCATAGAATTCTAATACTATATTGATTTTAAGTGTTCTAATTTACTATAAAAACACTTTTGTTTGCATAATCTTCTCATTTTGAGAAAGGTAATGAACAATAGCTTTTTTTAAATTAATAATATTACGAGAATTTTCAGCATAAAGATTGAATTAAAATTTTATTGTTACCGTTACAAAATAAATGTTTTGTTGAAACATAATTTCATTAGTAAGCTCGAAGTGCATTTTGTTTTCAAAGTAAAGAACATATCAATTTATGAAGATAATTGTCTGTAAAGAAGATAAAAGTTAATCCAATTATGCGTATTTTTTAAACCAACGAAAAATGTTTTGTGATGTTTCCAGATAAGGTAAAATATAATGGGATAAAAAAAGAATCAAAACGTATCAAAATTTGTTCATTGGAAAGATGTATTTATTCTCATTATCGCTCACAGAATATATTAGGATGTTGTTATATTTTTATTATCACAGAAGAATTAGGAATACACGTCTCTCAAGAAGAGAGAAAGTAATCTTATTAATTGTATATTTGTATAGCTAACAAAAAAGGATTATGTAGCTTCCAGATGCAGGAAAAATGTTATTTACATTTTGGTTTAAAAAAAAACTTTTATTTAATTGCGCAAAAATTATTTAAGCGAAACATGTAGCATTTATTACTATTATCATTCACATAATACATTAGGAAACTTTTATATTTATATATAGTATTAACGAAATAATTAGAGCATATTTAAATTTATAAATATTATTAAATGTGAACAAGATATACTACAATTAAATAATGAATACTTTGACATTCAAAATTTAAAGACTTTTAACTCTGACCATATACAAATCAAGAAGTAACTAATGCATGATCAATACAACATACATTTCACCAAAAGGATGTTTATTATTGTATATTTTAAGTAAATATATTGATATTCAGTTTGCCTTTTAATGATCTTCTTCCTTTCGATATCTTCTGTTCCTGCTGAACCATTACTTCCAGATTGTCTTAGCGACTCACCTCGTGTTTTGACTGAATTCTATTTTGTAAAGCTGTTTTTCTTTTTTTATGTTTTCTTGTCCATTGTTTTCCAATTTTGCCTCTGTTTTTTTTTCGCATTCACTTTATTGCCATTAGTTATTTTTTAATATATGATTTAATTTTTAAGCATTCTGAAAAGTTTAAACTTTTTGGCTATATTTTGTTTCGTTGGTGAAACAGTTTCTTACGAATGACTTTCGAATACATGAGATGGGTTAACTTCAAAAAGTATATTTAGGAGCTTGTTTCTATTTGCACACCAAACCGTTCTTGGAAATAATCTGACCTGTTTTTATCCGTTAGTTTAAAAAAATATATATTCCTTAATTATTTGAAATAATGCACAATCTTCATCACTTACATTTCTATCCAAAGTTGAATTTGCTTTCATAGACTCAATATTGGAGATGTTATATTACTACTTTCACGGCGCTCAATTTGAAAATTTGTGTTGGGGGAACAGTCAGCATTAATTGTTAAGTCATTTTTATTCATTGTTATTAAATCATCGTTAATTTCAAAATCAGGAGAAATATTGTCCTCTTTAGCAGGAATATCTTCATTAATAGTTGATTTATTAACTTAAAAATCCTCGTAAAAGTCGATTTATTGGCAGGAAAAATGTCAAAGCACAAATCATCGCGTCTAGAAGTATTTAATACATTTCATTCATCTTTCGGGATTAGTATATTTTTATAGCTCTGAAGGTGACTGGGACTGAAAGATGATTCTGGATTGCATGGTACACCGAATTTGGAACACCGATTGCATGGGAAAATACAAGTTTTTTTTTTTCACATATATGTATTTTAAATTTAGATTTTTTCAATCTACAGACGAAGTTTCAAAACTTTAATCATAGAAAAGTATCGAATAATCGAGTGATCATATGTATTTATTCTATGATTAATTGTAAGACGTTATTATTATGTCCTAGTTTTCATTAAAACGTTTTAAGACGTATTTTTCTATTTTCATCATTTGAAACACATATTTAAGTACTCAGTCAAAAAAAAAAAAAGCTCGTGTATGATAATGTGCAAAATTCCTAATTTATTAAATGAACAAAGGTTAATAAATCACAATTTTTTCTTTAAACATAATTTTAACACATTGTATGAAAATATCACATAAACTTACACTAATAAATCTCCTAAGAGCATCTTCACATTTGACGGTTCAATTTGTTGCTAATGGATCACACACACACATACACAAAATCACTCGCAGAAATTCTTAAAATATTCTAGAACATCTCTAATTTGAAAACGTGATGCATGTATTTAAAGAATTTAAGAATTTTTGGAGGCGCTTAATAATGAATGATGTGTACATTTTTCGGAATTTTTTATGAAATTTATTTAGTGCAGTGCAAAGCTCGCGCTTTATTATGGAATTACGATTTTTCAATATATTGCATTCCTATTCGATTCTTGCATTAAGATTTTTGCTGAACAGTGTTATATTTATAGGTCGTCACATTTAGGGGCAGTACATTTAGGGCATTGAGACCTTAATTCTCAAAAGTTATAATTCTTTATATCTTTTTGTATTCTTAACATTTGACTATTTATGTATATTTATTTAATTGAAAATATGTTGCAATTTTAGATGATCGTATATTCTATAAAATACATTTTATGTTTGTTAAGGATTGTGACCCATTCACAATTCATGATTAGGAGCCTAGAGATCTTAGATCCCTCATTAACCTGTTCAAGTGACGTAGCTTCAGATTCTACAAAAAGGGACATTTCATGTAGTATAAATATGGTTCTTGCATATGAAAGTGGGCAGATGTTGAGTTTATGCTCAAAAAAATATCAAAAGTGTTGTCAGTGGCAATGACAAAGGTGTTTGTCAATACAAATGACAAACTTACATTCCAGAACTTGGCGATATGGCCTGATTAATTAGATTAGACGCCTGGACAAATTAGCTTGAACAAATTAGATTAGACGTATGAGACATGTTAAAAAACATTAGCGTGGAGATAGACAGGGTCGCCAAGATGTTTAGCGATTTGGTTTTGTTCATTGATCGTCTCAATTAATCAAATTTTATGTGCCGTATCTCGGCATTCTTATACAGAGGTGCTCTAGTATGAGTTGTTAGGGAGTGGGGACCTCAAAAGGTATAAATATTTTTATAAAGCATGAGACGCACAAAAACATTCAGATGCATTTAAAAGTATCTGCTGTATCCACTTTTCTTTTTTTTCGTATTTTGTAAAATGTGCATAACTTTAGAAAAAAAAATTGCGTACAGTATCCAAAACTCCTTGCTGCAATATTTAGTATGCAAAGCACATCTTGAATTTGAGATATTTTTTAGGGTTTCGTTCCTCTCACGGAACCTTATTCGTCCCGCTACATTGTCTGTTAGAGTTCCGGTAATCTCATGAAACCCTATTCGTCCCGCTACGCTGTCTGACTTGAATTCATGTAGTTCCAAAACATCCCCTTTTAAATATGTTAATTTGCCGTAGGCCCCGATTATAGAAAAGTCACCTCTTTGATTTACGCTTCATTGAATGCGCAAGAAATTAATTTATTAATAAATATCCAGTTTTTTCTCTGATTATGTTTTAAGATAGGGCAACAAGACAAATTGAATGCATTATTTAAACTATCTACTCGGGATTTCTAAAGTGTTTTCTCAACGTATATACGCAATGCCAGTTACGTAGGAGCAACTTGGTACTCGGTGCAAATGTTTGCAAAATATGTTTTTATGGATTTTTATAAACTGCTTAACGGTACAATTTTGGAATTGCATGAAGGCATACTAGGATGTTTAAAAGATTGACAGCTTAACGATGCTATAACTATCCAATTAATTTACAAGGCAGCTCATAAAAAAAAGTTCTTTACATCATTATGCATAAATTCACGTTTTCATATAAGCAATTTAAATAGCAATGTACTTCACATTGAATATTGAGTTAAACCAATAACATGACATTGGCTTTATGTCTCGTCCTGAGAACGTGTAAAATTTTTGCCTGATGTTAAACGTGCTGTCGTTCCAAACTTGTGATTACTAATAAGGTATCCTGGGAGTTATTCTGTGTTCCACCGGTATTTACTTAAAAATGGTTGTAACATGTACGATAGATAACATATATAACCTGCAGTCATTTAAGTCATAAAAAATTAGAGTCTGTGTTTTCTACGTAGATTTGGTAACAGTTCAGTTTAGTAAGGTAACAGTTCAATCTCTGGCAGGATTTACCCACCATATACGTTATCTATTGGTAATGAAAACACATTATAGAAAATATATTGGACAATTTCTATTATTTTGACGTTTTTGATTATTTTATTAATTAGATTATTATTTTTAGTATATATAGAAACTAATGCGATAATCTCTGATTTCCATAATTAATCAACAAGATAAATAGTTTTCAACTGGACGAAAAATGGCCAGGCCAAGATTCGAACCTGGGATCTCTTGACTGAAGCCGCCATGCTCTACCAACTGAGCCCTCTCGGTCGAATCTGGAGGACCTAATTCATCCAGTTAACCTTATTGATCATAGAATCTGGTCTGATATCTGAATCAAGCGAGCCAATTTGAATAATTGTTTTCTTTACCAATTTGAATAATTGTGTCAAAATTAATCTAGAACAAGACGAATATCCTTTTTTTACATACAAATCCATTAACAAAAACGAACCATTACAAAATATAAATAGCATTGACAGTAATATAAAAAGCGATTTAATAGTAGTTGGATGTTATGCCAGTTGTGTAGGCACAACTTGGTGTTCAGTAAAAATATTTGAAAAATATGTCTCTTATGAAAAATCTGCAACTTATACAATGCATAACACATATAACAATCATAAATCTTTAAAGATTGTACTGACTACGTAAATTTGGTATTAGTCTAGTAAGGTCACAGTTCAATCTCTGGAAGGATTTACACATTATTTATGTTGTGTTTTGGAAATGAGGACACATTATGAAACATATATTGGACTTTTTCTATTATTTTGAAGCTGTTGATTATTTTATTAATTATATTATTATTTTTTAATATATATAAAAACTAATGAGATAATCTCTGTTTTCCATAATTAATCAACAGAAACAGAAACAGAAACCTCCCACTCGTTGAGAGCCAACATCTCGACATAGGAACTATAGTCCACGAGGAGAAAACCTATATCTACCAGGAACCCCAATGTCCAAGGACCTGAAATCCCCAGCAAGTAAAAAAAAAATCACACGAGCTACCCAATATTGCTTATTGCTGGGTGAGCCCAAAGTTACTACATGTATATAAGTTCTATATGAATATACTGATAATATTACATAATATTAAAGATAAATATTTATAGATATTTACAATAATAATATTGGACTGAAAATTTTCAATTGTATTATGCACTAGTCTACTAAGTCTTTTAAAACATAGTTTTTAAAATCTGTAGATCTAGAATTTTATATAGGTTATAATAATTCTTTGATATATGAAAAGTTTTTATTTAGGACATTATAGTTTTTATCTAACTTTTCGTAATTGGAAGCGTCTAATAGCACACGTTGTAGGTTTCTCTTTAATGTTTTATTTTTATTGAAGTTAAAATGGTATTCCATAAGAGGGCAGTTACCGAAGATGTAGTGTATATGAGCTCCAGAGTTTTTGTCACAAGGACATCTATCCGTGGTTCTTTTACCAATTTTATATAAAAAGCTTGAGAAGCTTCCGTGGCCGCTAAGACAATATGCTGCTGATTTCTGAACACATAAAAATTTAACATCTACCTTATTAAGAATTTTATACGTTTCTCTTCCTTTCGTTGCGTTGGTCCAATCATTTTGCCAATCTGTGATGATTTTTGTTTTAAATAACTCTTTAGAATGGATTCTGGATATGGTAAGACAGAGATGTCATCAATAGAAATATCCCTTTTTTACGTACAACTATATGATAACATTGATAGTAATATAAAAAGCTATTTAATAGTAGTTGGATATTATGCCGGTTATGTAGAAGCAACTTGGTATTCAGTACAAATATCTAAAAAATATGTTTTTTTATGAAAAAAACTGCCTACTTCTAACATTTTGAAATTAGCTGAAACAGTAGTAGTTTCTTTAAAAGACGGACTATTTAACTGTGCTATAATTAACGAATGCATATGCCAGATACTTCAAAAAGTTAGAATCCTGTGTACATTATTATGTACAAATACACGTTGTTACATAAGCAGTTAAACAGCAAACTACCTCGCATCGAATATTGAGACAACGCTATGCAACCGATAGCTTGTCATTCTCCTGATAACACGATGATATTTTGACAAGATATTAAACCTGCTTTCATTCCAAATCTGGGTTCATTGTTAAGGCGTTTTGGGAGTTATTTCCTTTTTGTTTTCCAGAGAGTTGATAAAATATGCTACGTATGATAACAAAATTTTTTTCTCGAAATCGGCGCACATCAATATCTGAAGGTTATGCATATTTATGATGCGCTTTTCGATTAATATATGTTTGTATTGAATTTATTGTTGCTTGAGAACAGGTCCGCAGAGAGGGTACGGTCGATATTGTACAAATTACCTGCTCCCGTTTACTTGTAAGTTCTTGTCAAGGGTTCTGTTTCTTAAATAAAATAGTAAGCAAGTTGAATTAAACACACTCTTTCTAGGTTAAATCTTCTACCTGAAATAAGTAAAAAGCAAGAAAATTAAAAATTAAAACTCAATTTGTAGAGATTGTGTATATTAGTTGTTATTACTCAGCAATAAAAAAATAAATACATCCACTTGTAAATAAATTTTCAATAGCGTAACCACTATAGAACGGATAAGAAGGCAAAAGGCCAGGGGCTTCTGGCTTTAGAAAGGCTTGTGGTAAAAAAAAATGGGTAGTTAACCTCTGTTTTTTTAACCGCAGATGATTGTTTATACATATTTTGTTAATATGGTGATATTTAAATTTAAACAATTTGCATTACCTTAAAACAATAATTACTCAGAACATTCATTTCTTAATATCATACTTAATTGACCACATTTGAGTCACTGCCGGGACCACATGTGCTATTTGCGGTACTGTTTGAGAGACACAATCACCAGAATGTGAAAAACAGCCTTAGGTATAATTTATGTGCTAGAAAAGCACTATCGACTTTAAATTTAATAGTATATATTGGAGAGAATTGTGCACAAAACTTCAGTCCTTTGTCACTTGCTTCCCTACTTCTTCATTGATTTGCACAAAAGTAACTTTTAGAAATGGAAAATCATTACCTTTAACAAGCATGATTTCTTGATTTGAAATTTGCTTTACTACAAAAATGAAATATTCTTTAATTTATTGTAAGGCTTTTTTATGTTGTACGAACTCTTATAGCACTGCAGAGAAATAATAGTATTTAATTTATATAAAACTAATGTAAAATAGAAAAAAAAAATTGTAAAATGAAAATAAATGGGAGTCATATGCCTTACAACTATTGTTTCGAAAAAAAAATCCTAGATTATCAACTATCCACGTAAACATTTGCTAGAAAATTAAAATAAAGTGCACATATATCACAGCAATATTGCAATACCTTTATTATAATACATCAACTATTTTATAATCAATATATTTCTTCTATTGTTAAGTGGTCTCAAAACTATCAAATCTTCAAAATTTTCGAAATTTTATATTTTTATATGTTAAACTCCTATTTTTCCTGAACATTTTGATATATTTTTCTTTTCCTTTAAATTTCCATTAGAACAGATGTTTTGGATTTTTGAATTATGCCCACTCTAAGCTGAAGGGGCGGACGTTTCCGAAGTTAAAGCTATCCGCGATATGTTATTTGTTTGCATCGTTCCTGAACCGTTATTTCATTCAGAAATGTTGTTATACTCCCATGTTTTATACTTCCATGTTTTATACTCCCATGTTTTTATACTCCATGGAAAATATCAAACAAGTATCCAACCTACAACATACACTTTTGTGTGTCAAGTCAGAGAAGTTGTTTGCTACAATTCATATAGGAAATCAGTACATGTCAAAGTCTTTGGCGCATGTTTGTGAATCACTTTGCTACATGTTTCCGAATCTTTTTATCTCAGGAATGTTTTGGTTTATATTCTTCTATAGAATCTATGAAAAGAAAAAGTAAGTTTCGGGAAAGGCCCAGAAAAAAAAAAAAGATTTTGTAGAAATAAATATGTTGATTGTAAAAAAAAAATGCAGAAAGCTAAGAAGGTGAGTGCTTCAGATCGGAAGCTTTAAAACTGGAAGAAAAGCCTTCCTAAAATATTTTAGGTTACATACATATTTATAGACATTAAAAGGTTAGTTGCAATTTTGGAAAAGCATCTAGTGTGTAAAACTTGTAATGAACAAGTAAAATTAGAAGAAAACTCACTCTGTGGATTGATCTTCACATTTCAAATTGCACGTAAGAGACGCAAATAAGTTAATATTTTCAGTTATAACAAACTAACTGATGAATAATCGAATATTGCGATTAGATGCATAGACAAAAGCCTGACAGACTTAAAAGCATTTTGCAATATAATGTGGTTACAAAATCCTGTATCACAAATTCATGTGATGCTGTAGACACTAAAATTTGTGTAGCTACATTATCTGCTACTGAAAACGCTATTCACAATGTTGCGCTGCAAGAAGTTGCTGCAATAGGTGGCAGTACCGATATAACTGTCATTAACGATAGCACCTAGAGGCCACTCATCACATATAGGTGCATTCGTTGTTATTGGTGCTAATACAGGAAAAGTAATAGACATGCATGTAATGTCAACGTATCACAAAGGATGCGAATCCTATAAAGGATAGAAAAACAGTGCCCTATTAAAAAAGTACCATAAACAGCATGCTAAGCTTTGCAAAAATAATCATATTGGATCCGCAGGCAAAATGGAAGTTTCTTGTTTGCTGACGATATTTTTTTCTCGGTCGCTTAGGAGAAGCATGGTGTACGATACACAAATTACATTGGAGATGGCGAAACAAAAACATTTTTTTGCACTAAAAGATGCAAAACCTTATGACGACAAAAACATTAATAAAATAGAGTATGTCGGTCATGTACAAAAGAGAATGGGTTCTCGTTTGAGAAAATTAAAACTCAAATGCCGAAAACAAAACTTTCTGATCGGGAAACTATTGGTGGAACTTACGATTAACTGATTCTGTTATAATAAAACTTACAACTTACTACGGAAATGCCATAAGAGGAAATAGTAAACGGTATGTGAAATGGGGAATCGTATTTGGGCTGTTTAATCTCATGCAGTAGCTTCGGCTAAGGATACCATGCATTTTGTTTTTGTCCGAAAGGGATAGTACATGGTGTAATTATAATCAAGCATAATTAATAAGGACTTTACGTTGCACAATTAACATATAAATACTCATCAAACACTTGCTTCCAACGTAAAATTATTTAATAAATATGAGTTACTTTTAAACTACATATATATAAAACAAACCTCGACGTTTCGGTTAATCTTTATAACTCCTGATGATGGTTATAAAAATTAACCGAAACGTCGACGTTTGTTTTATATATATGTAGTTTAAAAGTAACTCATATTTATTAAATAATTTTACGTTGGAAGCAAGTGTTTGATGAGTATTTATATATAATCAAGCAGTTTTAAATAACGAAGAATTTTCTCATAAAAATACTGTTCCTTTTTCTGTAATGCTTGCTATAAAGCTGTCCCATCATGATTTACTGACGCGTTGTCTTGAAGGTAAAACTCAGAACCCAAATGAGTCGTTCAATCCAACAATTTGGAAATGCTGTCCAAAAGGTAGTGGTAGTGGTAGAAAGGTTGCAAAAATTGCCGCTTCCATTGCTACAGTTTTAGTTAATAATAGCTATAAAGTAATAATAGAAATAATGAAACATTTAGAGTTGCCTATATCGAAATGTGCACTGGATAACAAAATAGAATAAAAACTGCAGAAAATCTTGTAAAAACTGAAATACTCGAGAGTCCTAAAGCTAAGAAAAGATAAAAATTTCAGAAAATGAGACAAACAAATTGTCAGAAGGTACAATGTACACATCAGGAGAATTTTAACCACAACATTTTGTTAAAATTTAATTCTTAGATTTTATGGTTGCACACATTTCCCCTCTCCCAACCCCCCCCCCTCCCCAAAAAAAAGATAAACTTTGTAATAACATTTATTTTTATGGGAAGGATATTTTATACTTCAATTTTAGTATTTAAAATGCATTATTTATTTGTTGTAAAATTACTACATGCATATATGTGATCTTGTGGGGGGCAAATGTGTGATTTCTATTGTCGACAGAATCTAAAATGCACCAGGATTCTTAAAAGATATGTTATTTTGTTAAAACTACTAAAAAGTATTATTTTCAAAGATAAGATTTATTTCTTATTACATTGAACTTGAAACTTGTTTACAATGAAACTTGGTAAATGCATTTATTTTGATGCAAAGAATGACTTATACTTCAAATTTAATATTATAAATTCGTTGTTTATTTATTGAAAAATTGTTATATGCAAATATATGATGATGCGGGGGATAAAATATCCGATTTCTAGTACGACAGAGTCGAAATTACATCGAGATTCTTAAAAAAATATTTTTTTGTTAAAAATACTAAAAAAGAATTATTTTTAAGTGTAAAATCTATTTCTTATCTATTACAGTGCGATCGTACTATACTCATAAACTTTTAATATTTTGTTACAATTTAATCTTTAAATGCATTTTTTTTTCAATTTGTTAGATTTTATGTTTGCACACATCATCAAAATGATCAAAATGATAAAGCAATTTGTGTGAAACGTCATAATAAAATTAATTTTGATACAAAGAATAACTTATACTTCAAATTTGATATTATAAATTCGTTGTTTATTTGTTGAATTTTTTTATATGCATATATATGATCTTGTGGGGGGATAAAATGTCCGATTTCTAGTATCGACAGCATCGGGATTCTGAAAAAAGATATTTTTTTTGTTAAAAATACTAAAAATAATTATTTTCAAAAGTAAAATATATTTCTTATTACAGTCCAATCGTACTATACTCATAAACTTTAAAAATATTGTTAGAATTTAATCTTTCAATGAATTTTCTGAGTCTGTTAGATTTTATAATTATGTGCAACATTTATCAAAATATGATAAAACAATTAGTAAGAAACAGAGAGATATATCCATTAGATATATTCATTATGATACAAAGAATTATTATACTTCAAATTCGGTATTAAAAATGAATCGTTTATTTGTTTAAAATGTTCATATGCATATATGTTATCCTGCGGGAATAAAATTTTGCGAGATTTTATGCTTGCGTGCAACATTTCTCAAAAACTAATAAAGCAATTTTTATGAAACTTGGTAGATATATTCATTTTTATGCAAAGAACTTAGCAATCACTTCAAATTTAGTATTAAAAATGCATTGTGTATTTGTTGGAAAGTTGTTATATGCATATATGTGATCTTGCGGGAATAAAATCACGTGAGATTTCTTGTATCGACAGCATCGAAAATGCATCAAGATTCTTCTCAAAAATATTATTTGTTAAAAATACTGTAAATTATTATATTTAAAAGTAAAATATATATCCTATTATAGTTCAATCATGTTATATTCATAAACTTTTAATATTTTATTACAATTTATTCTTTAAATGCAATTTTCTCAGTTTGTTAGATTTTATGTTTGCGCGCAACATATCTCAAAAACTTATGAATCAATTTGTATGCAACTTGTTAGATACATTCATTTTTATGCAAGTAATAACTTATACTTCAAATTTAGTATTATAATTGCTCTTGGTTATTTTCAATTAGCAATTTTTTAAGAACAAAAGCTACTTTTTAAAATTTTTATATTTAAATAAAAACAAAAAATCAGTTGCTTACAAATGAAGTATACGTTCAATGTACATTAGTTTTACATCATTATAAATATTTTTGGGGCACTTGAACCAATAATTTTGCTACAGTCGTGCGCGCAATAGATGTAAGTCAAAAGACAACTGTTTTTTTTTTTAATTAAACTTACACATTACACAAAAAAGTAAAATATCAATGATTTAAAATAATTATTCTACATAGAACAGATATTAAGCCGTTTGTGTTAAAAATTTTACGCATTTGTCTTTCATATAGAATCAGAAATAAAATTAATTGTGACATGATGCTAAATTGCACCGTCAATGAAAAACTATAAGACTCCTGAGACCTCATAAAAACTTTTCCTTACGACCATGTTCGGCGTGTAGAGTGCTCGATAAACACAAGTGCAGTAATGAAAAATGCGTCAGAAGAAACAGATGCAATAATAAAAAATATTTGATTTAATTAAAAAAATCACGGATTATTTGCCTTATCGTGAAAACCAAAAATAATAAATACATCGCTATTATTAGATACTAATTGAATTTCAAATTTTATTGTAGCACATAATTTGTGACAAGCACATTTTGTAAAGTAAAAAAAAATGCAATTGGATATCCCTAATCTAGTACGTATACTTTAGTTATTCTTCAAGTCGCCTTTAAAAACTAATTGATTACATGATTAACATATGCCTAACTCCGATGACCCATTTACACTTTGATGTAATTTAAATTATTTATGTATACCGTATGAATTTTCTGGTACTAATAAAATTAATCTTCTTAAATTAAATAATTTATTTTATAAAAATCCGAAATTAAATTACACATACAAATATAACAGAATGTAACATTTATGGAAACAACTTTTTTCTTCATCTGCTTAATACTTCAAATGTATCATTCTTGGAGACAATTATTTCGGATAGCACTTTTGCTATACTTCGTACCAGTAAATATTCTTAGTTTAGTTTTAGTTTTTATAGTGAAAACTGCAATTTCCTTACTGAGAAAAAATATTAATATAAATACCAGAACAAAATTGCATTCGTATTAATATTAAATTTGGTTAAAAAAATCATACGTTTTGTATGTTAGTAGCAATATATAAAATATAATCACTGTGCAGATTTCATATTTCAAAATTCAAAAGTTTCAGCAGGGTACTCATAAATTTCTGTTTGTTTACAATTTTGAATTTGTAGACAAAATTGCAAAATAAAAAATTCAAAAAATGAATAAGGTGAATTCCTTACTGAATCATCAAATAATATTGTTTTTATCGAACGTAATCCTCTGAAAGAAGGTCGGAATAAAGCCTAATTTCAGTTGCAATAAAAGTATAGAGCGTTTGTTAAATTGTATAGTAAATCAGATTAGACGGGATCCGAAGATAACTTGCAAAGTTCTTTTTAGACATGTTTTCGTCTGGCAAGATATATTTCAATTGGGAAATTGTTCATTTAATGTACGATCCCATTACACAGGCTTCGTTTTCTTTACATGCTCAATTTTTATGTTTACGAGAAATTACTTTTAGTATTAGAGTTAAACAATCCAAAATAAAAAGTGGAAATGGTGAAGGCGACCACAAAGACTTAAATAATACAAATGGGGTGATTTCTTGCCCCTGACTATGTCTTTAAAAGCGTTTTGGAATAAGATACAACGTCAGTAAATTTCCTACCATTTTTTTCTGCATGCCGTATGCTGTACTCACAACACTGATGTTTTACAGATTTTGCTGAAAAAAAAACTACAAGAACTTAATCTTTCACTATCGTTGTTGTGTTGTTTATCAACGAAAAAAAAAAAAAAAAAAAAAAAAAAAAAAAAGTCAACTTAGTACTACATCAAATATTTCACTAAAGTCACTTTTTTTTCATTATGCATCATTTAGAATAAAAAAATAATTAAAAATACGTAAGGAGTGCGTATTTAGTTTTAAAATAATATAAACTAACAATTGCAGAATTCTGGCACAGCATGAGCTTCATTTTTACATATTTCCTTGTTATAATAGAATTTTAGAGTGATCTACATACTTTTTTGTTTTTTATTTTTTAACTTACATCATTAATATGCAATAAAATACCTCATTTTCAGCTGATTATTTCAGGTGTACTTTTTTCAGCTAACATGGATTAATTTTGGGAAAAGTGTTTTTTTTTTTTAATTTCTCGCTTAATTGGCAGCCATTTTGTAATAAAGTAATAAAATGAAAATTGCTCAACATTAAAATCTTAGTCAGAAAAAGCTGTAAAAATTTAGCCAATTTAATTTTTTTAAAATTCTTTATTAGGCTTTATACATAAAAAAATTCAAAAAATGTTTTTTTAGAGGCCAGCACAATACAGTGAAATCTATATCTTATTGTAACTTTTCGACATGTTTTTTGACTAAATTTTTGAATGATTCATCAGGCGATTTCGTCACCAGAATCTGATGTCACTGCGTACTATACAATGTCTTGCTCAGTCCTCTGAGTTAGAAAAACTTAATTTCTAGAACTGTGTTTTTTAGACTACAAACTTGTTTTTTGTCATTTTAATTAACATATGAAAAGGTTTCATTATGTTACAGTTTCTGAGAAATTCGAATGCTTTCCCAGTAGTTGTCACACGCAATTAACTAAATGTGTTCACTGATTATTATAGTATGTGTGGATTTATATATGCCTATCCCAATCTAATATATAGAAAGAAAAATGTATATATTAGATTAAGTAGATGCGTACTATCTACATAGTTTAAAATTGTCATTTTTTTAAATGTCATTTTTTTTATTAATACACTGAAAAAGTGTCATCTACCTATTTTTATTTTCGTAAAGAACACATATTTGTTACAGGGCTAGACAATCAAGCAAGTTTATCACAACATTAAAAAGAGACAGTATAAATTTCAGCTTAATCTTTATCTGCATATAAAAAAATTATTTTTTTGTAAATTTAGACGTATTTTTCTAAAACATAAAAAAGAAGTTTAGTTCTCATGAATAATTACTGTTATTAATAAATTACAGAAAAACAAAAATAAAATTTAATAAACCCACTTTAAGAAGTAACTTTCATAAAAGAATTACATATTTATTCAACACAATTAAACTTATCTGCATCTAGTTCATGCACCTATGTTCTGTATGATACATAATTTGTGATAACGAGTAAAATTTACCTCGCAATTAAGTTATAAAACGCGCCAAACAATCTGTGACCATGAAAAAAAAAAAAAAAAAAAAAAAAAAAAAAACTTCAACCACCGCCCCTACATACAGCGTTACATTTTCAACATGAAACCTAATCCATCATTAGATTTTAGTTTTATGGTGTAAATTTTATTTGAATTTGATTGTTATGTTTTTATTTGATATTGGAAATAAATATGTTTCCTTTCGGAGAGTTCGAACAGTTTAGTGTCAAATTTCGGTATATATCTTTTTAAATCTGATCATACAGTTAACCCTCTGTATTGAGGTATATAGCCAATTGGCGTGATTGAGCAAATGTGATTTGGCGCAAGACTGTTTTCTATTAAACATTTAATGTTATTTACATTTATTATAAACATAATGTTATTTACATTATCGGGGAATAAAAGTTTTATTAAAACACAACTTTAACTGAATGTTAAACGATGTATTACATTTTATCTCTCGCATGTTTAATTTAATAAATTAATTGAAATAGTTTGCAGTAATCTAAAGAACATTCAACCTTGAAAGCGACCTCAATTACGAAAGAGAAATCTAATGTTAAAAAAGTCCTTCCGGCCTGTACCGGGAGGAAAAGGTATAGCTTTCCTATATCTTCGATTTAAAATTTTAGCTAATGTTACACGAACCCAGCAAGTTAAAATGCAAAGAAAATGTTTACAAAAGATTCGTTAATACTAAATTTGAATAAGAAATTCGCCAAATTATTGAGCAATAGCCAAATAGGCTTCATTTATGAAGACTTATTTTGGTCGCCAAATTTGGCGATATTTCGCCAAATGTCGCCAAGTTTGGCGAGAATTCGGCGCTAACGGATATGAATATATAGTTTTATGCGTATGATTGGGAAAATTATTACAACAATGAAATTTTTTGTACTGTGCTGTCTTGTTTCAAAATGTCAGCCACCTTAGAATTTCAAACTGCTCTATCTCAGCCATTTTTTAAAATAGAGGTAAACCAAAAAATGCTCTGGAATCCTCGTATCAAGGCTTAACACTTAATTAAAAAATAAATTTGAATTTTTATCTTTTATGTATATTTATTTTAGTTTTAAATTTTTAAATGGCCGCCATCTTGAAACAAAATGGAGGACCAAGCTGGCCAACGAACTCGGTCGAGACATTGGTGAGCTTAATACACACAATTAGTTTCATCAAAATTGATTTATAAATACGACCGTTATCGTATGACATAGGTCAGATATATATATATATATATATATATGTATATGGATATATCTATATATATAAATCAACATTTGAACGTAGGGTGGTTTTGGGGTCTGGGGGTCATGATCGGTGAAAATCTATCGAAATTTTCCGCAACTGCTTTCCTCCGAACGGCTGCAATAGGTAGCTTTTTTGTATTGAAAGCTACCTAATAAGCAAATAAATAAATAAACTTTTAGGTAGCTTTCAATACAAAAAAAGTCCTCCCGCCCTGTACCGGGAGGAAAAGGTAGCTTTCCTATATCTTCGTTTTAAAATTTTAGTTAATGTTACTGGAAAACAGCAAGCGAAAATGCAAAGAAACCGTTTACAAAAGATTCGTTAATACTGAATTTGAATAAGAAATTCGCCAAATTATTGAGCTATAGCCAAATTGGCCACATTTATGAAAACTTATTCTAGTCGCCAAATGTCGCCAAATTTGGCGAGAATTTGGCGCTAACGGATATGAATATATAGCTTTATGCGTATGATTGGGAAAATGGTTACAACAATGAAAGAAAAAAATTTGCGAGAAGTCGCGATCACTAAAACTTATAAATTAATCGTTGGATTTTTGTAATGTGCTACCTTGTTTCAAAATGTCTGCCACCCTAGAATTTCAAACTGCTGTATCTCAGCCGTTTTTTAAGATAGAGGTAAACCAAAAAATGCTCTGGATTCCTCGTATCAAGGCCTAACACTACATAAAAAATAAATTTAAATTTTTAACTTTTTTGTATATTTATTTTAGTTTTAAATTTTTAAGTGGCCGCCATCTTGAAACAAAATGGCGGACCAAGCGGGCCAACGAACTCGGTCGAGACATTTGTGAGCTTAGTACACACAATTAGTTTAATCGAAATCGATGCATAAATACGGGCGTTATCGTATGACATAGGTCAGATATATATATATATATATATATATATATATATATATATATATATATATATATATATATATATATATATATATATATATATATATATATATATATATATGTGTGTGTGTAGCATTTTGACGAGGTTGAGATATTACGATGAATAATATTCGATGAAAAGATGGCAGTCCTTCAACGATATAGCAAGTTGCAGTCGATATTAGCGAGTATGGCGAAGTAGAAGGCAATGAAATGAGTCCACCAAAGTTTTCCAATAAATCCAGCCAATCTCCAGACAAATAATTTCATTAGAAGACGAACAACACAGAAACAATTCCCAACGTCTAAAATTTATAGCCCTCGGGCTAACGTTGCTTCACTTCATTGAATTAAGATGTTACTGGGCCAGTTGAATATTCTACGGACATAAAAATACAAGACACATATTTGTTTAGCTTCCGAAAACGTCAAAAATCTAGTGCTCCGACCGTTGCGGGCGAGTTTTGTTCTCTCCGCGGAGATATAAAGAAATTACGTCACGAGCGCACAACCCAATGAGTGAGAAGCTAGCTCCAGCCCAGCAAATGATGTGCGAAGGAGGAGCTAAGACGGTAAGGAATCCTGTACTTGGGTGCGGAGAAATTTTGAAGTTAAAATCCCAAGCGCGCGAAAAAATCAGAGCAATAATAATAATAATAATAAAAAGAAAATGGCTTTTAAAAAACATTCGAAATGAGAACGCGTCTCAGAATTTTATAGATCGGGGAACTGATAAAAGCTACGAATGATCTTAAATTTTAGATTAAGATTTGGAATAAAATAATTATTAATATACGGATATTTACTTTTAAAAGGACTTTAAATAGGAATAGATATTATTAAGAATTAAGGAAATACTGACTATGACAGAAGTTAGATTAATTTTAACCCATTCACGGTCAGGCTGTTTTCTTATTTTTTACTTGGAAAGGGTAGACGAGGACGTGCTAAAAATCTTTATAAATGGTCAATTTTCTGACATTGTTAAAAGTTTAGCAGCAACATGGTGAAATTGCTTTCCCCCCTGAAAAACACCTTCGGTAATGAATGGCCTATTGAAGTCCATTGTGGGTGTATCTGGTCAGAGTTTTCAAGTGCAGTTTCTCAGTGTGATTGATTTGCCCACCCCATTATAATCCCCTTTCGAAAAATTCCTTGTACTGTGTAAACAGATAGGTGACATTCTATTCACATAGAAGGAAAGAAAACTAAAAGAAATAGAAAATGTTCTATTTCCATTTGATTTTAAAAACTATCAAATAATAAATTCTAAACTATTTCGTAAATAACTTGCATTATATTAATGAGTTACAATCTAATGTCTTTTAATATTTTATCCCAGTAGGGATATTTAATGAAACACTACATCTCATTCCTCGAATAAAACTTGATTATTTACTATATCATCAATGTAAATATAAGCTAGCGAAATGGAATCGTCTAATATCTGGTATCAGATTCAGTTAAATTCAGATATATATTATTTTTTTTAATTAAATCAAACCTAGAAGGAACAAGTCTTTATGTATCTAAGATGCCTTAGATTGCAGACTTTCTAAATAAGATAATTGTAAAACAAATGGTTGTTATTTTTGTATTGTTATTTACTTCCATTTCTTTCTTTTATTTTCTCTTTTTTTTCTTTTTTTGAACAATTTATTTATTTATTTTGTAGCTTCGGGATAATAAGTCTCTTCAGGGATCGTGTTTTAGGTAGCTTTCAATACAAAAAGCTACCTATTGCAGCCGTTCGGCGGAAAGCAATTCCAAAATATTTTGGTATATTTTCACTGATTATGACCCCCATACCCCTAAACCACCCTCCGTTCAAATGTTGATTTATATATATATATATACAGGGGTCGATGCAGGGTATTTTTTCTTGGGGGGCCCATTTTGTAAAAAATAAAGGTTATTTTTGTGAAATTTATTATATTTTTGTGAAAAATAACATTTTGTAACGAAAGTTTAAATTCAGTTAATCAAATTGGAACCAAGCATTTATAAAAAAAAAACTTTTTAAAATCCTTTTGCTGAAGTTTTCCTCTCTGGTGAACTTGTTTGTTTACAAATTACACATTTTAAAACATCACAAAATAACAAATAAATAATAGTCAGTTTTTATGGAATAGATTTTTGTGAAGAGCCTACTTTATCAAATTGATTTTTGTGAAGGTGCCCATTTTATCAAATTGATTTTTGTGAAGGGCCCATTTTATCAAATTGATTTTTGTGAAGGGACACATTTTATCAAATTGATTTTTGTGAAGGGGCCCATTTTATCAAATTGATTTTTGTGAAGGGACCTATTTCATCAAATTGATTTTTGTGAAGGAACCCATTTTTTCAAATTGATTTTTGTGAAGAGGCCCATTTTATCAAATTGATTTTTGTGAAGGGACATATTTTATCAAACTGATTTTTGTGAAGGGGCCCATTTTATCAAATTAATTTTTGTGAAGGGCCCATTTCATCAAATTGATTTTTGTGAAGAGGTCCCATTTTATCAAATTGATTTTTGTGAAGGGAGTCCATTTTATTAAATTGATTTTTGTGAAGGGACCCTAAATAGGCCCCAATTTTTTCCTGGATCGACCCCTGATATATATATATATATATATCAGGATTTTAATTCATTTATATATATATATATATATATATATATATATATATGAAAACCCATGTGAAGAACCCATGTAAAGGCAGAAGATCTTTCAGAACATACTCCCAAAGTCAGCGTTTTTATCCGAAATCCGAGGCAGCAGAGCAAGAAAGGGGAAAAATCGTGTCGTCAGGTGACACGAATCGCTTCCCGCATAGCATGCATGGTCACAGTGAGTCACGTACGTCACGTCGCATCTGTGACCAAAATACAACCACTCAGTGACATCAAATTGTGACTAAAATGTGAATTATTTGGAAACCTTAAAAAATTTTCAAGAACACTACAAAATATGTTATTCAATGTAAAAGAATATGTTTCTGACAATTTTTTTAATTTTTGTGACGTCACTATGACGTTACTGCAAATCACAAACACTACGTCACCTGTGTTATCAAAATACCCCCATGTTGTGAAGTCACAGTTTGATCAAAATGTGAATTTTTAATATATTTTAAAATGATGAGAAATATATATTATTCAGGAATGCTTTAATGCACTTAAAGGGTCTGATTCTGACTGATTTTTTTTATCCCTGGAAAATTAACCTACATTGATTAATTTATTTACTGACCTACAGGAAAATGCTTTATAAATAGGTAAATTTCAATCAATATGCAATTATAAATTATAATACAAACATAATGCGGCATGTACTCCATGAACAATTTTTTTTAATTAAGGCAGTTTCTCATTTGCTTTTCATATTAATTAACAACTTTTGTAAAACTGAGAGCAACAATCTATATTATAGAGCGCAAGCTATCCAAGAGTAACAATGACGTCATGTTAACAGCGGCAACAACTGAACAGTAAATTTCGCTTTTACAGTGATTTTTTTTAACTTCTAAATATTGCACAATTTCAATTTTTAACCGTCGAATAGGAAAAAAAAATGCTCTTTCAAATGCAATATGTTTCAAAACTGTACCTCAATTTACTGTTATTTGT
Organism: Maratus michaelseni; assembly: GCA_963931845.1. Classification (NCBI taxonomy): domain Eukaryota; kingdom Metazoa; phylum Arthropoda; class Arachnida; order Araneae; family Salticidae; genus Maratus; species Maratus michaelseni. The sequence continues at coordinate 55,657 of CAWVPG010000134.1, read as the reverse complement.
GGTTTTAAAAATAATTTTAAATCTTCTTTTTTAAAATCTTTCTATTGCGTGCATTCCGATTAAAACATATTAAAACACTTCCATTTCAATAACAATTGTTACAATAATAATTCCCCAAATTTCAGCGTTTGTTTCCGACTAATATTCAACATCAAAATTAAAAATTTCATTTAAAAAAACATAAATTCATATTTTTTAAAACACAAATTTAATAGACATGAAATCATGTTAGTTCTGCTGAAACTATTAGAATAATAGTAATAATAATAATAATAAGTGTATTGGGCGATATCTTCGACTATTAATTCCTGACATGCGACTAATACGAAAGTATCGGTAATGAATTTATTAGAATTTTCAATTAATATTTACACACACACACACACACACACACATATATATATATATATATATATATATATATATATGTCTGCTATATTCTATAAACAGAGTAACCCAGGTTTTTTTCCCCTAGTTTTATCAATTGTAAATTACACTTAATACCGGAAACGGCTGAAAATAATATACAGATGGGGTAATTAAAGATTTGTTTGTGTGAGGGGAGGTGGGTTGTGAAAAACAGATGCTTTATTATAATAAAATCACTGTATACTTCCGATAATAATTGTTTTTTCTTTAGTGTTTAAGTAGATTGAGTACCTCTTCCAATATATATTTTGCTGTTTGTTTCATACTTTGTAAATAAATTTAACATTTTCCGAATATAAAATGAAATTAAAAAAAAATATGCAAAATGTATGATTTAAATAATTATTCACGTCTTCGTTTTTCATATACCACAAATTTCTTTAAAAAAATATTGTTATTTTGCAAGATGTTTCTTCTACAGGACATTAATAAAGAAAAAAGGAAATTTTGAAAAAGGGAAAATGCCCCCCCCCCCCACCAACCTTTTACTTTTTTAGGATCACATTTTGCAATTATTACGCTCTATGCAAATTTTACTTTTTTATGATTTTGCATTCTTGTCCATTAAAATATTTTTTATGTACTTTAAAAATTTAAACAATGTTTTATTTGATACGCCATGAATATTGATATTTTTTTACAACTTACAAAAAAAACTATACAAGTACTATTATTGTGAAACTAATCGTAAAAAAAACGTAAAATGCTTATAAAAAATAAATCTTCAAATAAGAAATTTTAATTGGAGAGACTATAAAAAAAAACATTCTGCCTTTTTAACCTTCTACTCTAACATCAACTATATAAGAATAAAAAATAAAAAAAATAAAAAAGATCATCTGCCTTGCTATTAAATGCGCGCTGATGTTTTAAACGTTTTTCAAAAATATCGTCTGCTTTTTTAACCTCAGAATAAGAGACGCACAACAGTGTATTTAATCTTTGGGTGTCAGTTCGTTGGACAATACGCGTGTTATGAGCGTGTATAATTTCTACGTATTTAAAATTAAAAACCTGCACAGGATTCCGCAAATACAATTTTTATACGAATTTTCTTTCCATGAAAAGTACAATTCCTTTGCGTGGTTAAATTTGCTTTCCGCCAATGTTATTGTACTTCATTTGGAGGAATTTTGCCTTCTCAAGAAATTTTCGCTATTTTTACGTCAAAATAGAATATTGAAGATCACAAAGAAAAAGAGGTATGGAAAAATATTATTTTCCCTGTTAGCTTTGCATTAAGTTATATCGTTTTCAGTTACTTTTATGTAGTATTTTACAAAAGTTAAATACTTCGTTTAAAATTCATCAGTTTAATAAAGTTTATTAAATTTAATGTTTATTTTGTTAAAATAAATAACAATATGTCAACGATTTTAATCAGATAATTACTTTCACTAAATTCATTTCCTGAGTCATTTTATAGTTATAAATTTCAAAACATCTGTACACTATTATAACAGAATTATTATTAAAGGGAAATGTTCTTTATAATTATCACCTAATCCTGTAAAACAAAAAAATAATAATAATAAACCAATGTGTGGTTCCATTTTATGTTGTTATCTGAATTTATATATTTTTTCACATTAAAAACTGGTTAAATATTTGAAACTATGTTTGTAATTTATTATTTTATTGGGTTATATAACTATGATTATCTACATTTCAAATGGACTTTCTAACATCAGAGTAAATATTTTTCAAACCGATGTTGTTGAGTCACAAAGGGTTAAAATATAGTTATAAAATAAAGGTTCCATGTATGATAACGTATTTTGATCTATAAGTTAAATTTTTGGTTTTCTCTTTCAAAAATAGCAACTTTTATGAAATATTTTTCAAAAATCTTTCTTAATAAATTGAAACATACAGTTATTTTTCTTTTCAATATGATTTAAAACCTGGACCTCGATGTGAATATTATGGGAGAATACATTGTTCGAACATTTTCACTAGTTAAATATATAAGATACTGTTTAAAAACTATTGAAATAGTTAATAAAAAATACCCTGTAAAATTTCAAGGCCTAAAAACCTTATCACAGTCAAAATATCGATTATTTTATTATTATCTCAAATTAACGATCTAAACTTTTTATACACGTGGTTTAAAATGTCAAAACTGTATTTTTAATACATACACGATTGCCATTCAAGGGTTTTTCACTCATGAAAACTATATAAATGACTTTTTCTCAATATTGATTTTTTGTTCATTCTTATATTTTTTTAAGTTCTTTACTTCCTTTAGTATTTCAGTTTATTATTTTTTATACATATTCTTTATTATGTATGTAATAAAACCTTGCATGGAATTAGTATTACAGATTTTTTTGTTTTCTATATATGAAATCACATGAAGAAGAGTTAAATTCCATAGTTCCTCACAATATAGAATAATAATAAATTTATATAAAATCTAATATTAATTGAAATAAAAATCCATGCACAGTATTCTATAACATATTTTAGTAATTGTAAAAAAAATATAATAATAATAATAATAAGTAAAGTAAATAAATTTAAAAAATGTCAATACTTGTAAAAATAGCAGGTATTTAAAGCATTAATTTATTTTAATTTTGTTAAACATTTTAAATAAATGTATAGTTTTTTTTTTCAAAATGTGCTTTTAACTGGCTATTAAAATATACTGCAATAACAATTTTTATCAAAATTCTTAAATTTAAAAATAATATTGAAAAGTAACGTTTCCCATTTATAGCAAAATCACATAGTACTTATTTGCTTTATTTAAAAACATTTCTCTAAAATTTTTAAATACCGAGCTGAAAATGCAAAAAATGTTGCATTTATATTATAGAACAACAGAATTTTAATACATTTCACCACTTTTATATAATAAATTTGAAAATCTGCAAATCCACCTTTTTCTATTTAATGTGTAACCATGGTAATGATTTGGGTTCGTTTGAAATCGGGTTGTCTCACTCGATTGCAGGATTTTAATAAAATCGTCTCAAAATCTCGTTACCCGACCTGATAGGGTATTCATATAAGAATCGGAGCCCAAGCAAAACTTTAACTAAATAGACAGAATAAAATAAAATAAATAATTTAAAACCCCGACTTAAGTCCTGCATCGGGTTGGTTATTCCGATTTTACCCGCAGCCGACATGGCGTTCAGCTTGAGCCGAGTAAGAATAGCGATAATTGTTGTTGTTGTTGTTGTTGTTATTCTGTTTGGGTTAAATTGATTGTAATTTTTTTTCGGCTTCGTGTTGATTTCGGGTTGAGATTTTATTATTGCAGCTCGGGTTTGGATTAATCTGAAAAACTAGAATAAAATAATAACTTGATCTAAAGAAAAAATAGAATATTCTTTCAAACCTGTAGAAAAAAAAGAAAAGAAAAGAAAGAGAATAAAAAAAAATAAATATATATAACCGATCCGTAATTTTCCTCATCGAATATGGGTAAAATATGGTCACTCGACCCGATGAAGAATCGTCACAATTGTCACAAACCTGCAGCCAAAAAAAAAATATATATATCTAACTTTACGAGTCGGATTCGGGTAAAATCTGGTCACCCAATCCGATGCAGAATCGTCACAAATGTCACAAACGTCTAGCAAAAAAAAATGTCGATCCGAACAATCCGGATCGGATTCGGGGAAAATTTGGTCACACTATCCGATGCAGATTCGTCACACTTTTCACATTGAAGTTGCACGGTGACTTCACAAAGTAGTCACATTGTGAGGTCACAGAAAGCCTTGAAAACGGCCATAACGACTTCACATTTAGGTCACAGTGACTTCACATCGACGTCACGTGACGCCACGACAACGGTCACAAAGTAACAGTGTGACTTCACATTGACGTCGCCGTGACGTCACCATGCCTTACGGGTTATAACTCGATAAACAGTCAAAATATATTTTACGTGTTTATACGCTGTTTTTGTGATGTAATTTTACAGTCATTTCTGAATACTGGGTAGAATGTATAGACCGGTATAGATGTCGATCTTAGCAGAAAACTTTGCAACTTTGCTGCCAGCTTGGTGACATTGTGAGTGAAATTTCGTGTCAAACACTTATGTGTAAAATTCCAGAAATTAAAATTTTATAAACTTCTTTAACTGAATTATGGTCTAGATTATGCGTGATGAAGTCATAAGATTTTTCACGAAAACAAAGATTTAAATAAGATTGTTCAGCATTGAATGAAGTGGTCAGCCATTGCTTTTGATTTTAGAGACTTAATCGACACCTTGCATTTAATTCTTTATATAAGTTTTTTCTAAGAAAATGGCTTGCTTTGTTGAAGACTAAGCTTTGTGTCTAAACTTTTTTTGCATCATGCTTATTATACGCGTTTTTGTGAATTTTGTCATACGAGTGGTGATCTGTGTGCAATGACTGCTCAATATTATCTACAGAACGAAAGAAAAAAAAAAGATTTACATTAGACTTTATTTATAAATTTTTTGTAAGAGTAAGAAAATATGAAAATTTCGCGACAATATTTTCATAATGTTGGAAAGTGTTTCACAATCTAAGAACGGCACGACATTAATATTTCTTGTTAAATTATTATAAGTAAAATTTCAAGCCTTGTTTTAAAACACGAAAAGATTTCATAGGTTAATGAAATATTTTAAATAACCAAAATAAATTGTGTGTGTGTGTGTTTTTTTTTTTTAAATAAATAGTTTTAATTTACCTATTTTATGTTCGTTTATATTAATAAAGCATTCAAGTATTAAAAAACGATTTTAGACAAGTTTAAAAAAGATACAGAGAATTATTTTAGAGAAATAATTTAATAAATAATAAATAAATTTAATTAAAAAAAGCCATATCATAACATAATGTAACATAAATAAAACCCATCGTGAAAATAAAAAAAAATGATTAACTAAAAAAGAATATTCTGTATAAATTATTAAAATGAAAGTTCTATGTTCAAAATCAGAAAACATTTTGTCTTTTTAAAAATACAAAAAAGAAAGAAAAAGAAAAGAAAAAAGAAAGAAAAAAAATCATACTTATTTGGGAATCACACAACAACAGTGAAGTGACTATTAACAATATTCTCAAGACGAAACTCTATTTTCTAACACAACCACAAATACATTTTTATTCTTAAATGCACGAAAGTCAAATCCACTTATCAAAAAATGAAGAATGTTGTTCGATTCTAAATCCTTTCAATAATCATGCCTGAGAATTTAATGTTTGTATATGTAAAAACAAGTCCGTGAATCTATTATAAAGTTTCGCATAGTTGAGCGGGTAAAAATGTTGTTTTTTACAAACAACATTAATTGAATATTGTTTGTAAATTTTTGTACGTATATTCAAATTAATAAATTTAGGAAACATTAACTAAAACTGAAACAATTAGTATTCATGGCTATATCTAGTTCATTAGTTTTCCTAATACACTTTACTCCTATACTAGTCTTCCACTGTTAATGCTCTTTTAACATTTTTATTAAATTTCCAATTTTTTTTTCGTTTCACTAGAAATCATCTTTATTCTGAAAAATCCCTTCCAGATATTGCAATTCTGAGTGATACTGATTTCACAAACTTTTATCGTTAAAAACGGTGTAAAGACAAGACGTCAAAGGATATTTTCCACATTTGTTGAAAAGCCCCTAAAAGCCCAGAATTATAGCTACCTTGCCACGTTAACAATGACAAAAATACATAGTTGTAAAACATAATATTTGCTTGTTTTGGGGAACCTGTCTGTCAAGCCATGAAATAGTGAAACAACCGCGCCAGATTACAGTAAATTTCATCTGTGACAGTGACAGTTGTACAAAGAAAACCATTTTCACAAGCAACAGCTAATCCGTTTGAGTCAAATAGTTTACAGGATACTGTTTAAACTATTATTTTCTAAAGCCGTTAATTTGAGTCATTGAGGAGGCGGTAAAGTGGATTTCTAGAGAGCAACAAAGCCAGAAATGTCTTACGCCGCAATCGCAATCTCCATATCTTTCGGATTGAGAAAAAAAAGAAGTAAAAAAAAAGGAGATAAAGAAAAGTACGGAAATTTTAAAATGTTTTGATGAGGGGTCTAGTCAATCATACTCGGACGGGCAAAAAAATTTCCAGATTCCCCCCCCCCCCCAGCTACGGGCCTGTAACTTTTGCTGAAATGTTAAAAAAATGCGAGCAATTGGACTAATAAAACCATCTACAACTGCTTGCAGTCTTTAATTTAATCCCAACAATTATAATGGCAATTTTGAACATAGTGATCAACTGAATGTCTCTAAAAATGAAAAATTTGTGCATAATTTTCTTACATCAAATCAATTCTTCAAGATATATTTAAGGCTATTACAAATATTGAGGAGTATTAAAATTTAATCAATCAATTTTATTGGTGTTCAGTGAAAGTACTAATAAAGTGAAAGTACTAATTCAGTGAAAGTACTAATCATCATTTTCTTTTAGGTCTAACAGGGCGTCTTTATAAAAACTAAAGGAAAATTATGATGACACCTGTACATGCCTTTGAATTAATTGATCAAAAACTTGATTTCCTCTTCCATTACAAAAATGGTGCTGTTATATTTAAAAATATCAAACCAAATGTGAATGTTAAATAATGTCTGTGTGGTAATGTCTGTGAAGTAATATTTCCGGTCTTATCGTCTACATTTAGACATCCAAATACACATTTTTTACACTAATTATTTTTCTTTGGTTTCATATTCGAATAAATAATACCTGCAATTTCTTTCTCTTTTTAAGAGTAAAAATTGTAAATTCCTATTCTTTTTTAATCACTTATTCGTGTAATTTTACAAATCTGACAAAATGTAATAAAAATATTATTTTTATCAGATTTATTTATATTGTACACTCTTTATATATTTATTTAATAATGCAAAATTCTGATTATTTATAAGAAATAAATTAAATTTCATTGTATAATTCTAGAAAGTTAAAAAAAATTTCCATCTACATATATAATTCTAAGAAAGTTAAACTAATAGTCCATCAATATATAATAATTATTCTACTAAGTACTCTGAATCAATTAACATTCTTGAGCTTGCCTATAAATGTAACCTGTCTATATTGATACTTTTTCTGGTCCCTTCAGTATTGTTATAGACAGGTTTCACTGTTTTATTTTTAAAGTTATGCTATAATTGGTACAGCAACAATAGTAAATTAGTAAATAATTTTTGAAGTGTAATATTAATTTGGTATTATTAATATTATTTGGGTATTATTATATTTGTTACTATTACAAAGCAAAAGTGCTGTAAGTAAAAAAAAGAAAAAAAGAAAAAAAAAAGAAAGAAAAATCGATTTTAGTTATTTAGTAATATATTTAAACAAAATAAATTGAAATACTGTTAGAAAAATAAAAACATATGTATTCATTAAAAAAAAATTAAATAAATTTAACATGGCAAAACATTTTAAATAATAATAATTAATGTAATGGATTAGAATCGTATGGACGAGAGTTTTAAAATAAAATAATAACTAAAAAATGATATTCTATGAAGTTGCTTCCTTTCATTTTAGGATCGGTTTTGAAATACAACGTCACTAGATGTAGGCTGTACAGAAAACGAAATTCTCTGAGACATTTTCTAACCAAATCTGTAAGGCATTCACCTAAAATACAAATAATCTAGTTGACAAATGGTCTACCTATACATCCATTGTATATGTGGGAAGGGGGAGTGTGCTGACAAAGGCCTTCTTTACCGCCCAGTCTGGGGGGTTAGAAAAACGCACATAGACGGTCATGACCACTTAGAAGTAGAAAATCTGAACCGTTCATACGCGCCCATGACCATTTAGAAGTAAAAATTCCTGACCGTCTATAAGCGCTCATGACCATTTAGAAGTAAAAAACTTTGACCGCGTATACGCGTTCATGACCATGAAAGGGTTAAAATATTAATGCGAATAAAATGGAAGGATACGAAGGAAATAAATTTTTATATAACATATATATATATATATAAATCAACATTTGAAGTGAGGGTGGTTTTGGGGTCTGGGGGTCATGATTGGTGAAAATATATCGAAATTTTCCGGAATTGCTTTCCTCCGAACGGCTGCAATAGTTAGCTTTATACTTTTTTGTATTGAAAGCTACCTAAAAAAGTCCTTCTGGCCTGTACCGGGAGGAAAATGTAGCTTTCCTATATCTTCGTTTTAAAATTTTAGTTAATGTTACTCGAAAACAGCAAGCGAAAATGCAAATAAACCGTTTACAAAAGATTCGTTTACTGAATTTGAATAAGAAATTCGCCAAATTATTGAGCTATAGCCAAATTGGCCACATTTATGAAAACTTATTCTAGTCGCCAAATGTCGCCAAATTTGGCGAGAATTTGGCGCTAACGGATATGAATATATAGCTTTATGCGTATGATTGGGAAAATGGTTACAACAATGAAAGAAAAAAATTTGCGAGAAGTCGCGATCACTAAAACTTATAAATTAATCGTTGGATTTTTGTAATGTGCTACCTTGTTTCAAAATGTCTGCCACCCTAGAATTTCAAACTGCTGTATCTCAGCCGTTTTTTAAGATAGAGGTAAACCAAAAAATGCTCTGGATTCCTCGTATCAAGGCCTAACACTACATAAAAAATAAATTTGAATTTTTAACTTTTTTGTATATTTATTTTAGTTTTAAATTTTTAAGTGGCCGCCATCTTGAAACAAAATGGCGGACCAAGCTGGCCAACGAACTCGGTCGAGACATTGGTGAGCTTAGTACACACAATTAGTTTAATCGAAATCGATGCATAAATACGGGCGTTATCGTATGACATAGGTCAGATATATATATATATATATATATATATATATATATGTAGCATTTTCACGAGGTTGAGATATTGCGATGAATAATATTCGATGAAAAGATGGCAGTCCTTCAACGATATAGCAAGTTGCAGTCGATATTAGCGAGTATGGCGAAGTAGAAGGCAATGAAATGAGTCCAACAAAGTTTTCCAATAAATCCAGCCAATCTCCAGACAAATAATTTTATTAGAAGACGAACAACACAGAAACAATTCCCAACGTCTAAAATTTATAGCCCTCGGGCTAACGTTGCTTCACTTCATTGAATTAAGATGTTACTGGGCCAGTTGAATATTCTACGGACATAAAAATACCAGACACATATTTGTTTAGCTTCCGAAAACGTCAAAAATCTAGGGCTCCGACCGGTGCGGGCGAGTTTTGTTCTCTCCGCGGAGATATACAGAAATTACGTCACGAGCGCACAACCCAATGAGTGAGAAGCTAGCTCCAGCCCAGCAAATGAGGTGCGAAGGAGGAGCTAAGACGGTAAGGAATCCCGTACTTGGTTGCGGAGAAATTTTGAAGTTAAAATCCCAAGCGCGCGAAAAAATCAGAGCAATAATAATAATAATAATAATAAGAAAATGGCTTTTAAAAAACATTCGAAATGAGAACGCGTCTCAGAATTTTATAGATCGGGGAACTGATAAAAGCTACGAATGATCTTAAATTTTAGATTAAGATTTGGAATAAAATAATTATTAATATACGGATATTTACTTTTAAAAGGACTTTAAATAGGAATAGATATTATTAAGAATTAAGGAAATACTGACTATGACAGAAGTTAGATTAATTTTAAAATATTAATGCGAATAAAATGGAAGGATACGAAGGAAATAAATTTTTATATAACATATATATATATATAAATCAACATTTGAACGGAGGGTGGTTTTGGGGTCTGGGGGTCATGATTGGTGAAAATATATCGAAATTTTCCGGAATTGCTTTCCTCCGAACGGCTGCAATAGTTAGCTTTATACTTTTTTGTATTGAAAGCTACCTAAAAAAGTCCTTCTGGCCTGTACCGGGAGGAAAATGTAGCTTTCCTATATCTTCGTTTTAAAATTTTAGTTAATGTTACTCGAAAACAGCAAGCGAAAATGCAAAGAAACCGTTTACAAAAGATTCGTTAATACTGAATTTGAATAAGAAATTCGCCAAATTATTGAGCTATAGCCAAATTGGCCTCATTTATGAAAACTTATTACAGTCGCCAAATTTGGCGATATCGCCACATTTGGCGGTATTTCGCTAAATGTCGCCAAATTTGGCGAGAATTTGTCGCTAACGGATATGAATATACAGTTTTATGAGTATGATTGGGAAAATGATTACAACAATGAAAGAAAATAATTTGCGAGAAGTCGCATTCACTAAAACTTATAAATTAATCGTTGGATTTTTGTAATGTGCTACCTTGTTTCAAAATGTCTGCCACCCTAGAATTTCAAACTGCTGTATCTCAGCTGTTTTTTAAGATAGAGGTAAACCAAAAAATGCTCTGGATTCCTCGTATCAAGGCCTAACACTACATAAAAAATAAATTTAAATTTTTAACTTTTTTGTATATTTATTTTAGTTTTAAATTTTTAAGTGGCCGCCATCTTGAAACAAAATGGCGGACCAAGCTGGCCAACGAACTCGGTCGAGACATCGGTGAGCTTAATACACACAATTAGTTTCATCGAAATCGATTCATAAATACGGGCGTTATCGTATGACATAGGTCAGATATATAAATATATATATATATATGGATATATATATATATATATATATATATATATATATATATATATATCAACATTTGAACGGAGGGTGGTTTTGGGTGATTGGTGAAAATATATCGAAATTTTCCTGAATTGCTTTCCTCCGAACGGCTGCAATAGGTAGCTTTATACTTTTAGGTAGCTTTCAATACAAAAAAGTCCTTCCGGCCTGTACCGGGAGGAAAAGGTAGCTTTCCTACATCTTCGTTTTAAAATTTTAGCTAATGTTACACGAAAACAGCAAGTTAAAATGCAAAGAAACGTTTACAAAAGATTCGTTTATACTGAATTTGAATAAGAAATTCGCGAAATTATTGAGCAATAGCTAAATTGGCTTCATTTATGAAGACTTATTTTGGTCGCCAAATTTGGCTATTTCGCCAAATGTCGCCAATTTTGCCAATTTTGTTGCCAATGTAGCCAATTTTGGCGCTAACGGATATGAATATATAGTTTTAAGCGTATGATTGGGAAAATTATTACAACAATGAAAGAGTAATCGCGTTAATGTGCTGTTTTGTTTCAAAATGTCAGCCACCCTAGAATTTCAAACTGCTCTCTATCAGCCATTTTTTAAGATAGAGGTAAACCAAAAAATGCTCTGGAATCCTTGTATCAAGGACTAACACGTAATTAAAAAATAAATTTTAATTTTTAATTTTTTGTATATTTATTTTAATTTTAAATTTTTAAATGACCGCCATCTTGAAACAAAATGGCGGACCAAGCTGGCCATCGAACTCGGTCGAGACATTGGTGACCTTTATACACACAATTAGTTTCATCAAAATCGATTTATAAATACGAGCGTTATCGTATGACATAGGTCAGATATATATATATATAAATCAACATTTGAACGGAGAGTGGTTTTGGGGTCTTGGGGTCATGATCGGTGAAAATATATCGAAATTTTCCGGAATCCTCCGAACGGCTGCAATAGGTAGCTTTATACTTTTTTGTATTGAAAGCTACCTAAAAGTATAAAGCTACCTATTGCAGCCGTTAGGAAAGCAGTTCCGGAAAATTTTATATTTTCAACGATTATGACCCCCAGACCCCAAAACCACCCTCCGTTCAAATGTTGATTTATATATATATATATATATATATATATATATATGACCTATGTCATACGATAACGCTCGTATTTATCAATCAATTTTGATGAAACTAATTGTGTGTATCATTTGTGTGTATTTACCTCTATCTTAAAAAATGGCTGAGATAGAGCAGTTTGAAATTCTAGGGTGGCTGACATTTTGAAACAAAATAGCACATTAACGCGATTACTCGCAAATTATTTTCTTTCATTGTTGTAATAATTTTCCCAATCATACGCATAACACTATATATTCATATCCGTTAGCGCCAAATTCTCGACAAAATTGGCGACATTTGGCGAAATTTGGCGACCAAAATAAGTCTTCATAAATGAAGCCAATTTGGCTATTGCTCAATAATTTGGCGAATTTCTTTTCAAGTTCAGTATTAACGAATCTTTTGTAACCGTTTCTTTGCATTTTAACTTGCTGTTTTCGTGTAACATTAGATAATAGTTTAAAACGAAGATATAGGAAAGCTACCTTTTCCTCCCGGAACAGGCTGGAAGGACTTTTTTGTATTGAAAGCTACCTAAAAAGTATAAAGTTACCTATTGCAGCCGTTCGGAGGAAAGCAGATCCGGAAAATTTCGATATATTTTCACCGATCATGACCCCCAGACATCAAAACCACCCTCCGTTCAAATGTTGATATATATATATATATATATATATATATATATATATACATATATATATCTGACCTATATCATACGATAACGCTCGTATTTGTAAATCAATTTTGATGAAACTAATTGTGTGTATTAAGCTCACCAATGTCTCGACCGCATTCGTTGGCCAACTTGGTCCGCCATTTTGTTTCAAGATGGCGGCCAGTTAAAAATTTAAAACTAAAATAAATGTACAAAAAAGTTAAAAATCAAATTTACTTTTTAATTAAGTGTTAGGCTTTGATACGAGGATTCCAGAGCATTTTTTTGTTTACCTCTATCTTAAAAAATGGCTGAGATAGAGCAGGTTGAAATTCTAGGGTGGCTGACATTTTGAAACAAAACAGCACATTAACGAGATTACTCACAAATTATTTTCTGTCATTGTTGTAATAATTTTCCCAATCATACGCATAAAACTATATATTCATATTCGTTAGCGCCAAATTCTCGCCAAAATTGGCGACATTTCGCGAAATATCGCCAAATCTGTCGACCAAAAAAGTCTTCATAAATGAAGCCAATTTGGCTATTGCTCAATAATTTGGCGAATTTCTTATTCAAATTCAGTATTAAGGAATCTTTTGTAAACATTTCTTTGCATTTTAATGTGCTGTGTTCGTGTAACATTAGCTAAAATTTTAAAACGAAGATATAGGAAAGCTACCTTTTCCTCCCGGTACAGGCCGGAAGGACTTTTTTAATTTTACTTTTGACAACCATGGTGAATCAGTTGCTAATTGGGGCAACTACCACTTTTTCCTTAGTTACTTTACATAATTTTGGAAATTTAATGCTCATTGTTTAGATAAAGTTAAATGCTGTCAAAATTGAAAATTATATTTAAAATGTCTTAAAAAGACAGTTTTCAAGAAAATTCTATTTAAATGTACATTGTTGGCATTATCCGATAATGTAATAACTGAAATTACGCGATATTTAGAAACAAATGCATAATTCCTGAAAAAAAAAAAAAAAAAAAAAAAAAAAAAAAAAAAAAAAAAACAGCACTGTTTGGACAATACATCAAAGTTACAATTTATCTCTGACATGAATAATTTAATAAATTAATTGAAATAATTTGTTATTTAAAAATGTGCTCTCTGTTTCATTTACACAAGTCTCAATACATAAAAAATTATATATATTATTTCTGCTGTTAACATTCCTTTTTCTAAGCAAATACAAAATGCAGAACGCTGAATGAGATACAATATTAAAGGATCTTGATCAGGCTTCTGACATAATACACTCACAAACAAACAAGTTAAAACAAGTTTTTTGATTAAAAATTGCATTTAACTAAAAATTATATAGGCAATGTTTGATAAATAATATGAAAGATTTTCATATTATTAGATTAAAGATTAGTATTGCCACAAAAATAAATTACCGCAACAATCATTATAAAAAGAAATGTTCAATAAAGATAAAGTGAGACATAGTTACTCCACTGGTTTATACTATATTTATTATTAAAAAGCAAAATGTAAATTCAAATGCTCAATTCATTTTGCATTATCCCGTGTATTTTTCCGAAACAGATGATGTCATGCTCTAATGCAGTTAAAATACGACTGATATATATATATATATATATATATATATATATATATATATTGTGTATGTGTGTGTTTGTTATCTTTGGTCAGTTTTTACTGTAACTTTGATGCAATAAATGAGATGATACTCTGGCTTGACTAATGTGGTTTGCAGATATTTTTAGTCCTTAATTTATTCTTTTGAAGTTTAAACCTCCATTAATTTTAATTTTTATAGAATATATTAGACTGCAGTGCGAAATATTTGCACGGGTTCTCTGGTATAATGTACTTTAAATTAATGAGAATAAATAATTTTGAATTGAAATAATTAAGCATTTCCTGAATAGTTTCAAACCCCTTTATAAAATACTTTATTCGCCGTATTTTAAGACACCACTTTAACATTCTAGAACCATTAAGCATAAAATGATAGACACTTTTATCGAATATTAAACATTGTGGTTTGCAGCTTTCGTAATTTAATGGCAATTTAGCACGAATGATTTATAAGATTGATGCATTTTTGATCCAATCAAGATTATGCAAGAGATATGCTTTTGATAATTTAAAGAGTAAATCTATATTTATTCACTAGATATATCCACGATTAATTTTCAAATATATGTTGATATATGTGTAAATTTATTAATTGTATTATTTTATATTAATTATTTTCATCCTGAAAATTTGATAATTACACTATAGATTCTTTGATTTCTCAAGTACTCATTATATCTTCTGATATTTCAAAAAATTTTCGAAATAATTATAGAGCCAGAAAGGACTGTAGTTACGAAAATTCATAGTATATCATATAGAAAGTTTTGTGTTGTAAAACATTATATTTTCTACTTTTTCACATTGAAAGCACAGAGAAAGTTTTCTTAACATAATTTGTAAAAACTAGAGACAGTGAAAATAATTCAATTTCATAACGTTTAAAAATATAAATATTTCAACGTAAATGACTTTTGATACCAAGAAGGAGATATTTAAAACATTTTTTTTTAATGGGAACTATATCGCGGAACTAATAGTTTAAGAATTGGCCATTAGGTAACAAAATGAAGGGACGCATTCTATTTATTCGTATAAGCAAATATATAGGGAATATGTTAAAATACCTATACATAACATATATTTATATTAGAAAGCAAAAACATTCCCGTGACTAATGCAGACGGCATATTCATAGTTGAAACAACTGGATATAAAATTTTGTTCCTACTACAATGTTTTTAACTTTTAAAATTCGCACAATGTCCATTTTTACAGCTTCGAATAGGAAACGAAACGTTTTTTCAAATAAAATGTGTTTGAGAAATATATCTCAACTTACTGATTTTTTTGAGTTTTTAAAAATAATATTAAACCATGATATTTTAAAAAAATATATTTCTATCGCGTGGAGTCGGATTACTAGAGATTAACCCATATGCATTTAAACAGTATTTTATCAACCGATCCCTTAGTCCGCTCAATATGCGTGCCTGGTACCAGCGTCTGTACACATGTAAATCGTTTACGTGCTTTAAAGCATATAAACCCCTGGAAATGTGCCGTGCCTGTTTCAGAACATATTTTTCTGCCGTAAGCAAGGCATTCCACCGTTTTTTCATCAAAATTTGGCTCATTTTCTATATAAAAATTCTTAAAACACAAACGCTAATAATGTTTTTCCCACACATGCTTCGGCATTACATTCAAATGTGGACACGGGACGCGCGTGGCAGGTAATACTAAGTCATTCGCTTGTATGTTTTTGTGGACGCGAAACCATATTTGGAATATCTTATCAGATACCGATTCAAAGATTGATAAAAGATACGTGGATATAAACTTTTCCTTCATCGTTTCTTTTTTATTGCCGTGATAGGCTTAATGCACAAACCGCTAAATAGCTTCTCATCGGTAACGCAAGCCACCTATCACGGCACAATACAATAGACACATTAATTACATTTGGGTTGCGGTATGCCGCTCCATTTATTTAAAATTACATTAATTACTTGTATGACCTTTAAAAGAACAATTAACATAACATTTACTAGTAAAAACTATTTCCAATCCAAATTTATTAGCAACAGAACCAGTATGAATTCAATCTAAAATAGTACCATTAAACCAGCCAGGCATTCGTACTTCATTTTTATCAAATTTTTTAAAACAGTCATAAATATTGTCAGTATCCCAAGCTCTACCTTTCACAAGTGAACAGTCACTATAACGTCTCAATGGAACAGGCACTTTCCATTTAAAAACAGCAGGTCTTCTGGATCCGAGCAATAGTATTCTTGTATGTGTATCATCTTCATTACGCTCCGTAGAAACTTACTGCTGGTGATATACATCTAAATCTGATGTGTATTCGCCGGCTGCTATTATAACGGCGCCACTGGGCACGCATGCGCAGTGATTGATTGTTTTTTTCCACTCGATCTCTTCAGAGAGTGAGTGTTGTGTTTTGCTTCGTATGTGTAGGACGTTATGTCCGCTGAGAATAAAAGTTTTATTCGATGAATGAGAAATTTACTTGTGTTAATGGAGTAACTTCAGTTGATTTTAAGTTCAGTTGGTCCGTCGAGCCGGAGTCGAACCAGCGACCTATGGATAAAATATTATTCTTCTGCTTGTGTATTTAAAAAGAAAAAGAGTTATATTTTCTTCGAGTCTACGTATTCTACGATTTTGCAATGCATTGTATGAGCACTGAGGAAAGAAAAAAAATGTACATTGTGTCTTCAAATTATTAATCGGATTGTTTAAATTTTGTGAAAAGAAAAATACAAATGCGGAATTACGACGAGCGGTTCCATGGTAATGGTGAGTACGCTTTATTTAATTTAATAGAGTTCGCAAAATGTGCTGTGTTTTGTTTCGATTTTAAGTTAACTTTGTCATTTTTGGATTCTATTGATAATTGACGTGTGAGTTGATTCCGAGTGTAAATTTTATAACTTTGTTGAGTTTAGTTTCGTTTTTTAAGTTAAATCTTTTGAGTTTGATTTTAATTTATTGCAATTACTGGGTTCTCTTTTCAAACAAAATGTTGTTATTAAAATTAAAAAAGAATGATTTAATCGAGGTTGCAGAAGAACTTGAGCTTACTTTACCTACAAGGCAGACCATAGTGTAGCTAAAAGAATTAATTGAAACGAGCGATATTTAAATGAATAATTATGACCTTGTGGAAACGGTTGTTGAATCTGTGACTCAAAAGGAAAAAGACAACGAAAAGAAGGCTGAGCGGCATAGATTAGAAAGAGATTCGGCACTGGAATTAGAAAAAATTAAACTTGCGCAGTTAGAAAAACAATTAGAACTTACTAATATTCAGAAAGAAACACCGCATAATTTCAGTGAAGCATTAGTAAAAAGTGACTCTGAGCTATCGAATTGTAGTTTAGAAAATTTGTTAAAAAGTGTTAAAACCTTAACTATTCCAGTACCGTCGCGTGCAGAATCGTATAATCTTTTTTTTTCAATCACTGGAAAGAGCGTTTAAAACAAAAAAATGTTCCGGAGGAATTTAGAGCAGAAATTCTTTTAAATATCTTAGGCGAAAAGGCCACTAATTTAATGGTATATTTGAGTGAGGATGACCTAAGTAAATATGATAGACTTAAAGACGTTGTGCTGAAAGAATTTCAATCCACTCCGCAGGAAGTGTTAAACAATTTTCGAAGGGCGCAAAAATTTCAAAACGAAAGTTATGTTCAATTTGCGTCGCGATTAACTGCAACATTTGATTATTACTGTCAGTTAAGAAAGGTGAATGACTTTAAGGGATTGTGTGAAGTAATGATTTCCGACAAAATATTTAACTCGTTAGATCGTGAACTTCAAATTCATATAGGTGTAAAGCAAGGAGAATCATAGTATTTACCGCAAGAATTATCTAGATGTTGCGATATTTATGTAGCGTCTAAGAATAATTATAAAACAGAAAATAATGCGTTTTCACGGCTGCAGTTTGGAAACAATTCGCAAAAATACCGTAATGTGTACAGTCCACAAAATAATTGTAAGGTGTTTGTATCGGAAGTTAGGATTTCAAAATGTATTCTTTGCATGTCTAATGAGAATCATTATCTTGATATGTGCCCCATTAAAAAAAAAATGTTAGTTAATGAACGAATTGAGTTAATTAAAAATAATCAACTGTGTTTTAATTGTCTTAAGCATCATAAGGTTGTTAATTGTTCTTCCAAATTCAATTGTTCTATTTGTAAGAAACGGCATCATACAAATTTACATATTGATAAAAAATAAATGAAGGGTGTACGCATGACAATGCAAAATATACTAATTATGACAAGTCATTTGTAATGTCGGGTGCCGTTTTAGATCCAAGATCAAATGTTTTTGTTCCGAAAGGAGCATGTGGTGATAACTCATCAGCCGAGAATAAAGAATCGTTATCTTTCACAGCCACAAATGTTAATATTAACAAATCTCGTATGGTTTTGCTCAGCACAGCTAAAATAATGATTGTGGATAACTTTGGAATATTCCATGAAGAGCGTGCATTATTAGACAATGGAAGTCAGTCATACTTCATATCAAAACGGTGCGCTGACAGATTTAATTTGAAGAAGTAAAAAATAAATTTTGTGGTTTCTAGTTTGAATAAATCATCGTCAGTGATAAATTCAGTAGTCAAAACGAAAATTGCGAATCAAAGCAGAACTTTCGAAAAAAAGAGTAGAGCTTTTGATAGTCTCGAATATAACAGATTACGCACCCGCTAAGCAATTTAACATTGATATGTTAGATTTAGAGAATTTAACATTGGCAGATGAGAGTATTAATAGGCCAGGTGCAGTGGACATATTGTTGGACGCACAACTATTCTATGAAATTTTAAAATCAGATCAAATTAGGATTCCCGAGACAGATATAATTCTGCAAAATTCAGTATTTGGATTTATTGCTACTGGGAGTGTTGCAATAGGGAACGAAGATTCTGTTCATTGTGGGTTAATTATGGAAAATTTATACATAACTTTGAGAAAATTTTGGGAGATCGAAAATGTTGAGACAGAAAGAGTGCAAAACGATGAGAGTTTAATATGCGAAGATCATTTCATGAAAACTCATTTCAGAAATGACGATGGGCGTTATGTCGTTAGAATGCCATTAAAAGAAGACCCCCCCCCCCCCCGTGTTTAAGTGAGTCAAAAGACATTGCTGTTAAAAGATTGGATTCTCTTTGGCGACGTTTGAGAAGAGAACCTGAGTATCTAAAATTATATAAGGAATTCTTAACTGAGTATGAAGATTTAGGTCACATGCAGGTAACTAATGAGAGTCCAAAATACATTATGCCTCACCATGGAGTTTATAGGCCGGATAATAGTACCACTAAATTACGCATTGTTTGCAATGCTTCTCAAGCAACTTCATCTGGAAAATCCCTTAATGATAAGTTGTATTCTGGGTTTGTTGTCCAGGATGATTTATTTTCAATTTTGTTGCGATTTAGGAAGCATGCTGTAGTTTTCACCGCGGACATAAAAAAGATGTATCGACAAATTTATATTAGTCCCGATCAGTGCAATTTACAATGTATTTTATGGAAGGGTCATGAAAATGAAATTATACGTGATTTAAAAATGCTCACTGTTACCTACGGAACCAAGTGTGCACCTTATCTGGCAACGCGAGTGCTTCAGCAGCTATGCCACGATGAGAAGGAGATAATATCCATTAGCTGCCGCTGCTGGCAAGGATTTTTATGTGTATGATATCCTCAGTTGTGCAAATGACGTCGCTACTGCTATTGAACTTCAACGACAATTAAATTCAATGTTAAATGCGGGTGGGCTAGAACTTCACAATTGGAGCTCTAACAATGAATTGTTACTAAAAAATGTTCCAACCACGGAGAAAGAGTACGATTTTGACTATCATGATTCAGACACTGTCAGAACGCTCGGACTGTTGTTTAATCCTAACAAGGACACATTTTGTTTTAAAATTCAACCATTTGTGAATTCTATAACTAAAAGAACAGTCTTATCAGATATTGCAAGGTTATTCGATCCGCTCGGTATCCTGGGTCCGGTTGTAGTCACAGCAAAAATTTATTTGCAGAAATTGTGGATCCTTCAGCTTGACTGGGACGATGAAATTCCACTACAAGAAAGAAAGGCTTGGAATAAATTTCGCGAAGAACTGACAGAGTTGAAACATTTGCAGATGAAACGTCATGTTTTATGGCCAAATTCGAAACATATTGATTTGATCGGATTTGGGGATGCTTCTAAAGATGCGTATGGTTGCGTCATTTACCTTCGATCTGTCTCCGAGTCAGGCGCAGCGAAGGTGTCACTCCTGTGTAGCAAATCGCGGGTGGCACCCCTCAAGAAGATTACGATTCCACGTATGGAACTGTGTGCGGCAGAGTTGCTCTCGAAACATACTGTTAAGGTAATGTCATCCTTGGACGGTCAAATTCGTGGAGTATATTACTACTCAGATTCGACAGTAGTACTGGCATGGATTGCTTCACCACCTCAAACACTTAAGGTTTTTGTGTCGAATCGTGTCACTAAAATTCAAAATAGTACTAAAGACTTCACATGGAATTATGTAAAAACTTCTGAAAATCCAGCAGACCTAATTTCACGTGGTGTTAGTCCAACGAAAATTCTTGATCTTAAAATGTGGTGGAACGGTCCTAACTTTTTGTGTGATCAAGAAAGTTATAAAATTGATAAAGAACATCTAACTGTGACTGAAACAGAGGAGTTCCAAAAGGAATTCAGGCAAAATTGTAAATTGCCGAACTATGAACTGAACTTTTTAAGTGAGGTTAAGGACATTGACTATATATTTAAGATCACTAATTAATATGTAAAATTAATTAGAATCATTAGTTTTATTTTCCGATTCATCTCTAATTTGAAAGGCTGTATAAAGGAAAAAGGATCTTTATCTCCAGTTGAATTAAGGAAAGGTAAATTGGTTTTAATAAAATATGTACAAATGCAAGTATTTTCTAAGGAGATGAAGGCCTTGAGAGAGAAAAGGAGGATTAAGGAATTTAATGTAAGTAGTTTATCTCCTTTTATTGATAATGATGGTATAATACGCGTGGGTGGCCGATTAGTTAATGCTAACTTACAAATTGATGTTAAACATCCTATTTTACTTCCTAAGAGCCATAAATTCACGGAAATGATTTTTTTGTATTTTCATTTAAAAAAATTTCATGTTGGGCCCCAAACTTTGTTGTATGCCGTTAGGCAAGAATATTGGCCTTTGGGTGGACGTGCTATTGCTAGAAAAACTGTCCATAAATGTGTGACATGTTTTAAGGCGAACCCAAAAGAAATGAGTCAAATTATGGCACCTTTACCTAAGGAAAGAGTGACCATTAATCCTCCTTTTTCCAATTCAGGCCTAGATTGTTGTAGGCCTTTCTTAATAAGGTACAAAAACCAAAGAAAAGGTGTTTATCACAAAATTTATGTTTGTGTGTTTATCTGTTTTATGTCTAAGGCAGTTCATTTTGAAATTATCACTGATTTATCGGCAGAAGCCATGATTGCATGTTTAAAAAGGTTTTTTGCACGCAGAGGTTTGGCATCTCACCTTTTTTCTGATAATGGCACAAATTTTCAAGGTGCTGCTTCAGAAATAAAGGAGTTATTTTCCTTATTTAAAAATGAGTATGTAATTGATTACATGTGTTCTGAAGGTGTGTCATGGAGTTTTATCCCTCCACAGTCGCCTAATTTTGGGGGACTGAGGAAGGCGGGTATAAAGTCTTTCAAACACCATTTCAAAAGAGTGGTAGGTGAGCATAAACTCACATTTGAGGAGTTTTTGACTGTAAGCAATCAAATTGAAGCTATTTTAAACAGCCGACCTCTGACACCACTTTCATCCGATCCCAATGATTATAATGTTTTAACACCAGGTCACTTTTTGTTCGGTAGGCCACTTAATTCGTTACCTGAGATAGACATTTCCTCTGTAGAAACTAATAGACTTTCTAAATGGCAATTAGTAACTAAACTGGTCCAAACAGTTTGGAAAATATGGACCACAGATTATTTGTGTACGTTACAACAACAATCTAAGTGGCATAGAATTAAAGGTGGTATTAAACCAAGCATGGTTGTATTGTTAAAAGAAGAAAAACTACCTGTATGTAGTTGGTTAATTGGTAGAATTGAAGGCGTTATTCGTGGAAATGATGGAAAAATCAGTGTAGTTCTGGTTAAAACGTCTAAAGGCACTTATAAACGTGCCATTCATAGTGTATGTATTTTCCAATTTCAGATAATGTTATGTAAACTTGTTAAATTTTGATATTGTATGATTATAATTGTATTTCTTATTTCATTAGTATATTCAGAGTGTATATATTGTGCTAGTTTACTGTGTGTACCTTTGTATATATTGTATATTTAATGTGAAAATGTAGTAATAGTACGTTTTGTAATTGAAACCTTTGGGTTTGGAGGTGGGGAGTGTATTCGCCGGCTGCTATTATAACGGCGCCGCTGGGGACGCATGCGCAGTGATTGATTGTTTTTTTTCCTCTCGATCTGTTCTAAGAGAGTGTTGTGTTTTGCTTCGTATGTGTAGCATGTTATATCCGCTGAGAATAAAAGTTTTATTTGTTGAATGAGAAATTTACTTGTGTTAATGGAGTAACTTCAGTTGATTTTACGTTCACCATGTTAAGGAAAAAGACACTCTACCAGTTAAACTATTCACACGAAAATCACTAGGATAGTTTATATTGTTATTATCAGACTGTTTAACAGTTGTTACAGCTGCATGCTCATTAATATGATACAGTTATGTGAATATGATACAGGTGCCTATATTAGAAAGCAAAAACATTCCCGTGACCAATGCTGACATCATATTCACAGTTGTAACGCATGACTATTATATTTTGTTCTTACTGCAATGCTTTTAACTTCTAAATATGGCACAAAGTCCACTTTTACAGCTTCGAATAGGAAACGAAATGTTGTTTTTTCAAATACAATGTGTCTGAAAAAGATATCTCAATTTACTGATTTTTTGAGGTTTTAAAAATAATATTACACCATGATTTTTTTTTTAATCAATTTCTATCGCGTGGAGTCGGAATACTAGAGATTAACCCATCTGCATTTAAAACAGTATAAATTGTTCAGCGTTCGTTTATGGCTAAAGATCCATAAAAAAATTGAAATTTCATCAATATTTAAATAAAAAATAAAATAATACAAATAAATACCATATGTAACAGACATGCGATCGATCTAAGCTCTAAAACCACATAAAGTACGAGAATAAAAAAAGCTGCAGTAAGTAGCGATTTTTAATTTATTCGTCTGTTATATTTAATTTCTTCGTCTATTAACTTCTGGCCTGGGGCATTCTAAAATATCTGCCATTCGAAACATTACTTCTTGCATGCTAAAATATCGTTTTTAATACATTTCAAACGACCTTTATTTGAATACATTATTCATAGTTTTGATATAAAAATGCCTGTTGTTGTTAGTGGACAATCTAAAAACATACATTAAATGTAAAATATCATTTAGCCTTAAAAAAAAAAGTTGTTTTCACATATGTTATGTAACGCGGTAATCCCGGAGCTGCTACTTTAAATACAAACATTATTTTTATTACTTCTAATTTGATACAGATGGCGTCTATGAACGAATTTTAGATTCAGTGAGAAATTTCCAATCTTCAACATGTTTTCTGTAAATGTACGAAATGCATAGTAAGTTACAAATAATAATAATAATAATAACATAGGTAAATTGCATTATTAAAACACTCGCATTTTAGTACTTTTTTTAAATTGAAAATTACGTTTATTTCCCTGATCTTTTTCCCATATATCGAAGAGTCATAAAATTGCCAGAAACTCCAGAAGGAGAATTTTAAACTGTGCAACGCGTTTCCTAACTGAACTAAAATTTAGCATTTAAAATATGAAACCAGTAAAATGGATCACAATTTGTGTAATTACTAAAATAGGTGTAAAAAAAATAAAAGGTTTTAAAACATTAAAACCATTTCAAGATGTTAAAAACATCCATCGGAGTCCGGAGCGCTTTCAATCAGAAAACCTGGCATCATCAGAGGGTGGAAATGAGAAAAAATTCCGCAACGTCCGGAATGTAAGCTGTTTAAATAGTAGAAGGCAAAACCACATATGGAGAAGGGGGGGGGGGAGGGGGATGGACTAGTCTACTGAGCGAGGTGGGTTATCCAACCCAAATTTACCATCCACATCAAGTAGATTATACCAGATTTTTGGCACATTGTATGACAACATATCATTACACTATCTTCTGGTATAATCTGGTATAATCTACTTCATGTGGATGGTAAATTTGGGTTGGATAACAAACCTCGCTCAGTAGACTAGTCCATACCCCTTCTCCATATGTGGTTTTGCCTTCTACTATTTAAACAGCTTACATTCCGGACGTTGCAGAATTTTTTCTCATTACCACCCTCTGATGATGGCCAGGTTTTCTGGTTGAAAGCGCTCGGGACTCCGATGGATGTTTTTAACATCTTTAAATGGTTTTAATGTTTTAAAACCTTTTATTTTTTTACACCTATTTTAGTAATTACACAAACTGTGATCATTTTAATGGTTTCATATTTTAAATCTTAAACAAAGGTGAATTTTGTTCCAATTTTAGAATATTTTTCTATTTATTAAATAAAATTTAGCATCCTATGTAGTATATATACAAATATATAAGTCATATACAGGGCTGAATAAAAGTATTCCGATATTTTTCTGAATATTGTATATGTTAGAAATATATGTTGGAAATTCCTGAAATTAAGTTTTTAAATATGTTATGCGTTTTCCAAATTGTTTACTTAGATGTTAACTTTCAGCTTATTTAACGGTACTGATTTGTAAAATTATTTTGAAAGCTTTGGAAAGTGTTACATAATTTATGCTTGACGCATGATTTTTCGTTCTTGTTTCTATCTCATACCGGTTTCACAGACACTGAAAAGGAATCAGCACCAATTTATATCAAATTCTAAGTGAATCTAAACTGTATTACATTCTGTGCATTAGTTCCTCAATTATGACTATCGCTAAAATCATGTAAATCCTGAAAGATGCAGCATAGCAGCGTTACCTTTTTGGAGATTTACACTAACACCTAATTAACAACAACTGATGTCAACGTCTAACTAAATCTAAAGTTTGCTGAAATTCTGTACATTAGTTCTATAGATATAGTTATAGTGGAAATCATGAAAATGGTAACAGAGCAGCGCCACCTTCTCGGCTAATTACAACAAAACGTAATCAGCATCTCTTTATGTCAAGGTCTAACAGAATGTGAAGTTCGATAAAATTCTATGCATTGGTTTTTGAAATATATCTATCGTGAAAATCATAAAAAAGTAGCATAGAAGGACCACCGTTTAGGATATCTACACCAAAACGCAATCAGAGTCTATTTATGTCATGGTTTAAGAGAAGCTGAAGTTTGGTGAAAATCAGTGCATTCGGTATTGAGATACAGCTATTGCGGTAATAGCAAAAAAATGCCCCATAGCAGCGCCATCTGATGGGCGATTTACACAAAAAATTAATCAGCACCCATGTATATCTAGGACTAACAGATTCTAAAGTTTTATTATATTCCTTGCTTTAGTTCTTGAGATAGAGAGCCCACAAAATGTTTGTCACATACAGACGGACTCACAGAACCACAGACTCACGGACAGACATTTTTTACAAACAGTCAAATCGTGTTCAGGAACTTCTAAACCACACAAATCCGTAGAAAACCAGAAGTCGAAAATTATTATGAATCCAATGGTTTCTTCTTGTAAAGATAGAAGAAAGTAAAACACACACTTTTATTTCTCAATCACCTAGAATTTTATTATTTTATAAAATATTTTTATTTTAATTATATCAACGAAAACAGCAATATTTTCCAATAAAAACAAGTAATTCTCTTTTTAAATAAAGCAAAGTATTATTCTAAAAATTTTCAATAAATTACTAAAGGCATTAAATAATATAAAGTTTATGATGTATTAACTTTTAAAAGCACAGTGGTAAACAACATTCTATTCTAACAATAAAACAATATATTATTCTAATTTCGAAGAAAACGCGTTACCTGATAACATTATTACATTATTAAAACTTTAAAATACCATATATTGCGTCCTCCAGCCTGTTGCCATACATAGTTTGAATATTTTACGATCAACTATAATTTGTAAAGCCATTCAAGAATATATATATTTTTTAAATGTGAACAGCTTCATTGCTACAACTTTTTAAAAAAAGGTAATATTTGCCAAATTTATTCTTTTATTAAAAATAATATTAAATAAGGGATATTAAATAAGGATATTAAATATTAATAATAATATTAGAAAATAAACTCACTGCATTCAAGGAATCTGAAATAAATAACCCACCAAACTCGGAGCACTGCTTAGTAGGAAAACCTGTTATTCGGAAAAGAACAAAAGACGTATCCATAACATAACAGTTTATAAACACGTGGGGAGAAATCTTTCAATCATTTTTAAATAACAAAAATAGATATTATTAGAAATATATTCCTTACGTCCAAACAGATGCTACTTTATATATTTTTTAGGATGTTACCGTTTTAAGAAATATGTTTCCCTGCGATCATCGTAAATATATAAAAAAAAGTTTTAAAGCTCTATATTTTTTTTAATTTGAATTTGAAAACATGAACAGATGGGAGTTTTTGAAACATGTAGGCAACTGTTGTATTAAATTGCGTTACCAATATTTAGCCACTATTTTTCTCTTCGTCAGCTGTATATAAACTTTTCTCCGAATGAAAGTTCTTATCAATCTGGTTTTGTAAATATAACATATCTCTATCAGCACTTCCTTCTGTTTTCCGCAACAGTGTCACAAAGAAATACACATTGAATTTCAGATTTTAAAGAAATAAAAGACTTTAGGACATTCTATTATATATGTTTTTAATAACTGTCATGAATAGTAATACTTTGCTGTTTTAACTTATGCATTTAAAAGTTGTTATTAAGATATAATTAGGGCATTGTGGTCAAGCGAAATGTAGTTTTATTCAATTTTTATTGTCTTAGCTAAAAAAAAAATATTTTGTATCGCGATATATTTTTCTTACTCTATAATAGAATAATGAAAGACTTGGAACGAAAACAAATAACACTATTAGGTAGCTTTCAATACAACAAAGTATAAAGCTACCTATTGCAGCCGTTCGGAGGAAAGCAGTTCCGGAAAATTTCGATATATTTTCACCGATCATAGACCCCAAAACCACCCTCCGTTCAAATGTTGATTTATATATATATATATATATATATATATATATATATATATATCTGACCTATGTCATACGATAACGCTCGTATTTATAAATGATTTTGATGAAACTAATTGTGTGTATTAAGATCACCAATGTCTCGACCGAGTTCGTTGGCCAGCTTGGTCCGCCATTTTGTTTCAAGATGGCGTCCACTTAAAAATTTAAAACTAAAGTAAATATACAAAAAAGTTACAAATTCAAATTTATTTTTTAATTTAGTGTTAGGCCTTGATAGGAGGAATCCAGAGCATTTTTTGGTTTACCTCTGTCTTAAAAAATGGCTGAGATAGAGAAGTTTGAAATTCTAGGGTGGCTGGCATTTTGAAACAAAACAGCACATTAACGCTCGCAAATTAACTCGCAAATTATTTTCTTTCATTGTTGTAATAATTTCCCCAATCATACGCATATATTCATATCCGTTAGCGCCAAATTTTCGCCAAAGTTGGCGACATTTGGCGAAGTATCGCCAAATTTGGCGACCAAAATAAGGCTTCATAAATGAAGCCAATTTGGCTATTGCTCAATAATTTGGCGAATTTCTTATTCAAATTCAGTATTAAGGAACCTTTTGTAAGCGTTTCTTTGCATTTTAACTTGCTGTTTTCGTGTAACATTAGCTAAAAATTTAAAACGAAGATATAGGAAAGCTACCTTTTTCTCCCGGTACAGGCCGGAAGGACTTTTATATCACTAAATCGTCCCAGAGTGATGCGAGGAGCACCGTTCATTTGGAAATAACAAGTACTTTCAGAATATGACTGCAAATGAAGGAATAGACGTTGTTAACATATAAAAAATTGCAGAAAATGTCCATTTTATCACATTTCGCACATTATTTGAATTTCTTGAACCAAAGCAGGCTAGAAAATGTACAGTTTAAATACTTTTTCTTAAATTTACATAGACTAAAGATAGTAAAAAATAATAATAAAATAGTATTATGCAACGAAAATGATGTTGTTATTTTAGTTATGGCCGAAAGTGAAACTGATGTAAATTTTCCATCGTAATTTAAACCCCAAAACTGGCACTTTTGGTGCATCGAAATCTTTTATTGTAAATCGTATTTATTTTTTAATCAAAATTTACATTTATAGAGAAATATCAACCCTTATCTAACGAAAGTCGATTGACAATTTTTATTATTCAAATGAGTTTTCCTAATAAACACCAGTGTTTTTGGCCAGAAAATTTCGTGCATAAAAAGTTGACAGAAAAACTTGGGCCAAAAAAATTATTATTGGAAACAAGACATTTGGACAATATAAATTGGCCAAAAGTTGGGCGAATATAGCGGAATTCGTTCGCTAAGGATTAATATGCGTAATGAAAAGCGTGATTAGGGTTTATTTGGAATCAGCTAAGAAGTGGGTCCAAGTAACCCCATTAATATCACACTATTCATCAGTTATAATATTTTACAGGGTTAAATAATTTTCTATCTGCGTAATACTGTTTTATTTTTCTTAAGGACTAAATGTGAAATGTAAATTTCTCTTTACTTTTTGTGTAAGTGCAGTGTGCGAAGATATGGAGGTGGACATTTCAAGCCGCATATATTCGTGTTTATATCGCGATGCAATATATAACGTTAATTAGATGACGGTCAGAAGAGTTGGATAGTAGGTAGTCTGTCCTAGTTGGCATCTGAACGTCTCAGCTAGGGATACTAACTATATTAATAAGGGTATATGACGTGAACTCTTTCAACATTGCACTGATTAAATTTTTTTTTGTTTATTATGCTACTAACGCCCCCACCCCAAGCTCTGCATAACATACAATTACGATACAGACTTATATAGTATATCATGATACTACAATTCCATAAATCTATAAAATTATGGTTATTCGATAAAAACGTATCTCTATTTGCCATCAGCCCATATTAATTTATTTAATAAGCAAACAGATTGATATTAATTAATCAAAGACAGATGATAATATCAATTACCACGCTGGAACTTATTTGCTGTGAAAGCTTGATATAATTAATTCAAGGATGTTCTTCGTGAACAAGAAGGTTTATATAATATTATTATATTCACAATTATTTTAATAACTATAGAATGTTTCAAATCAAATTGAAATATTAAAAAAAATTATATTTATAAATGGTTTTCTGAAAACAATTAAAAGAGAAAATACAAACTTTTACTTTGATTTCCAATAGACATTAATGAAGTTTCATTTATTCAGATTATATTTCCATACGGTTTAGTAACAACCTGTAAAAATGTTATAATTAAATAAAAATATGTTCAGCACATTTTAGTATAGCTTCATTAAGAAAAATTATGCAATCAGCTTATTTTTAAACTGACAGTTAAATACTTGCTTTTTACATTATTTAAATTGTAAGTATGAAATTTAATAAATGATATTTATTATAAATTTATTCTGCGTTTACTTTCACGAGTTCACGGAAATTATTTGAATTAACTTAATTGAAAAATTCTCTTTAATTCCAGAAAATGTGTTAAGCAAAACTCCTTTTACTAATTTTTATCAATTTCATTTTAAATGGCTATTGTTTTAAGAATTATTTTAATGTCAAAGCTAATATTATAACAAAGAGAATAAAATATTGCCGACATTTAAAAGAAGATAAATATTTTAATACTGTTAATTCTAAGAAATATAATTTATTGTAAAATATATTTTACCATACGTTTGTCATTTTGCGAAATATAATAAACACACCCCTTTTAAAGAAATTATTTTATCTGAATTTGTAGCGTAATAATTAAATTTAAAAGTCATTCTTGAATGATATAAAATGTTCTGATGAAATTATTTTTAGTAACCCCGAAGTGCAGTTTCTTCAAAGTAAAGCTACACATCAATTAAGGAAAATAATTGTTTCTAAAAAAACAATGAAGGTGGTTTCAATAAGTTGAATTGTTTATTATTTTAAAGAACAAAATATGCTGTTATCAGGTAATGGTGATTTATATTTTCATTTGGATAAAAACCTTGTTATTTAACTTCTCGAATTTAATATAGATAAAATTTATTTTATATTACATTAATCAACAGTAGTCATGTCACATGATCTTTAGTAAATTATCGTGTTTTGACTACCTTCACTCATTTTGAAACTGCATTTATTCTCCTTCTATCAGCCTCAGGTTTCTTGTGATAAGGTCAAGTTCATTTTTGCTATTATCGCGACGATTGCGAAAAACAATGGCCTTTATGTAAATCTCTAACTTGGACAGAAAAACATAAAGCATTTACCACTTCTAAAGCATTCTTATGCATTTCTTCAGTCACTCCATATGATATTAGGTCTTATGAAATTTTTGAAAAGGCGATGTATCGCAACGGAAATGGATTTTTGTATTCGAAAGAGAAATTCTCTGGAATAAGGGATAGTAAAATTAAAGAGAGGATTTTCGTAGCACCCCAAACCAGTGAATTAATAAAACTTATGAAGTTTGAAGACTAACTTAGCGTTTTGGAAAAATCAGCATGACAATGCTTCAAGAAGGTGGTTACGAATTTTCTATGTAACCATAAGAGTGAGAGCGGCTTCATTAAAATTATTCCATAAAGTTTTTCCCTTTTAAATTTTATTATACAACCATAGTTTATTCAATTATTTCCTATCT
Organism: Maratus michaelseni; assembly: GCA_963931845.1. Classification (NCBI taxonomy): domain Eukaryota; kingdom Metazoa; phylum Arthropoda; class Arachnida; order Araneae; family Salticidae; genus Maratus; species Maratus michaelseni. Next base: position 24,312 of record CAWVPG010000134.1, on the reverse strand, counting down.
TTAACAATATTCCATTTATTTCATTTATTTAAATTCATTTCTATTTAAAATGTTCATTTAATATTTTATTTCCCTTCAAAATATTCTAAAAAACGCTTCCCATAATTATTTTTCTTAAAAAAAAAAAAAAAAACTTTTTATTTCCGAGTTCTTAAAAAGCCAAATTTATTCTACTTAAAATTATCGTTCCTTTTCATTTTTTCTTTTTTCTTTTTATTCCAAAGCTAAATTTGCGCCCTTTTTCTCGCAAAAACCTTCGCAAGTCAATTTTCTACTGCCATAAAAATAGAGTTTTGCCCTAACAAGCTCTGATTCGCTCTTCTTACACGTAGATAACCTTGCGCGCTTGGATTATTTAACGGCGAACATGAGCTGATGAGCACAGATTTCTGTGATATTTTTATCCTAAAAATTATATTGCTGCCTGGAGAAAGTCATGTGAATTATTCGAAATATACTTCTTAATATTAAAATGTAAATTTTTGTACGTTTTCAACGATGTCTTGTGGACTGGAAAATGTTTTATCATTATATTATTATTAAGAAATAATAAATTTTTCTCCGATAATTTAATTTCTTAATTTCTTTTTTCTGAACAATCTCAATGATTTTTGGCCAGAATAAATAAATAGTGAAATGCGGCTTCACTGTAAAAAAAAAAAAAAAAAAAAAAAAAATGCAGTAAAATTACGGGCAGAGGCCGGCAGCTAAGATTCCAGTCATACCCCGTAAAAAAAAAAAAAAATCCATGCCCGTCATTTTGTGCAGCCCGTAATTTTACGGAGCAAAGTAATATAGCATTATAATGCACAGAATATAATGCACTTTAAGACACAATACCACTTTGCTTACTGTTCCGTAGCACGTAGCACGTTGTATAATCATCACAGAATCACTGTTTTGGTTGATTAAAATTTTCGAAACACGAGTAAAATGAAGAGTTACACCCTAGCACAGGACAATGTATGGGGTCCTACCGTATTTTTGCTAACATATGGGCTAGAACTGTAAGAATATCTGGATTTGCTCTTAATTTTCTAAGTATCTAAGGGATAAGGCTGCTTATTTAGTTGATCAGACCGTTTTTCATCAAATAAGGCTATTGCCCGTGAAAATTGAGGGGCAAACGCTCATAAATTTACAGTTTTTTCTGAGAGTGTTCGTGAACTTCAATCTAATATGGTGATCTGATGATTTCAGCGGGGCAGATTTCTAAATATCGTAACATCTTTAAAAAATCGACAGATATGTCATATAGTAACACACACACACACACACACATATATATATATATATATACATTTTTTCTTTTAGAAAAATAGAATGACTTTTTAAAAAAGAAATATTGATATCAGTTATTCCGAAATTTAGCGTGAACAATGTATTTGTATTACAAAACAGCAATTTGAACATGTTTTATGATTTCAGTTATTAATATTTCCCTCTGAGCGTTTTGAAAAAGGGTAAATTTGTAATGTTGTTTTCTCTGTATATTGTTTTAAATGCTAAAAAAAATATGATTCTTTCAGCATTATAAAAAAACTTAATTACAAATATGAATGTAACCCTTGAGAGTATTAATCATACTTCAATGTTTTGAAAATTCATTAAATCTATAGAATTATATTATCTTAAACATTGCATATATTGCAGTGAAACCTGGAGCGTAGTGAACGGAATATTACGTTCCACACGCTTAGAGGGTTAACACCCAAAATAGTTGCATCGCGTACTCAGACAATTTCGTTTATTGCACAAGTCAGGGGCTAAAATAAAATGTTTTATTGCAAACATGAAAAGGCATAGAGAATCATATAAAATAAATGAAGTAGGTTATATTTAATTCCACTGGTACAAAATCCGCCTCATAAAAAAAAATATCTGTGGTCAAAACATTTGAATGAAACGGAACCACCAGATTTAGGCATAAAAGTAAAAAAACAAACAAATTGTAAATTTATAAATCGCAGTGCAAATAAAAAATAAAAAACTGGAGATAAAGAGCGAACACAGGAAATGGTCCGGAACCACAAGCAAATAAATTTTGTTCTTCATGCTAAATTATTTACAAAATTTTAAAAAATTAAAAATATATATAGCATATTGTGTGTTTGAAATCGCGTAACATATTAAAATGCATTTCAAACATTTTTTCCTGTAGACCACATTGTAACGGAATACTTTTGAATATCGCTGTAATGAACTATGAACGCTACACACTTCATTTTCAATACCGAACATGCTATAGTAAATCTTAATTACATATATCAATAACATAAAGATACAACTATATTTACGTGAGTTAGAGCTTGGACAGACAGATCGCCGGATGAACCGAATTCATAAATACTTTTGAACTATTTTGGAAAGTGTTAAAAAGGGATTAAATCAAGCAGAGACTGTTTTTTTTACACCCAGAAAAAGGAATTGATTAAAACTATAAAACATGTTTTGTAGAATAAATTTTGGTTGTTTTAGCAAAATTCAAGTAAAATTGAACCATTTTAATTGAATTAACAAAACATTTTTTGCTGACGATACAATTTTTTTTTTTCGAATTGCAAAAAAAAAAAAAAAATAATAATAAATAAAATTGCTTGTTGATTCAAACAAAATTTCCATTGACGTATATTTAAACAAAAAGTTTTGTTGGGTCAACCAAATTTTTGCTGATTCAACAAAACTTTTTTCTGGGTGTAACACTTTCCAACATAGTTTAAATATGTTTATTAGGGTGGAGCGAAAAAAATTCCTTTTTTGAAATCAAAAACGGTAGGTGCCAAAAGTTGCCTTTATATTAGTACATCAACTGCGTGCAATTTTACCGCTGAAAAAAAAAATGGCTTAAGTCTGCGCTTTTGGTCCAAAAGTCGAAATTTTGGTTAAAATTTGACATTTTTTCAAAAAAAAAATTCTATACATATGTATGTTATTTAAATGTGTTATTTAAACCTTTATGACTTATTTTAATGACTTAACATATTTGAACGATAAAACAATATATTTATTCTGTTCAACTGAAGCAAAACTAACAGCTTTTGGTAAAAAAAGGCGTTGCCACTCTGCTGTGTCATATACCTAATCGTTTTATCAGAATGCAGCTCTTACCTGGTTGCTTTCAAAACTACCCAGGAGGTACCACTTAGAGGTGGCTGCATTTCATATCACAAAAGTGCATAGCTCGACCACCCTACCATCTGAACTCGTTTTATTTATAGATTGAATTTTGATTTTTTATGAAATACTGGCATAAGTTTTCGTTGGATGCTGCTGCTGTGACACTCCTTCACGTATATTTCTACTGCTTGTGTATGATAAGGCAAGCAGAGTAATGCAATGGAATTAGTGGAATCTATTCAGCCATCGATTATCTTCACCAAAATTGCATCCAGTTAATGCATAGTGATTGGGAGTTCTGTTACTACAACTTTTGGGTGTTCTTTGAGTATGCCATTATTTACTATACCTTTTGCATTTTTTGTATGCTGAGAAGCTTGCTGCTTAATAAGATGGCGATCGTCAGGGAGCGTTTCAATAAGAATTTGCTCTCGATGTGCAAAGCAACCATTGTCCTAAATATTTTTTTTAGTATTTATTTTATGCCGTTTTCTGTGATGTTTTTAGTAGCCGAGGTTTACCATAAGTCTTTAGATCTATTTTTAGATGAGGATTATATTTGGTGTAAACTTTCCTGCTTTATAAACTTGGATTACATACTTTGTGAATGAGCCTACATACTCTAATGCTCAATCAGTGCTTATATAAAGGCGAAAAATTCTATTCGCCTTTGTGAGCCATCTTGCGTAGGACAAGTTTCTTGGGTTCCTATCCGCTAGTTATTCTAAACAATATCTTGATAAAAGCAATATCTTTGCAAATGTCTAGCAGGTATTTCTGGTCTGTGCTGAATACCCTTTACTCGATTTCAGGAAATAATGTTTCAAAATTACTCTTATTTTTCTTTTTAAATGTATTTTTCGTATCAAAATAAAATTCATTGGTTATAAATTTTTTTAAACGGATAATTTTTACTGACGACATCCTAAATTATTCAAAAACACTAGCACTGTTTGCATGGCACGACAGAGTTTAAATTTTTTTTAACTAGTATTATTATCAGAAATTGTGTTTATAAAATTATTTATTTATAAAAGCTTTATTACAAGAAATTATCTTTTTTCTCAGTAAGATTTTGTATTCTAATGCATTATCAGTGGAAGTAATAATATCAATTTAAAGTTTCAAAATCCTATGAATTGTGAAATAAGAGATTAAAAAAATGTGCCACATGTTTGCCTATTCACTGGTTCACTATATATCAGTTATTGGTGTTCCAAAATAGTGATGGTGTCAGTTACTGGAGTTTTTGACCATATTTATGAAAAAAAAAATTAAATAATAAAATGAATAAATTTTAAAATTTTTGCCAGCAATAAATTTTTAATATATATCTACTATCATCTGAAAAACAAAAGTAAGTATAAAATTTATTTACATTTTTGTAATAGTTATTTGAAGAAGAAAAAATCCTAAGTGTCACTTACTGGGGGTTTCACCCTACTTTTTTTTATAGAGATATTTAAATATTTGTGTTTTCATACTAATGAAGTTATATATATATTGAATTTAATTAACGATTATTTTTGTAAAAATCTTGTGTCTTTCCTTTTAAGAATTAACTTAAATAAGGGAAATCATTTATCTAAAAATCCCTCATTAATTACAGATGATATTTCAGGCGAAATTTTTTTGTTAACAACCTTTGTCAGTTTAATCTTAAATGTCTAATTTTCTTAAGAATAATTAAGTTAATCTAATTACTAAGTCAGAAATAATGCTAATAATTAAAAGGAGCTACATATTTTAATACTATGTAAATTTAAGAATTTTCATTTACTGTAAAAACATTTTTCTCATCAGCTTCTCATTTTGCGAAATATAATAAACAAAATCATATTATCCAAATTATATTAAGCAAAATTTCATTATAATAATAAAATTATAAATTAACTCTTGTCAGTAGAAGAATATATGTTTTTAAATAAGTTACTCAGTTTGAAAGATATTTTCTGCAATTTAAGGCTATAGATTAGTTTAAAACGTCAATTCTCTCTGAACGAGAATGAATGTAATCCAATTAATTGCATATTTTATACTTACCAAACAAGATATAATGTTTCTAGTTAAGGTAAAATATTAACTTGTTTTGGAGGAAAAATATTTTATCTAACTTTTCGAATTTGTAACAGTGAAATATATATATATATATATTTTTATTCGCATGACATATCACAGATCATATTTTAATGGACTTTTTATAGAAATAAATTTATTTCTAATTTGTATAAAAGTGAAAGAAGACATTAAAGAAAAATTTTAAAAGTATTTTATTGATATATATATATATTATATATATATATATATCACAAAACTTAAAATTCCGCACTTCATTAAAATTATTCCTTAAAGCTTTCCCCTTCTAAATTTATTATACAACCCTAGTTTATTAAATTATTTCCTATCTTTAGCAATATGCCATTTACTTCATTTATTTAAATTCCTTTCTATTTAAAATTCCCATTTAATACTTTATTTCCCTTCAAAATATTCTATAAAACGCTTTCCGTAATAATTTTTCTTTGAAAAAAACCTTTTTATTTCTGAATTCGTAAAAAGCCGAATTTATTCCATTTAAAATTATCGTTCCTTTTCTTTTTTTTAAATTTTTATTCCAAAACTAAATTTGCGCCCTTTCTCGCAAAAATCTACAGAAGTCAATATTATATTGTTATAAAAACAGAAATCCGCCCTAACAAGCTCTGATTCGTTCTTCTTACACGTAGAAAACCTTGCGCGCTTGTGCTATTTAACGTCGAACATGAGCTGCGGAGCGCAGATTTCTGTGATATTGTTCTCCTAAAAATTTTGTTACTATTTGGAGAGAGTCATATGATTTATTCGAAATATGCTTCTTAATATCTTATTAAAATGTAAATTACTGAACGTTTTCAACGATGTCTAGTGGTGTGGAAAATGTTTTAACATTATATTATTGTGAAGAAATAATAAATTTTTCTTCAATGATTTAATTTCGTTATTTCTTCTTTCTGAACAATCTGAGTGATTATCGGCCAGAACAAATAAATATTGAAATGCGACTTCGTGAACTTCGATCTGGTACGGCGATCTGATGATTTCAGCGGGGTAGATTTCTAAATATCGTAACATCTTTAAAAGGTCGACAGATATTTCATATCGTAACATATATATATACATTTTTTCTTTCGGAAAAATATAATAACTTTTTAAAAAGGAAATATTGTTTTCGGTTATTACGAAACCTTGTGTGAACAATGTATTTGTATAACCCAACAGCAATTTGAATATGTTTTATGATTTCAGTGATTTAAATTTTCAACACCCACGTTTTCACAGATAAAATAGTTGCATCGCTTAATCAAACAGTTTCGCTTATCACACAAGTCAGGGGTTAAAGAAAAATGCATTTTTGCAAACATGATAAAGCATAGAAAATCATATAAAATAAATGAAGTAGGTTATTTAATATATAGAAAAATATTTTATAATTGCAATAAAACTCACCTTTGTGTATCGATTAAAATATGAAACCAATAAAATGGATCACAATTTGTGTAATTTCTAAAATAGGTGTAAAAATAAAAATGTTTTAAAACATTAAAACCATTTTAAGATGTTCAAAACATCCATCGGAGTCCCGAGCGCTTTCAACCAGAAAACCTGGCAGCATCAGAGGGTGGAAATGAGAAAAAATTGTGTAACCTCCGGAATGTAAGCTGTTTAAATAGTAGAAGGCGAAACCACAAATGGAGAGAAGGGGGGAGGGCACTAGGCTACTGAGAGAGGTGGGTACCCACCTCGCTCAATAGACTAGTCCATCCTAGTCCAAATTTGTTTATATATTCGATTTGTATCTCTTTCTGTCCGTCTCTCCATCTAACTCGCATAAATATAAGCGAATTGTCATGCAATTGATATATGTAATTGAGGTTTACGACGGCATGTTCTGTATTGAAAATGGAGGGTGTAGCGTTTATAGTTTTTTACAGGGGCGTTCAAAATAATTCCGTTACATTACGGTATATGAGACAATATCATTTGCGGGTTATTTTAATGATGTTACACTATTAAAAAAATTAAATTGGTATATATCACTGAGGTGCTCTACAAGAGACCTACTGTAGAATATGGTGTGCAGCACTTCCTTTACAGGGACACTCAAAATAATTCCTTTACATGACAGTCTATGGAACAAGATCTTTTGCTGTTTATTTTAATGATGTTACACTATTTAAAACACAGTATAATTGGTATATATTACTGAGGTGCATTTCAAAAGACTTACTACGGAATATTTTGTGTTAGCATTCATCGATCATTCGCAGGAACACACAAAATAATTCAGTTAAAATATTGTCTGCTAACATAATTGCTGGAAGAGCGTTTTCTTTTGCGGAACGCGTTTTTAAATTAAACTTTTTGTTTTCCCTATTACTTGGTGTGCATAAATCCCGTATATCATATACAGGACAACACAAAAGATTTTGAGTACATTTCCGTTTACTGACTTAAATTTCAGAAACGTAATTTTAAACTGTGTTGCGCGTTTCCTAACTGAAATAAAATTGAGCATTCTATATAAGTATATATACAAATCTATGGATCATATAAAAGGCTGCACAAAAGAATTCGGATACTTTTCAAATATTGTTTTTAATTACTTAAATTAGATTTTTTAGTATGTTATGCGTTTTCCAAATTGTTTACTTAGACACTGGGCCTATTTCAGCTTACTGTTTGAACCATGCAAAATTACTAGTTACGTTATGATTAAGTATTCTTTTCATAGATTTTCTAATTATTTTCTTTTATCCTTTTTCTTATATAATTTGTTTTACACACACACACACATATATATATATATATATATTTATATATATATATATATGTATATATATTAAGACATGTTGTGATCTGAACCAGTATTGTAAAAACTGACTTTGTACTAATTTTATTTTAATTTTATTTAATGCAATATTCACATCTGTATTCTGAAATATGAATTTTCAATAAACATTTCCCCTCGTGGAGAAAAGTTCCCATGATTAACGGCTGGATCGCCACGAGAGGGTGATTTCATTTCATTTGTTTACTTAGACAACATGTTTCACAACATGTTAAAATTTGTAAAAATGTTTCTTATGTGTTGGAAAATGTTACATAATCTATGCTTGACGCATGATTTTTCGTTCTTGTTCTGTTTTGACTTTTGTGGAAAAAAAAATCACATATTCGCTACAAGACAAGCAAAATTAATAAACGTTTCATGACATCAAATAAGAAAACAGTTTAAGTAGGAGAATACGTAGAAAAATTTGATTCAAAACTGGTGATCTCTTGGAATAACTCTTTAAAATAAAACAAGACACATTTTTTAAAATCCTGATATAATATTATAAATCCGATTGTGTGCAAATGTCTGGCTGAAGCCAGCGTCAAAATGGCGAATTTAATGTTCCTGTATCTTTGCATATAGGTTTATTATAACCCATAAATGAACATAGGTTAGATTTTATTTATTTAATTCAAATATTTTCTTTAATAATTAAAAATTTTATTATTTTCATAGAGAATGAAGGGACATTTTTCCATATAATTTAACCATTTTACTTTATCGTTGCTAGGGCTTTCATCGTTGCCAATAAATAAAAACACGGAAAAATAATTTTTCCTCAACAATTAATTTTCAATTGGACGATTTTCATGTGAAAAATGAAAATTAAAAAGAATTAAAAAGAAGATGAATTTCCGTTATATTTGAAACAAAAATATAAAGTATTTGTTATACATGAAGTATGAATATCGGTTACATTAAAAAGATCTGTTTCTGTCAAAAACTGCGTTATAATTAGACGGAAAAAGGAACAATAATTATATTATTAAAAATAGATTTCGCTTGGACCATGGAACTATGAAAAGGATCCTCCTCGGCTTGGACAAATATGACGTCATACAAAAAACATGTATTTTCAAATATTCGTAATAATACAAGGAGCATGATTATCAATGTATAATGAAAGTAGATAGATAATGGATGTAATATTTAAGAGAAAAAAATGAAATATTTTTTATCGATACTGATTAACAATTAGCTCGAAAACCAGTTACATATAAATGTGCGTTTTCCCCCTAAAATTTACGTCCTGGTTGCCAGTCTGGTTGCCAGTTAAAAAAAATTAAGAGGAATTATGCCATTAAAAAGAGTTTTCTCTGAGGAAAAATGACGTCATATTTGAAATAAAACGGGAATTTTCAAATGTGTTTTACAAGGAGCGTGAATCAATTCCGTACATTAATAATACAAAGATCAGTAAGTTTAGAAAGTAGATGAGTTTCACGCCATATTTAAAACGAAAAATGTAATTTTTTTTATCTATACCGATTATTAAGCATGAATACCAGTTACATACAGATGAGAGTTTTTTGCCACAAACCACACCATGGTTATTAGGAAAATAAAAATAAATACGAGTCTATTATATTAAAATCTGACCGTATTTCTGATTGTATTTCGCAACTACTCCTTTCAGATTGTCGAACGCAACGCGATTTACTTAAGGTGGTATTAAAAAAAATATTTTTCAACACTCAACAACTCAAAATTTTGAGACACATTTTCAGACTCATTTTTAAAAATAAAAACATGAAACTTGGCGACGTGATTTATGAAGAGATTTATAAGGGACCCATGTTTTCATTTTTCGTTTAATGAATTAGAAATTGATTTACAAACAATTATTTTCACAGTACGATATTTTTTTTTCGTTTCCAGCGCTATCGCTTCGAGAAATGCAGTTCAAAATGTCCACTTTGACGGCATTTTTTGAAATATATTCTGCTTTTATCAAACAATCGAGACAATACGGATATTATAAAGTTTCTTAATAAGACCACCTGTCAATTGGATGCATTTCAGAGGAAAAATGAATTTAAAAATGTGTTTCAAAATAAGCAGTTTGGATTTGAATACACCCTTAACACCGGTTGTCAATGATCCAAGGATGTCATACACTCTTAGAATTTAAAAAAAAAAGATTTAAATTCCGAGATATTATTATTATTATTAGACGCCCACAGGGTGGCTTATTTTTTCAATCTCTATCATTTTTCATGTTTATGAAAAGTCACAGCCATCCATTGTTGCCACAGGTTAATCTCGGAAAATGTAACATTTGAAATTACTGAAGAAATTAATAGCTCAAAAAGCATTTGTCACAAAATTGTTAGACAAACTGCGTTAGAAAGGTAAAAAATTGTATTTTTCTTGGTATAAATTTCCAATCGAATGATTATGCCGATTTTCAAATAATGAATATAAAAAATTACCAAACTTCACAATGAAGTACCATAACGAAACCTTCACGCATAAAAAGATAGTGATAACGGTTGTTGCTTTCGGTTGAGAATGGACCAAACAATGTGCGCATTTTACTATTTTAACAGTTTTTAACAACATTCTGTAACGTTAGAAGAATTTTTTAAGCGTTTTTAACGAAATTCTGTAACTTTAGAAGAATTTTTTAAGCGTTTTTAACGAAATTCTGTAACTTTAGAAGAATTTTTTAAGCGTTTTTAACGAAATTCTGTAACTTTAGAAGAATTTTTTAAACGTTTTTAACGAAATTCTGTAACTTTAGAAGAATTTTTTAAGCGTTTTTAACGAAATTCTGTAACTTTAGAAGATTTTTTCCTTTCAATAGGCAATAGAAATGCATAAAATTGTTACAAAATTGTTAAAATTACAAAAAAAAGGATAAATGCAAGTTATCAGATATGAAAAATAAAGAAGAAATTTGGTACTTTCGTGATAAAGCAGCCACCAAGCATGAAATAGTTTTGTTTCTGTTTACATTAACATATTGTAAATTTGGTACTTTCGTGTTATAGAGGCTTCCAAGAATGAACTGCCAAGCGGCCAAGATTTATCGCCAAATTATAAAGCATGTATGACATTATAATAATATATGATATATATATATATAACATGTCTGTATGTATGTGGCCAAGTTATAGTCATATATGATGCATATATGATGTATATATATGACATGTGTATATGAAGTATATACGACGTATAAGACATAAATAATGTGTGTATAATGACGTATATGGCACATATACAATTTTTGGAATATATATATGCGTATATAGGATGCATTGCATATATAAGCTTTGCGATGACCTTGGCGAAATCATAACTGCAACCTTGGCATAATCATAATTGTGGGAGCCGCTATAACACGAAAGTATGGTATTTTTTTATTTTTTTTTAGCCACACACAGGGCTATTTATTTCAGTCTACAGTAAAATTCATGTTTATGAAAAGTCACAGCCACTCCATATATAAAGGAAGACACCCTTTATACATAGCTATACAAATGGTTGTTACTGACGGTATTAAAAATCAAATTGTCTCTCTTTATTATGACGATACTTCCGCTTGTATTTCCTTTCTCAGTACCTAATTGCCCTACAGCGGGCGCAAACCCCAATTAACTCGTTAAACTCATCGTGGCGGACATTTATAAGGGTGTCCCGTGGCTCTATCTCCAATAGGAATTAAGTTACCCCTCGGGGGGTGAGTTCTTGTAAGTTCCGGGGGAGAAGGTTCAGTAAGACATTTTTGGTGCTTTCCCCTCATGTAAACCCCATGTAAACCCTTCATGTAAACTATCAATAGATAGATCTTGTCAAGCACTATGGCATGGTCTTACTCTCCGCCTCTCACTCCCCCCACCCTCCATTAAGAAGCATATTTCTCTGTTTCAACACTTTTTAAATTTTAGTTTTTCCCATCTTTATCAGACCATTTACGTCCCACATAGGGCGTAGGCCTCTTCTAAAGGATCCAACGAAGTTAAAATCGTCGAGGCCGATATTTCTAAGAGGGTACCGAGGCCCTATCGCCCATAGGACCGGAGTTACACGCCCACGGGGGAGACATTCACGATGTTCAAACCCCGCCATGTAACATACCAAAAGTTTGATCTCATCAAGCACTTTTGTCTGGTTCTACTCCCCCCACCTCCTTCTCTCCCGTCTCCTGTCAGGATCACTTTTCTTATTTATTTTTTTCAATTTCTCATGTTTATTTTAGTTTTCCCCATTTTTCTCTGTTCCTATGGGCCGGACAGCTCCAAAATTTCACCAAACTTAGCTGTAAACCGCCTAAAGGTATTTGCAAGTGAGGATTCATTTTAAAGGTCTCGTAGAGCACTTGTGTTTTGTATAGATCCCCCCTCCCTCCCCCCTACCGTTCTCCAAGATCCCGTCAATTAATGCTAACTCATCATTTGTTAAACAACTTCCCTTAGCTGTATCCATCATAAAAGCTGCTATCATAGAAATTTTCATTACCTTTTTTAGGTTATCTATTAAGTGCTAAAATGCCTTGAACCATTAAAAATAGTTTAAAGGGTGTCATTAAGCCAGCATATTTGTAAACAACTACCTCGCCACGTCTCAGCCCATTGGAGCCACATCTTTTTACTAATATATTTATTAAAAATACTTCTAGTCACCGAATATTTTTAAAACTTGGTGTGTTCGTTCCTAATATATTCCGCCAGCCTCACAAAAAATCTTAGAGAGCTAAATAACTTCTAAAGTGGAGAAGCTGGCTTATGCTAACAAACACTTTTTTGACGTGTTAGACTTGGCTAAAAAATCTCAACGATGAAAGCCGTAGGTGGCCAATCTATATTCTGCCGTAAGGTAGAATTTTTTCCGCTTGTTATTATTATTTTGTAAATTTTAACGAAGTTTCTCTAAAATTGACAGCTAAATTATGCCATTTTTAAGGATAAAAAATAAGAAATAAAACGGATTAATACCTTTTGTCTCATTAAAACTGAAAAAAAGAATTTATTTTCAATTTGAATAGATGGTGAAAGAAGAAAAAAATCTTGATTACAGTAAAAGTTTTGAAAATCAAAAACGTATTTTCTCATATTCAAACTTCATGAATCAATTTATTCTGGAGAATAAAAATCGTCTGTCAACATATTTTCATTTAGAAATAAAGATGTTTTTTTCAGTTATAGATTAAATCAAGGAGACAAATTAAAGCTCCTTGCATTTAGGTCTACAATAATTCTTCCCTATTCGGAAGAATTGAGTTTAATGAAAAAGAATATACTATCTCCATTATCTTTGAAGGATGGCTATTAAAACGTTTCACAAAAGCGTTAAAAGTAAAATGGTTTACCAGGTAAACTCGACATATTTTTTTACACAACTCGCCAATTTCCACGATTTTATTTGGCCAGCCTTTTTTCATTGGTTGCAGTTTCATTTTCGTGATTATTTGTCACAAAATGTAACTTTTTAAAAACTTAGTTATGTCAAGGCCTCTATAACATAGAAATACTGTATTATCTCCTATGTAATGTGATAAAGAGTTAGTTAATTATTTATGTTTATAATTTTCGGGAATGAAATACTTTGCTTAATTAATGCATTTATTCTTTTTTAATGATACGTGAACGAAGTCACGGGTAACAGCTAGAATATAATATGTACAAATTAAATAAGTGTTATTTAGACCTTATAAACTCTCCAAGACATTTGGAGTAACTTGTAGAATTTGAAAAAAAATCTTACAAAATTATATATTTTGCACTTGATATACGCAGTGGGTTTTAAATACGATCTATAATTGGTGGTAACATAAAAATTGTTTTTTTAAACAACTTGTAAAAGGCACCAAACTTTTTTTATTCACACAACGAATATCCCGCGTGCTGTCCAATTTACAGCGTTATGTGTGTAGTATCACGAAGCTCAATGAAATACGACGTGTTTCAATAATATATTTAAATAATAAGTTAAATAGGGAATTTTAGTGAACATTTATTGAACAGTCTTAGAAAGTATCATATGCTTAAATTCAAAATTTACAATACATTCATATTTTTTAAAAATTCATACACATTGAACAACACATAGGAAAAAATAATTTATTTTCATTTTGTGAATAATATTGCACAACCTGTTAGAATACTAAGGGTGGGTGACAGCATAAACAATGTCAGAATGAATGTGGTTTAAAGTAAATTCCTTTCTCCTTAGTACTGTAAAAAAACGGCACAAAAATTAGTAAAACACAAAATCCAATAAAAAATAGCATGTTAGTCATAAAATTGTTCATTACTAGTTACGCAAATGTAGTTATTGTTGCTTGAACATGCGAAACAAATCTCGAATTTGAGGTGAATTTGTAAGTCGTTTAGCTTTAGTCTACAGTGACTTTCGAAAAAGATGCGATGAATTTTCGAAAATGTATAACACGCATTTCACAAACCATGTCTATACAGAAAACCAGTGCTCCAATCTATTTATTCAGACAAAATTACTAGGTGCTACATTACAATACGTATGTGAAGTTTCGTTCATAATATTAACAGGGTGATTTAAACAAAAATCAATGCATATACTTCATTTTGTACAAGTGCCATGATATTATCAAAATATGTGTGTAGTGCATATAATTCAAATAATGCTTTGCGTAATGTCAAATACATTTTGAAATAAGAAGCTTCAAATTCAACGCTGGCCGGATACGGATGGTAGCCACTGTCAATACTTGCTGTGATGGCATATCCTTTTTCATAAAGCAAAGTACGTTTATTAAACTTTTGCCAATGAATCGTCATGATTGTTAAAGACATGAACAGAAATCCGTGTTAAAATTTTTTAGTCGAAAATGCACTCTATATTTTTGACTAAATAAGTGGACAGCAATATTTGTTATCAATACAAAAATTGTTTTATGTACCACGTCTTACCACCTATTAAAGTATGTCTCCTCTTTACTAAAATTGTATATTTATATCGTTTTGAAAAATACGCCAAACTAGTATGTCAGCGGCATGTTTTAATACTTATGACGACATACTTTAGGCTCAATATCTTGTAACATTTTGACAGATATCGCCACTTTTGACAAGGACTGTGCAGCACACGTGTGTAAGTGTATGTATATATCTACATACAAGAATTACTAAAAACAGAATACACCACAGTGAAATTTTAATACGATATTTCCGAATATTTTGCCTTGTTTTGTACTATCGTTTTGAACGAGGCTCATGGCGTCAGACAGGAACTGTCGATCATACTTTACATTCTTTGTATCCGGTTAGTTTTTATTACTGTATTCACGAGTTATATTTTACACAAAAAATATGAATTGTACATGAGTGCACTATGTATTTCTATCTATTATATGTATGTAAAACTTTGTAATACATATGTAAAACTTTCACGGATGTCAGTAGCGTTTCTATGCACATATTCTGTTCGTCCACTGTTATAGCCAAATAAGTCTTTGATGCATGCCTTTAAAAAGAAGCCTTTAAAAATAAGGCGGTCTCTTTTTGATTTCGTATTAGCCTATAATTAGATATGGCTGTTTGGCTGTGTGTTCTAGAAGAATCATACAGAAAATATTGTTAAACGCGAGTTTGGAAGATTTTTTGCAACCATTTCGAATGTTTCCTGAATGAAAATACCTTTATAGAATGCTTAATTTAAAATTAATAATGTTTTCTTTTCTGAATTTTATATACGTAATTTTCTGTTATAGGCGAATTGTATCTCTTTCCGCAACAAACATTTTATAGAAAAAACTCCTTTCCAAAAACGTAATTCTGAATTTATTATGATTTATGGTTTTTTTTTTTTTTTTTTTTTTTTTTTTTTTTTTTTTTTGTGAAAATTGCAATTACATATATTTCCTAAACGTAGGGAGCTTATGGCTAACAGTCTAGATATATGTGCTTCGTATAAGACGTGTGCATCGTTACCAGTACTACAGTAAATGATTATTGTTCTTCTTGTTTATAATGGCCCCTTTAAATGTTTACCATCAACTGTGTTGCACTCCTGTATTCTGAAGAGTTCAAGAAGTTGATATAAAACATATTTAAAGTGTACAAAAAACTTTAAACATCCTTTTCCATTCTGTTTAATTTTTTTTCTTATGATTGGGTCTGTCTCTAAACAACATCGTTACATTTTGAGAACTAAGAAATTATTTTTTTTTTCATTAAAGCAGTACTTTTCTTTATTGTTGTTTTCGACCCCAATCCTACTCTTTAACATCGTAGCCACTGAATCAAGTTTACTCAGAATCAGAACCCTTAAAATTTCTAACTATGGCAATTATTTTGAATTTTCATGTATTTTCTATCAAAATAATTACATTTTTCTTCTGATTTTAGGAGCATCATTTTAAATATTTTGTTATGTATCTACAAAATACAATTTGTTATAAAAAATAATAGAACAGATTTATATGTAATTTTTCAAAGAAAGTCATGATTTACTAAGAAAACAAATAAGGCAACATAACCGATTTTTCAAGTAAAGATTTAATTTAAAAACTGTATAAGAAAAATATAATTTTTATTAAATTAAATATTAAATGGTTCACACATTACAGTATATCATTTATTTAATAAATTGAATTTATTTGTTTGTTTAAGTTAATAAATTCATTCAGCGGAATTTTTATTTAAATGTAAACATATGTTCAAATGTATAGACATGTATCTTAATGGACTAAACAATTAAAAATAAAATGTTATTAAAATATATAAAAACAAAAAAATCATTAAATTATAGTCAGATAGCCTCCTGAATTGTTTTAAACACATCTATAAAATACTTTATTCAGGATATTTTAATCCATAATTTTAACATTCCAGAGTTATTAAGTGTAAAATGATGGACAACGATATCGAATATTAGAAATTGTGGTTTGCAGATTTCGCAATTTAGTCACAATTTAGCTCGAATGATTTATAAGTTTGATGCATTTTTCATTGAATAAAGATTATACAAAGGAATATATTTATTAGAGCTAAAAGCAGAAATCTAAATTTGTGCATTAAATATATCTAAAATTATCTTTAATTATATGTTGATGTATGTATATATTTAGCCACAGTATTATTTTATATAATAACTGTAACCACAGTATTATTTTATAATAACTGTTTTATAATATATTTTATAAATGATTAATTTTTATTGTTTTTTTATTATTTTTATAGTTTTTGATATTACTCACGAAGATTTTATAATTTGAAATATTTTTTTTATGATTTTTTACATTTAAATCCGCATCTCAAAGATGCGAATGGATTGCAAAATATTTTGAGATGCGGATTCTTTGACGCCATTTAAATTTTTTTTCTTTGCATCATGTTAGTATCTTCAAGATCCGCGAAAAAAAAATTCTTGGTTTTACACAGCTCATATTCTACAATTGAGCTTTAATACAAGTACTTTAAATTCATCATAGATGTTATTTTTTAAAGTTCGTTTTCTTTGGAATGAAAGTAAAAAAAGCGAGAATAGTGTGAAGATCATATTATATATATATATATATATATATATATATATATATATATATATATATATATATATGTATATATATATACACAGGGTGAATCTAAACTCTTGGGCAAAACTTTAAGGGGTGATAGTACACATCAAGACAAACAATATTAAATAGGAAACTAAGGGTCCCAAACGTCTTCCGAAGGAGATAGGTGCCATTAAAGTTTAGGGTCCAAAATTTCAAACGATTATAAAAAACGGAAAAATTGGTCGATTCGTTTGCGGTTTCCGCTAAAACTATTCTTTATGTCAGTATTTTCTTAAAAATAAATTTTAAAGAAAAAGGTTAAAAAAAATGTCGATAGCTTTAGAGATGCTTTAGACTTTGGAGTAACGAACAACTATTTTTTACCGTTATTTTTTGTATCTCATTAAATGCTTTCAAAAGCTTAGACTTAAACTTAAATTTTGAGCTCAAAATCTGAATCGTTGGGAGTGGTTAAGTAGCGCAAACTGAACTGTGTTCAGGCGTTGAAATTTGAACCCCCTGAAATCTTGGTGTCGGAGACCAGTCAGAAACTACTACCCCCTACACGTAAAATAAACGACAGAGGGGTGACAAAATTAAATAAAAAATTTATTTTAAAAATAAATTTTAAAGATAAAGTTCAAAAATGCCGATAGAGGACTTTGGAGTAATGAACAACTATTTTTTACCGTCGACTCCGACGAGGACCTGGTTACGAGGATTACCGTTCGCAACTCCCTCCGCCGGCGGTGTGAGGCCTGTATCGTTGCTGCTGGGCACTCTTTCGAGCAGTTTTTGTGATTCCTCACGAACATCATGCGTGTACCATAATCTACGTGTCAACCTTCATTCATATTGCGTACTACATGCATACATAAAATTGTTTCTTTTTATTTTGCGCGGAGAAATTGCTCATGTCTGTTATGAATAAATTTTCTTTTTAATTTTGTCATTACTTTTTCGTTTATTTTACGTGTAAAGGGTAGTAGTTTCTGCCTGGATTAATTTTAACACAATTATTCAAATTGGAAAAGAAATCATATGAGTTGTAATTTTCCAACTGCACGAAAAATGTCCGGGCCAGGATTCCAACCTAGGATTTCTTGATTCAAGCTGCCATGCTCTACCAACTGAGCTATCCCGGTTGAATCAGGGGGGAATGAACTGGATTAATTATGCCCTCCAGATTCAACCGGGATAGCTCAGTTGGTAGAGCATGGCAGCTTCAGCCAAGAGATCCCAGGTTCGAATCCTGGCCAGGACATTTTTTGTCCAGTTGGAAAATTACAACACATATTGTTTTTGTCTGGTTTTGTCTGGCGGGGGAGGGGAAGGGAGGTGTTTTAAATTTCAACTCCTGGACGCATTTCAGTTTTCGCTACTTAATCACTCCCAACGATTCAGATTTTAAGCTCAAAATTTAAGTTTAAGTCCAAGCTTTTGATAGCATTTAATGAGATACAAAAATAACGGTAAAAAATAGTCTTTCGTTGCTCCAAAGTCTAAAGCGCCCTCTATCGTCATTTTTTGAACTTTATATTCAAAATTTAATTTTAAGAAAATACTTACATAAAGAATAGTTTTAGCAAAAACCGCAAACGAGTCGACCAATTTTTCCGTTTTTTATAATCATTTGAAATTTTGGACCCTAAACTGTAATGGCGCCTATCTCCTTCGGAAGACGTTTGGGACCCTTAGTTTCCTATTTAATATTGTTTGTCTTGATGTGTACTATCACCCCATAAAAGTTTGCCCAAGAGTTTAGATTCACTCTGTATATATATGTTATTTGTTTTATACAGCTTTTATTTTACATTTTAACTTTAATGCAAATAAATCATGGTCAACTAAAAAAAAAAAGTTTATGGTAATGGTAACTATAATGGTAAACTAACCATACATTCTACTTTCTAAAGTTTGTTTTAATTTGGGATGAAAGTAAACTTAGTTGAAATACTGTGAAGTTAAAAAAAATCTATCTTGGTTTTATACAGCTTTTATTCTACATTTGAGCTTTAATACAATTACTTCAAGCTAATCATGGATGCTATTTTACAATTTTTTTTTTCTTTGAATGAAAGTAAAGAAAGCGAAAATAATGTGAAGATTAAAAATAAATAAATAATTAAATCATTTTATAGAGCTTAAAATCAAACGATCGGATTTTTTCTTTCATATTTTCAGAATTTGAATGTCACGAATGATATTACAAAGCTTTACGGATTATTTTGTATGATATATTTTTGGAAAAAAATATTAAATCGAAGTGAAAATTTTCTTGTGTTAACAAAATAAATTCATTCAATTCACGGATTTCTCGGACAGTTTATTGTATGATTATAAATAAATTTTATTTTCAAAAGAAAAAAATACTGAATTTTTTTTTTAACGCGAGTATAATTTTTTCACGAAGTCTATGAAAAATGCTGATACACTAACAGCGCCGGAATGCTCCCAGAGACGATGTCGTTAACGAATTCCAAGTCCTGTTACATCCATAAAATCTTCCATCTAAAGCACATAACATTAGTAGTTAATTGGAAATTATTCTATGGCTTCGGAAAAGAAACTTTAATAGTGATTTTATTTCAGTGAAAAGTTGCAGAGAGCATCAGATTTCCAGACATTTTCATGAACCATTAATTTTCCTTAGGAATCCAAAGTTTAGAAACGTAAGTGTTTCTGGAATGAATAGCTATTTTTGAGGGTGAAATAAATATAATATGCTACTTTTATAGGATTCAATATAATTCAATATCAAATGTAGAAATGCTTACGTACACACAAAAAAATACATACATACATATTAAGGTATGCAATTTTCTTGTCACTTAACCCCTTAAGCACCATATTCAGTTTAGTGATAGTATGCTGAATACCAGCTATGTTAAATTTCGTCAAAAATACAAAAAAAATTCTAAAATACAAAATTTATACCGGAAATTCTAAAAGAATAATTTTAATTTATTCAATACCGGAACAGTCCGGAACAGTTGATGCCGGTTAAGGAGCTTCCTAGTTGCAGCAACTTCACGCCCAGTCTATTGTGAGTAGAATGTCTTGTAATAGTGAGCCGTTGGGAATAGATAAGATTGCTTTAAAGAGCAAATAAAAACAGAAAAGAAGAAAAATTTTAAAAATGGAAGAAGTAAATTTGGAATATATAGAAAAGCAAAATATATTAAGGATAGAGTCAAAAAATGAAAAATAAAATGGTATAGCTGTAGTAAGAATACTACTGATAAAAAGTTTAAGGATTAAAAATAGGGTTCGGGAGACATGTTTCTACAAACAGCATAAAAATGCCAGGTAGGAAAGGCGGTCAAAGCTTAACTATAAAAAAAAGACACTTTTCAGTGGTCATACAATATATATATATATATATATATATATATATATTTGTAGGATTTCAGTTGAAACACTTCACTTAAAATGATCATCAAATGAACTGACACTGAACGGACACTCTATTATTGTCCATGACTTTGATGCGCGAGTTGTAAATAGTTTGAATCGCGAGATTTGGCTAAGAGCCAGTGTTCTAATTTTTATTATGAAGCGAGACATAAAAGGAATATGGCCGGTAAAGGTATTATTAGGCCTCGCCGGATTGTTGTAAGCTAAATTGTTGTTATATAGTTTTTACTAAAAGTGTATTAGTTGAAATTAAAGTTAGTATTCTGTTGTTCATCGATTATTTGTCATATTGGTTCAGTAAAAGTGACTATTTATATATCATATACTTACACACACACACACATATATATATATATATATATATATATATATATATTGGTATAGCTGGGAATGAGATTAAATATGAAATTAAAGCTATACAAGAATATTTTTTTAATTAATTTAACAAAAAGAAATGATAAGAGGAGAAATATTTTGCATAATAATTATATAAATGCATAGTAATTATATAAAATATAATTTACTACTATAACTTTCTGGTATAAATTCAAAATTTTGAATTTAAAAAAAGGCCAAACTGGCAACCTGGACGTACGCACATACGTTCTGGTATTGCAGATAGAGGTGTTCATGACGTACGCAGGTACGGCATGGTGCTGAAGGTACTAAAGAATGCATGAATGCACAATTTCTATTAGTACTGATATATTATATTGTTTTAATTTTTTTTTCTAAATTCATGTGATAATGGATAATCGCTTTTTTCAGATAATTGGTGGCAGATATATTTAGTTTCAATGTTGTTATAATAAGAAGAAAGTATGCAAGCATTTATGTATTTTCTGATGTGAAATTATTTTATTAATTTACAACATTATAAAAAAAATATATGAAGAGAAAGGAATAAATTTAGTTTCTTTAAAAGTCAGAATTACGTTGAAACTTTAACGAATCCAGTTGTAATATTTATTATGCAAAATATTTAAAGATAGAACTACATAAGATTCGTTTAAACTGCTTTTCAGCGATTTAATTTGTAACCATTCTCATAAAATAGCAATAAGAAATATTCTTTTTTTTCGACAATTAGTTAATTTCTAATTTGCTTATGTATGTACTGAAACGTTCCATTTCTTAAAATATCTACATCTGACTTAACAAAAGTTATTTTGTAATTGGTACATCTTCAAATTTATTTTTTATAACTATTTATTTTTAGATTAAATATATATATATATATATATATTACATATGTTTCTTGCAGGAATCAAAAATTGTCTTATGGTAATAGGAAAAAATTCGGAAAGATAGTTAAAATCTGTTCCAAGCAATTAAATAAAAAAATGTCCCTGCTTTTAAAAATAGAAAAATATATATAATTTAAAGGTCACTTACAATCAAATTGTTTCAAACTGGCATGATTTTTTAATTACACAAAACTCACGAAAACAGCTTTTATACATTTAAAAAAGCATAAAGGTTTAAATAAATATCATATATTTTCTATCTGTTTTCTGCTTCTATGATTTTACTTTAATTCGTCATAGGTTACAAAGTTTATACAAGAGACTTTACTTTCTCTATTTAAGTAACAGCTATATGATACATCTGCCCATAACCATTATGCGCACAAGTTTAAATTTGAAATGTTATTGCAGGGAAAGTAGATCTTTCATTTTTGTCTTTTATTTCCTACTGGAACTCTCATCAAATATGTTTTTCAGAAGAATAAACAAATGACAGTGTGTTTTTGTATAAATAATTATTGAAGACTTTTTTTCTAATAATACATTTTTACAAACTTCATAATTTACAAAAGAGTACTCCAGTTACCTGGATATTATTACATGAAAATCGGTTATTTATTTTAAATTGTAGGGGATATTTACTATGCGATACGTTTAAATACATCATGTGCGTTCAAATGTATCATATTTTTGGATAACTTTGTATTCAATTTCCATAAACAGGGGTAGGCATAAAAGTATAATAAGATTCTACAAAATGCACTTTCACACTAAAGTTAGAATATTTTTCTTTTTTTCAATAATAGCAATTATTGAAAAAATACAAAGACATGCAAGTGTGAATCTTCATAATTTAACCAGTACATTTAAATATAATTTATATAAGTTATTTAGAAAATATTTTTATCGTTTTTCAGAATCATTTAAGAAATTACAAAAAACATATTTTTATTTAGTTATAGAATCAAAATTTTCGAAAGAATATATTTAATAATGTGGAGAAGGACATATTAGTAACATCAAGTATTAGGAAAAGAAATGTGTTTAAATTTCTATAGGTTAATAACTTTTTAATAAAAAACTATTATTTATTTTAGGCAAAGGTCGAAAGAGAAGTTTTGGATAAACAGCGAGAGGTTGAAATTTTAAACGTATTCTGTACAGATAATACACTCACATAATAATGTCTCATTAAACTTAGATTAAGTAATGAATTTTATTTATATGCGCTTTTAAATGTAATACAAATTCTAATCAAAATTCATAGTGACAGTCTAACAATAAGTGTTGTCTAGAATTTAATTAAGATACAAAAATTTTCAAATAAAGGGCCACAATGCATTTCACACTATCAAAAGAATGCATTAATACAAAGAGATAGACTACTATAGGAATGCCAGTTGTATGGCTCACTTTATCTCAAGTTCACGATACTAATATTTCTGTCTAGCAATGAGATATCAAAGAAACCGGAAACTTCTAATGCCGTACATGAGTTATGAAACAGATTACCCATACTCAGGAGGGTAACAAGGTCAAAAAATATATTTATTTCACCAGTTTTCTAACTAATAAAATGTTACCTACTAGATATTTCTGAATATTCATCTCAAGTTCATGCATAGTCATATATTAGAGCGCAATGGTAACCACTGTTTAACCACAATGCCATAGCTATTAGAAAATTGACGTACGATGTAATAAAACAAACTCATTGAATTAAAGAAAGTGTATTCGCAGCAAAAATGCCGTTTATTCTCCGCTTCGTCACAAAAGATCCGTTTCTGTATTATTCTGTTTTTAAGATACCATTTTTCCGCTTTCCATGATCGGAAATTTCTGTTTGTAAAGACAAATAGGAGCCATAGCGCAGTAATAAGAAAATCTATATAATATCAGTATGAATGTTCTGATGCACATTTATACGGAACCGGTTTTTGTATTGTATCACACTACAAAAACCGGTGTATATTATCACACCCGTTTTTTTATTGACGTTCTCAGGATTCGAACAGCGGAACTCGCCATTAGAGAGAGAATGCGCTGTACCCTACACGACCTGCCCATAAACACCTACTTTATCATAGGCCAAAGCATTAGTTATGAAAATGCAACTGGATATTTTCCGGTTTATCTCAATTGAAAAGGAACAATTGCGTTTACCTGTGGTGGAA
>CAWVPG010000133.1:0-56000 GCA_963931845.1 Maratus michaelseni | reverse complement strand
AAAGTCGTATGTGGTGGCATGGGAAAATCTTGTCTTAACACGGTACAATTGTTTGTTTAATTTTTCATTTTAAATATAACTTTAATAGCGTAATAACTTAAGTAGCGATATAACTACGAAATGAATGAAATTAAATGGTGATAGTTTGGATGGATTTAGAAAATAGAAAGAAGCCACGACCGTTAAAACCGTCTTCTTTGTTTTACTAAAAGTGATTTTATAAGTTATCCATTATACTTTTGGCCTTGTGCCATAGGGGACGACTTTTGAAAGGAAAATGAGCGGCATTTTCGTCTCATAGAAGGATAATCTTTAAAATTATACTGGGACGTATTGTTAAAATTCTACTGATATCGATCCAATGAGCCGTGATCTCTGCTTTTAGTTCTTTATTTTGTGTTTACCATGCCAATCATTGGGCTCACTAGATCCTTATTAAGTTCAAATGTGTGCTGATTTCTTTATTCAATTAAACAAATTATTAGTCCAAGATTACGAAACATACATCTATGTAAATAATGGTTAGAAACTATTGTATAATTTCAACTAATTTTGCAAATATGAGAAAAAAATTCGTATTAAATATTTTTAAATTAATAATTCTTCGAACTACCTATTTTTTACAGACATTATTTAAATTTTTCGACATATAGATAGGCATTGTACATTTTTCGAAAGTCTTAAAAACATCTCTAAAATCACATAAAATGAGTCCACACGTTAAAAGTTTCACAAAAGTAAAATATTTTCACCTGTTGTCCCAGGCATCTTCAACACTGATGTTATGGCTTTCTGCTCTGTCAATCCGATTTGTTTGAAATTCCCATTCTGTCTTTTCCTAACAACATCTGGCGCCATCTGGTATCAATTTTGGCGTGAGCAATGTCATTACAAGTTTCTGTATTTGATGTGTATATTTCTATTGCTTCTCTCTGTAATGCATAGTTTAGATTATTATAATTGGCTAATTTTCAACATTATTAAAGTCTATTGTAATTGGGGATTTATTGTTTAATCTGGCTGTTGCAGTGGTTGATTTATTTAAGTTTATGTCTCTTCTGTGTTATTTCATTCTCTCTTGAATTTTTCTTTTTGTCATGCCTATACATGAATTATCTTTTCCTTCGTTATCTTTGAAATTAATTTTGTATATCCCTGATGTCTGTGATTTTGTGTTCTTTTGTGAAACTTTTAACGTGTGGACTTGTTTTATGTGATTTTAGAGATGTTTTTAAGACTTTCGAAAAATGTACAATGCCTATCTATATGTTGAAAAATTAAAATAATGTCTGTAAAAATAGGTAGTTCGAAGAATTATTAAGTTAGAAAATGACATTATGAAAGATCATGGATTAGATACAATTTTTAAATTATATGAATTAAAATTGAAAGAAAGCGTGTCTTTTGTTTTTATTTTAAAACGAATCTTCAAAATTTTATTACGAGAATGAACCAAACGAATAAATATAAGTATGATATGCACGATATTTAATTTCGTCAATAGGAGACAGGGAAAGACCCTTAATTTTGTAGATGGAAGACTAGGTAAGATATTTAATTAATTTTGTGTATTGGGAACCGGGAACGACAGTTAATTTTGTGTATTGGACACCGGGATAGACTCTTAAATGTGTATACTAGTGACTGGGAAATACATTTAATTTTGTGTATTGGAGACCGGGAAAGACCCTTAATTTTTTATATCCCTGATGTCTGTGATTTTGTGTTCTTTTGTGAAACTTTTAACGTGTGGACTGGTTTTATGTGATTATTGACGATATTTAATTTCGTCAATAGGAGACAGGGAAAGACCCTTAATTTTGTAGATGGAAGACTAGGTAAGATATTTAATTAATTTTGTGTATTGGGAACCGGGAATGACAGTTAATTTTGTGTATTGGACACCGGGATAGACACTTAAATGTGTATACTAGTGACTGGGAAATACATTTAATTTTGTGTATTGGAGACCGGGAAAGACCCTTAATTTTTTATATTGGAGACCGAGAAAGACAATAATTTTGCTCATTAGAGATCGGGAAAGACACTTCATTTTCTGAATTAGATACCGAGGAACTCACTTAATTTTGTGTATTGGATACCTGGAAAGAAACTTTATTTCGTCATTTGGAGACTGGGAAAGACCCCTTATTTTGTGTATTAGATGCTAAGAAAGACATTTAATTGTGTATTAGCGACCCGGAAAGAGACTTAATTAACTCCGGGTATTGGAGACCAGGAAAGACAATTAATTTCGTGTATTGAAGTACATGAAAAACCCTTAATGTCGTATATCGGAGAACGGGAAAGACATTAATTTGTTTTATATTGGTTACCAGAAAAGAAACTTAAGTTGTATTAAACGGAAAGAACCTTAATTTTGTGTATTGGAAACCGGAAAATACTCCTAAATTCGTCGATTGGTGACCGGGAAATACTTTAATTTCGTCAATCTGATACCGGGAGAGATATTAATTTAGTCAATCGGAGAACGGGAAACACAATAATCTAGTGAATTGGAGACAGAGAAATACATTAATTTAGTCATTTGAAGACTGTGAAAGATACTTAATTTCGTCAGTTGTACACCAGAGAAGTTAATTTCGTCGATTGGAAACCGGGATAGGCTCTTCATTTTCCGAATTTTATACCGGGCAACTCCCTTAATTTTGTGTATTGTCTCCCTGAAAAGACACTTTATTTCGTGAAATGGAGACCGGAAAATTCGTCGATTGGTGACCTGGAAAGACATTAATTTCGTCAATCTGATACCGGGAGAAATATTAATTTAGTAAATTGGAGACCGGGAAAGACATTAATTTAGTCAATTGGAGACCGGGAAAGACACTTAGTTTGTCGATTAGAAACCGGGAAAGGCACTTCATTTTCTGTATTGGATACCTGGAAAAACACTTAATTTTGTGTATTGGATGTCAGGTAAGACACTTAATTTGTGTATTGGAGACCCGGAAAGAACCTTAATTTCTTGTATTGGAAAACGGGAAAGACCATTAAATTCGTCGATTGGTGACCTGGAAAGACATTAATTTCGTCAATCTGATACCGGGAGAGATATTAATTTAGTAAATTGGAGACCGGGAAAGACATTAATTTAGACATTTGGAGACCGGGAAAGACACTTAGTTTGTCTATTAGAAACCGAGAAAGACACTTCATTTTCTGTATTGGATACCTGGAAAAACACTTAATTTTGTGTATTGGATATCAGGTAAGACACTTAATTTGTGCATTGGAGACCGGGAAAGAACCTTAATTTCTTGTATTGGAAAACGGGAAAGACCATTAAATTCGTCGATTGGTGAACGGGAAAGACATTAATTTCGTCAATCTGATACCGGGAGAGATATTAATTTAGTCAATCGGAGACCAGGAAAGACATTAATCTAGTGAATTGGAGACAGGGAAAGACATTAATTTACTCAATTGGAGACCGGGAAAGACACTTCATTTTCGGTATCGGATAACGGGAAAGACTCTTAATTTTTTGTGTTGGATACCAAATAAGACACATAATTTGAGTATTGGAGACCGGGAAAGAACCTTAATTTCTTGTATTCGAAACCGGGAAAGACCATTAAATTCGTCGATTGGTGACCGGGAAAGACATTAATTTCGTCAATCTGATACCGGGAGAGACATTAGTTTAGTCAATCAGAGACCGGGAAAGACACTAATCTAATGCATTAGAGACCAGGAATGATTCTTAATTTCGGCAGTTGGACACCGGGGAAGATAATTTCGTCGATTGGAGACCGGGAAAGAAAATTTTGTCGATTGGATAGTTGGAAAGACCATTTAGTCGATTGAATACCGTTGAAAGACCCATTAATGTCGTCGATTGGAAACTTAATTTACTGTATTGGATACAAGGAAACACCCTTAAATATGTGTACTGGTTTTCGGGAGAAACCTTTAATTTGTATATTGGAGATTGGTAAAGACCCTTAATTTTTGTATTGGAGAGGGATAAGACCAATAATTTCGTGAGTTGGAGGCCGGAAAAACATCAATTTATTTAATCGTCGACCGGGAAACTGATTTAATTATTTAATTGGAGACCGGAAATTGTATCTAATTTCGTCAATTGTAGACCATGAAAGACAATTTCGTTAATTGAAAACCGGGAAAGACCCTTAATTTCTCCGATTATTGCATGGGAAAGTCATTTAACTTTGTGTATTGGAGACTGGTAAAAACAATTGGAGACCGTAAAATACATTAATTTCGTAAATCGAACATCTGGAAAGACCATTTTTTAAATTTGTAGACATTGAAAGAGAATTTGGTTATTTGGAGTTTGGGAAAGGCAATTTTGTCGATTGGAGATCAGGAGAAACAATTTCGTCGATTGAAGACAGGGAAACAAAATTTTCTCGATTGGAGACCTGTAAAGAAAATTTCGATAGGAGTACTTCAAAGACATCTTCGTCGATTGGAAACCGGGAAAGACACTTCATTTTCTGAATTAGATACCGGGCAACTCGCTTAATTTTGGTATTTGATACCTGTAAAGAAACTTTATTTCATCAATTGGAGACTGGGAAAGACGCATAATTTTGTGTATTAGATACCGAGAAAAACATTTAATTGTGTATTGGAGACCTGGAATGATCCGTAATTAATTCCGCGTAATGGAGACCAGGAATGACACTTAATTTCGTGTATTGGAGAACAAGAAAGATCTTTAATTTCATATATCGGAGAACGGGAAATACACTCATTTTGTGTATTGGATACCAGAAAAGGAACTTAAATTGTGTATTGGAGACCGGGAAAGAACCTTATTTTCGTGTATCGGAAACCGGGAAAGACCATTAAATTCGTCGATTGGTGACCTGGGAAGCCATTAATTTCGTCAATCTGATACCGGGAGAGATATTAATTTAGTAAATTGGAGACCGTGAAAGACACTTAATTTCGTCGATTAGAAACCGGGAAAGACACTTTATCTTCTGTATTGGATACCGGGAAAGACACTTCATTTGGTGTATTGGATATCAGGTAAGACACTTAATTTGTGTATTGGAGACCAAGAAAGAACCTTAATTTCTTGTATTGGAAACCGGGAAAGACCCTTCAATTCGTCGATTGGTGCCCGGGAAAGACATAAATTTTTCTCAATCTGATATCGGGAGAGACATTAATTTAGTCAATCGAAGACCGGGAAAGACATTAATCTAATGATTTAGAGAACAGGAAATATTCTTAAATTCGGCAGTTGCACACCGGGAAAGACAATTTCGTCGATTGGAGACCAGGAAAGAAAATTTTGTCGATTGGATATTGGGAAAGACCATTTAGTCGATTATTGAATGGAAAAGTAATTTAACTTTGTGTATTGGAGACCGGGAAAGACCTAAATTTTATTAATTGGAGACCATAAAATACATTAATTTCGTAAATTGAACACCGGGAAATACATTAATTTTGTTAATCTGAGACCGGGAGAGACATTAATTTAGTCAATCGGAGACCAGGAAAGAAAAGTTAATTAATTGGAGACCTGGAAAGACAATTTCGTCAATTTGAGTTTTTACATTAATTTATTAATTTAACACATTTAATTTATTATATCGGAGACTGGGAAATACGTTAGTTTAGTCAATTGTAGAATGTGAAAAGCAATAATTTAGTATATCGGAGAATCGGAAAAACATTAGTTTAGTCAAATGGAGATCGGGATAGATTGTTAATTACTTCGATTGGAAACAGGGAAAGACCCTTAATTTTGTGTATTTAATACCGGTAAAGACACTTCATTTTCTGTATTGGTTACCTGGAAAAACACTTAATCTTGTGTATTGGATATCAGGTAAGACACTTAACTTGTGTATTGGAGACCGGGAAAGAACCTTAATTTCTTGTATTGGAAAACGGGAAAGACCATTAAATTCGTCGATTGGTGACCTGGAATGACATTAATTTCGTCAATCTGATACCGGGAGAGATACTAATTCAGTAAATTGGAGACCGGGAAAGACATTAATTTAGTCAATTGGAGACCGGGAAAGACACTTAGTTTGTCGATTAGAAACCGGAAAAGACACTTCATTTTCTGTATTGGATACCTGGAAAAACACTTAATTTTGTGTATTGGATATCAGGTAAGACACTTAATTTGTGCATTGGAGACCGGGAAAGAACCTTAATTTCTTTTATTGGAAAACGGGAAACACCATTAAATTCGTCGATTGGTGAACGGGAAAGACATTAATTTCGTCAATCTGATACCGGGAGAGATATTAATTTAGTCAATCGGAGACAGGGAAAGACATTAATTTAGTCAATTGGAGACCGGGAAAGACACTTCATTTTCGGTATCGGATAACGGGAAAGACTCTTAATTTTTTGTAATGTATACAAGGTAAGACACTTAATTTGTGTATTGGAGACCGGGAAAGAACCTTAATTTCTTGTATTCGAAACCGGGAAAGACCATTAAATTCGTCGATTGGTGACCGGGAAAGACATTCATTTCGTCAAGCTGATACCGGGAGAGACATTAGTTTAGTCAATTGTAGAATCTGAAAAACAATAATTTAGTATATCGGAGAATCGGAAAAACATTAGTTTAGTCAAATGGAGATCGGGATAGATTGTTAATTACTTCGATTGGAAACAGGGAAAGACCCTTAATTTTGTGTATTTAATACCGGGAAAGACACTTCATTTTCGGTATCGGATAACGGGAAAGACTCTTAATTTTTTGTATTGGATACAAGGTAAGACACTTAATTTGTGTATTGGAGACCGGGAAAGAACCTTAATTTCTTGTATTCGAAACCGGGAAAGACCATTAAATTCGTCGATTGGTGAACGGGAAAGACATTAATTTCGTCAATCTGATACCGGGAGAGATATTATTTTAGTCAATCGGAGACAGGGAAAGACATTAATTTAGTCAATTGGAGACCGGGAAAGACACTTCATTTTCGTTATCGGATAACGGGAAAGACTCTTAATTTTTTGTATTGGATACCTGGAAAAAACACTTAATCTTTTGTATTGGATATCAGGTAAGACACTTAACTTTTGTATTGGAGACCGGGAAAGAACCTTAATTTCTTGTATTGGAAAACGGGAAAGACCATTAAATTCGTAGATTGGTGAACGGGAAAGACATTAATTTCGTCAATCTGATACCGGGAGAGATACTAATTTAGTAAATTGGAGACCGGGAAATACATTAATTTAGTCAATTGGAGACCGGGAAAGACACTTCATTTTCTGTATTGGATACCTGGAAAAACACTTAATTTTGTGTATTTGATATCAGGTAAGACACGTAATTTGTGCATTGGAGACCGGGAAAGAACCTTAATTTCTTGTATTGGAAAACGGGAAAGACCATTAAATTCGTCGATTGGTGAACGGGAAAGACATTAATTTCGTCAATCTGATACCGGGAGAGACATTAGTTTAGTCAATCAGAGACCGGGAAAGACACTAATCTAATGCATTAGAGACCAGGAATGATTCTTAATTTCGGCAGTTGGACACCGGGGAAGATAATTTCGTCGATTGGAGACCGGGAAAGAAAATTTTGTCGATTGGATAGTTGGAAAGACCATTTAGTCGATTGAATACCGTTGAAAGACCCATTAATATCGTCGATTGGAAACTTAATTTACTGTATTGCATACAAGGAAAGACCCTTAAATATGTGTACTGGTTTTCGGGAAAGACCTTTAATTTGTATATTGGAGATTGGTAAAGACCCTTAATTTTTGTATTGGAGAGGGATAAGAACAATAATTTCTTGAGTTGGAGGCCGGAAAAACATTAATTTAGTTAATCGTCGACCGGGAAGCTGATTTAATTATTTAATTGGAGACCGGAAATTGTATCTAATTTCGTCAATTGTAGACCATGAAGGACAATTTCGTTAATTGAAAACCGGGAAAGACCCTTAATTTCTCCGATTATTACATGGGAAAGTCATTTAACTTTGTGTATTGGAGACTGGTAAAAACAATTGGAGACCGTAAAATACATTAATTTCGTAAATCGAACATCTGGAAAGACCATTTTTTAAATTTGTAGACATTGAAAGAGAATTTGGTTATTTGGAGTTTGGGAAAGGCAATTTTGTCGATTGGAGATCAGGAGAAACAATTTCGTCGATTGAAGACAGGGAAACAAAATTTTCTCGATTGGAGACCTGTAAAGAAAATTTCGATAGGAGTACTTCAAAGACATCTTCGTCGATTGGAAACCGGGAAAGACACTTCATTTTCTGAATTAGATACCGGGCAACTCGCTTAATTTTGGTATTTGATACCTGTAAAGAAACTTTATTTCATCAATTGGAGACTGGGAAAGACGCATAATTTTGTGTATTAGATACCGAGAAAAACGTTTAATTGTGTATTGGAGACCTGGAATGATCCGTAATTAATTCCGCGTAATGGAGACCAGGAATGACACTTAATTTCGTGTATTGGAGTACAAGAAAGATCTTTAATTTCATATATCGGAGAACGGGAAATACACTCATTTTGTGTATTGGATACCAGAAAAGGAACTTAAATTGTGTATTGGAGACCAGGAAAGAACCTTATTTTCGTGTATCGGAAACCGGGAAAGACCATTAAATTCGTCGATTGGTGACCTGGGAAGCCATTAATTTCGTCAATCTGATACCAGGAGAGATATTAATTTAGTAAATTGGAGACCGTGAAAGACACTTAATTTCGTCGATTAGAAACCGGGAAAGACACTTTATCTTCTGTATTGGATACCGGGAAAGACACTTCATTTGGTGTATTGGATATCAGGTAAGACACTTAATTTGTGTATTGGAGACCAAGAAAGGACCTTAATTTCTTGTATTGGAAACCGGGAAAGACCCTTCAATTCGTCGATTGGTGCCCGGGAAAGACATAAATTTTTCTCAATCTGATATCGGGAGAGACATTAATTTAGTCAATCGAAGACCGGGAAAGACATTAATCTAATGATTTAGAGAACAGGAAATATTCTTAAATTCGGCAGTTGCACACCGGGAAAGACAATTTCGCCGATTGGAGACCAGGAAAGAAAATTTTGTCGATTGGATATTGGGAAAGACCATTTAGTCGATTATTGAATGGAAAAGTAATTTAACTTTGTGTATTGGAGACCGGGAAAGACCTAAATTTTATTAATTGGAGACCATAAAATACATTAATTTCGTAAATTGAACACCGGGAAATACATTAATTTTGTTAATCTGAGACCGGGAGAGACATTAATTTAGTCAATCGGAGACCAGGAAAGAAAAGTTAATTAATTGGAGACCTGGAAAGACAATTTCGTCAATTTGAGTTTTTACATTAATTTATTAATTTAACACATTTAATTTATTATATCGGAGACTGGGAAATACGTTAGTTTAGTCAATTGTAGAATGTGAAAAGCAATAATTTAGTATATCGGAGAATCGGAAAAACATTAGTTTAGTCAAATGGAGATCGGGATAGATTGTTAATTACTTCGATTGGAAACAGGGAAAGACCCTTAATTTTGTGTATTTAATACCGGTAAAGACACTTCATTTTCTGTATTGGTTACCTGGAAAAACACTTAATCTTGTGTATTGGATATCAGGTAAGACACTTAACTTGTGTATTGGAGACCGGGAAAGAACCTTAATTTCTTGTATTGGAAAACGGGAAAGACCATTAAATTCGTCGATTGGTGACCTGGAATGACATTAATTTCGTCAATCTGATACCGGGAGAGATACTAATTCAGTAAATTGGAGACCGGGAAAGACATTAATTTAGTCAATTGGAGACCGGGAAAGACACTTAGTTTGTCGATTAGAAACCGGAAAAGACACTTCATTTTCTGTATTGGATACCTGGAAAAACACTTAATTTTGTGTATTGGATATCAGGTAAGACACTTAATTTGTGCATTGGAGACCGGGAAAGAACCTTAATTTCTTTTATTGGAAAACGGGAAACACCATTAAATTCGTCGATTGGTGAACGGGAAAGACATTAATTTCGTCAATCTGATACCGGGAGAGATATTAATTTAGTCAATCGGAGACAGGGAAAGACATTAATTTAGTCAATTGGAGACCGGGAAAGACACTTCATTTTCGGTATCGGATAACGGGAAAGACTCTTAATTTTTTGTAATGTATACAAGGTAAGACACTTAATTTGTGTATTGGAGACCGGGAAAGAACCTTAATTTCTTGTATTCGAAACCGGGAAAGACCATTAAATTCGTCGATTGGTGACCGGGAAAGACATTCATTTCGTCAAGCTGAT
Organism: Maratus michaelseni; assembly: GCA_963931845.1. Lineage (NCBI taxonomy): Eukaryota > Metazoa > Arthropoda > Arachnida > Araneae > Salticidae > Maratus > Maratus michaelseni. The sequence continues at coordinate 45,714 of CAWVPG010000133.1, read as the reverse complement.
ACCGGGAGAGACATTAGTTTAGTCAATTGTAGAATGTGAAAAACAATAATTTAGTATATCGGAGAATCGGAAAAACATTAGTTTAGTCAAATGGAGATCGGGATAGATTGTTAATTACTTCGATTGGAAACAGGGAAAGACCCTTAATTTTGTGTATTTAATACCGGGAAAGACACTTCATTTTCGGTATCGGATAACGGGAAAGACTCTTAATTTTTTGTATTGGATACAAGGTAAGACACTTAATTTGTGTATTGGAGACCGGGAAAGAACCTTAATTTCTTGTATTCGAAACCGGGAAAGACCATTAAATTCGTCGATTGGTGAACGGGAAAGACATTAATTTCGTCAATCTGATACAGGGAGAGATATTATTTTAGTCAATCGGAGACAGGGAAAGACATTAATTTAGTCAATTGGAGACCGGGAAAGACACTTCATTTTCGGTATCGGATAACGGGAAAGACTCTTAATTTTTTGTATTGGATACAAGGTAAGACACTTAATTTGTGTATTGGAGACCGGGAAAGAACCTTAATTTCTTGTATTCGAAACCGGGAAAGACCATTAAATTCGTCGATTGGTGACCGGGAAAGACATTAATTTCGTCAATGTGATACCGGGAGAGACAGTAGTTTAGTCAATCAGAGACCGGGAAAGACACTAATCTAATGCATTAGAGACCAGGAATGATTCTTAATTTCGGCAGTTGGACACCGGGGAAGATAATTTCGTCGATTGGAGACCGGGAAAGAAAATTGTGTCGATTGGATAATTGGAAAGACCATTTAGTCGATTGAATACCGTTGAAAGACCCATTAATGTCGTCGATTGGAAACTTAATTTACTGTATTGGATACAAGGAAAGACCCTTAAATATGTGTACTGGTTTTCGGGAAAGACCTTTAATTTATATATTGGAGATTGGTAAAGACCCTTAATTTTTGTATTGGAGAGGGATAAGACCAATAATTTCGTAAGTTGGAGACCGGAAAAACATTAATTTAGTTAATCGTCGACCGGAAAACGGATTTAATTATTTAATTGGAGACCGGAAATTGTATCTAATTTCGTCAATTGTTGACCATGAAAGACATTTTCGTTAATTGAAAACCGGGAAAGACCCTTAATTTCTCCGATTATTGCATGGGAAAGTCATTAAACTTTGTGTATTGGAGACTGGTAAAAACAATTGGAGACCGTAAAATACATTAATTTCGTAAATCGAACATCTGGAAAGACCATTTATTAAATTTGTAGACCTTGAAAGAGAAATTCGTTAATTGGAGTTTGGGAAAGGCAATTTTGTCGATTGGAGATCAGGAGAAACAATTTCGTCGATTGAAGACAGGGAAACAAAATTTTCTCGATTGGAGACCTGTAAAGACAATTTCGATAGGAGTACTTCAAAGACATCTTCGTCGATTGAAAACCGGGAAAGACACTTCCTTTTCTGAATTAGATACCGGGCAACTCCCTTAATTTTGGTATTTGATACCTGTAAAGAAACTTTATTTCATCAATTGGAGACTGGGAAAGACGCATAATTTTGTGTATTAGATACCGAGAAAAACATTTAATTGTGTATTGGAGACCTGGAATGATCCGTAATTAATTCCGCGTAATGGAGACCAGGAATGACACTTAATTTCGTGTATTGGAGTACAAGAAGATCTTTAATTTCATATATCGGAGAACGGGAAATACACTCATTTTGTGTATTGGATACCAGAAAAGGAACTTAAATTGTGTATTGGAGACTTGGAAAGAACCTTATTTTCGTGTATCGGAAACCGGGAAAGACCATTAAATTCGTCGATTGGTGACCTGGGAAGCCATTAATTTCGTCAATCTGATACCGGGAGAGATATTAATTTAGTAAATTGGAGACCGTGAAAGACACTTAATTTCGTCGATTAGAAACCGGGAAAGACACTTCATCTTCTGTATTGGATACCGGGAAAGACACTTCATTTTGTGTATTGAATATCAGGTAAGACACTTAATTTGTGTATTGGAGACCAAGAAAGAACCTTAATTTCTTGTATTGGAAACCGGGAAAGACCATTAAATTCCTCTATTGGTGACCGGGAAAGACATTAATTTTGTCAATCTGATACCGCAAGAGATATTAATTTAGTCAATCGGAGACCGGGAAATACATTAATCTAGTGAATTGGAGACCGGGAAAGACTTTTCATTTTCGGTATTGGATAACGGAAAAGATTCTTAATTTTGTGTATTGAATACCAGGTAAGACACTTAATTTGTGTATTGGAGACCGGGAAAGACAAATTTTTCTCAATCTGATATCGGGAGAGACATTAATTTAGTCAATCGAATACCAGGAAAGACATTAATCTAATGATTTAGAGAACAGGAAATATTCTTAAATTCGGCAGTTGCACACCAGGAAAGACAATTTCGTCGATTGGAGAACAGGAAAGAAAATTTTATCGATTGGAAAGACCATTTAGTAGATTATTGAATGGAAAAGTAATTTAACTTTGTGTATTGGAGACCGGGAAAGACCTAAATTTTATCAATTGGAGACCATAAAAAACATTAATTTCGTAAATTGAACACGGGGAAATACATTAATTTTGTTAATCTGAGACCGGGAGAGACATTAATTTATTCAATCCGAGACCAGGAAAGACAATTTAGTTAATTGGAGACCTGGAAAGACAATTTCGTCAATTGGAGTTTTTACATTAATGTATTAATTTAACACATTAATTTATTATATCGGAGACTGTGAAATATATTAGTTTAGTCAATTGTAGAATGTGAAATACATCAATTTAGTATATCGGAGACTCGGAAAAACATTAGTTTAGTCAAATGGAGATCGGGATAGATTGTTAATTACTTCGATTGGAAACAGGGAAAGACCCTTAATTTTGTGTATTTAATACCGGGAAAGACACTTCATTTTCTGTATTGGATACCTGGAAAAACACTTAATTTTGTGTATTGGATATCAGGTAAGACACTTGATTTGTGCATTGGAGACCGGAAAAGAACCTTAATTTCTTGTATTGGAAAACGGGAAAGACTATTAAATCCGTCGATTGGTGAACGGGAAAGACATTAATTTCGTCAATCGGATACCGGGAGAGATATTAATTTTGTCAATCGGTGACCGGGAAAGACATTAATCCAGTGAATTGGAGACAGGGAAAGACATTAATTTAGTCAATTGGAGACCGGGAAAGACACTTCATTTTCGGTATCGGATAACGGGAAAGACTCTTAATTTTTTGTATTGGATACCAGGTAAGACACTTAATTTGCGTATTGGAGACCGGGAAAGAACCTTAATTTCTTGTATTCGAAACCGGGAAAGACATTAATTTCGTCAATCTGATACCGGGAGAGACATTAGTTTAGTCAATCAGAGACCGGGAAAGACACTAATCTAATGCATTAGAGACCAGGAATGATTCTTAATTTCGGCAGTTGGACACCGGGGAAGATAATTTCGTCGATTGGAGACCGGGAAAGAAAATTTTGTCGATTGGATAGTTGGAAAGACCATTTAGTCGATTGAATACCGTTGAAAGACCCATTAATATCGTCGTTTGGAAACTTAATTTACTGTATTGCATACAAGGAAAGACCCTTAAATATGTGTACTGGTTTTCGGGAAAGACCTTTAATTTGTATATTGGAGATTGGTAAAGACCCTTAATTTTTGTATTGGAGAGGGATAAGAACAATAATTTCTTGAGTTGGAGGCCGGAAAAACATTAATTTAGTTAATCGTCGACCGGGAAGCTGATTTAATTATTTAATTGGAGACCGGAAATTGTATCTAATTTCGTCAATTGTAGACCATGAAGGACAATTTCGTTAATTGAAAACCGGGAAAGACCCTTAATTTCTCCGATTATTCCATGGGAAAGTCATTTAACTTTGTGTATTGGAGACTTGTAAAAACAATTGGAGACCGTAAAATACATTAATTTCGTAAATCGAACATCTGGAAAGACAATTTTTTAAATTTGTAGACATTGAAAGAGAATTTGGTTATTTGGAGTTTGGGAAAGGCAATTTTGTCGATTGGAGATCAGGAGAAACAATTTCGTCGATTGAAGACAGGGAAACAAAATTTTCTCGATTGGAGACCTGTAAAGAAAATTTCGATAGGAGTACTTCAAAGACATCTTCGTCGATTGGAAACCGGGAAAGACACTTCATTTTCTGAATTAGATACCGGGCAACTCGCTTAATTTTGGTATTTGATACCTGTAAAGAAACTTTATTTCATCAATTGGAGACTGGGAAAGACGCATAATTTTGTGTATTAGATACCGAGAAAAACATTTCATTGTGTATTGGAGACCTGGAATGATCCGTAATTAATTCCGCGTAATGGAGACCAGGAATGACACTTAATTTCGTGTATTGGAGTACAAGAAAGATCTTTAATTTCATATATCGGAGAACGGGAAATACACTCATTTTGTGTATTGGATACCAGAAAAGGAACTTAAATTGTGTATTGGAGACCGGGAAAGAACCTTATTTTCGTGTATCGGAAACCGGGAAAGACCATTAAATTCGTCGATTGGTGACCTGGGAAGCCATTAATTTCGTCAATCTGATACCGGGAGAGATATTAATTTAGTAAATTGGAGACCGTGAAAGACACTTAATTTCGTCGATTAGAAACCGGGAAAGACACTTTATCTTCTGTATTGGATACCGGGAAAGACACTTCATTTGGTGTATTGGATATCAGGTAAGACACTTAATTTGTGTATTGGAGACCAAGAAAGAACCTTAATTTCTTGTATTGGAAACCGGGAAAGACCCTTCAATTCGTCGATTGGTGCCCGGGAAAGACATAAATTTTTCTCAATCTGATATCGGGAGAGACATTAATTTAGTCAATCGAAGACCGGGAAAGACATTAATCTAATGATTTAGAGAACAGGAAATATTCTTAAATTCGGCAGTTGCACACCGGGAAAGACAATTTCGTCGATTGGAGACCAGGAAAGAAAATTTTGTCGATTGGATATTGGGAAAGACCATTTAGTCGATTATTGAATGGAAAAGTAATTTAACTTTGTGTATTGGAGACCGGGAAAGACCTAAATTTTATTAATTGGAGACCATAAAATACATTAATTTCGTAAATTGAACACCGGGAAATACATTAATTTTGTTAATCTGAGACCGGGAGAGACATTAATTTAGTCAATCGGAGACCAGGAAAGAAAAGTTAATTAATTGGAGACCTGGAAAGACAATTTCGTCAATTTGAGTTTTTACATTAATTTATTAATTTAACACATTTAATTTATTATATCGGAGACTGGGAAATACGTTAGTTTAGTCAATTGTAGAATGTGAAAAGCAATAATTTAGTATATCGGAGAATCGGAAAAACATTAGTTTAGTCAAATGGAGATCGGTATAGATTGTTAATTACTTCGATTGGAAACAGGGAAAGACCCTTAATTTTGTGTATTTAATACCGGGAAAGACACTTCATTTTCTGTATTGGTTACCTGGAAAAACACTTAATCTTGTGTATTGGATATCAGGTAAGACACTTAACTTGTGTATTGGAGACCGGGAAAGAACCTTAATTTCTTGTATTGGAAAACGGGAAAGACCATTAAATTCGTCGATTGGTGACCTGGAATGACATTAATTTCGTCAATCTGATACCGGGAGAGATACTAATTCAGTAAATTGGAGACCGGGAAAGACATTAATTTAGTCAATTGGAGACCGGGAAAGACACTTAGTTTGTCGATTAGAAACCGGAAAAGACACTTCATTTTCTGTATTGGATACCTGGAAAAACACTTAATTTTGTGTATTGGATATCAGGTAAGACACTTAATTTGTGCATTGGAGACCGGGAAAGAACCTTAATTTCTTTTATTGGAAAACGGGAAACACCATTAAATTCGTCGATTGGTGAACGGGAAAGACATTAATTTCGTCAATCTGATACCGGGAGAGATATTAATTTAGTCAATCGGAGACAGGGAAAGACATTAATTTAGTCAATTGGAGACCGGGAAAGACACTTCATTTTCGGTATCGGATAACGGGAAAGACTCTTAATTTTTTGTAATGTATACAAGGTAAGACACTTAATTTGTGTATTGTAGACCGGGAAAGAACCTTAATTTCTTGTATTCGAAACCGGGAAAGACCATTAAATTCGTCGATTGGTGACCGGGAAAGACATTCATTTCGTCAAGCTGATACCGGGAGAGACATTAGTTTAGTCAATTGTAGAATGTGAAAAACAATAATTTAGTATATCGGAGAATCGGAAAAACATTAGTTTAGTCAAATGGAGATCGGGATAGATTGTTAATTACTTCGATTGGAAACAGGGAAAGACCCTTAATTTTGTGTATTTAATACCGGGAAAGACACTTCATTTTCGGTATCGGATAACGGGAAAGACTCTTAATTTTTTGTATTGGATACAAGGTAAGACACTTAATTTGTGTATTGGAGACCGGGAAAGAACCTTAATTTCTTGTATTCGAAACCGGGAAAGACCATTAAATTCGTCGATTGGTGAACGGGAAAGACATTAATTTCGTCAATCTGATACCGGGAGAGATATTATTTTAGTCAATCGGAGACAGGGAAAGACATTAATTTAGTCAATTGGAGACCGGGAAAGACACTTCATTTTCGGTATCGGATAACGGGAAAGACTCTTAATTTTTTGTATTGGATACCTGGAAAAAACACTTAATCTTTTGTATTGGATATCAGGTAAGACACTTAACTTTTGTATTGGAGACCGGGAAAGAACCTTAATTTCTTGTATTGGAAAACGGGAAAGACCATTAAATTCGTCGATTGGTGAACGGGAAAGACATTAATTTCGTCAATCTGATACCGGGAGAGATACTAATTTAGTAAATTGGAGACCGGGAAATACATTAATTTAGTCAATTGGAGACCGGGAAAGACACTTCATTTTCTGTATTGGATACCTGGAAAAACACTTAATTTTGTGTATTTGATATCAGGTAAGACACGTAATTTGTGCATTGGAGACCGGGAAAGAACCTTAATTTCTTGTATTGGAAAACGGGAAAGACCATTAAATTCGTCGATTGGTGACCGGGAAAGACATTAATTTCGTCAATGTGATACCGGGAGAGACAGTAGTTTAGTCAATCAGAGACCGGGAAAGACACTAATCTAATGCATTAGAGACCAGGAATGATTCTTAAATTCGGCAGTTGGACACCGGGGAAGATAATTTCGTCGATTGGAGACCGGGAAAGAAAATTTTGTCGATTGGATAGTTGGAAAGACCATTTAGTCGATTGAATACCGTTGAAAGACCCATTAATATCGTCGATTGGAAACTTAATTTACTGTATTGCATACAAGGAAAGACCCTTAAATATGTGTACTGGTTTTCGGGAAAGACCTTTAATTTGTATATTGGAGATTGGTAAAGACCCTTAATTTTTGTATTGGAGAGGGATAAGAACAATAATTTCTTGAGTTGGAGGCCGGAAAAACATTAATTTAGTTAATCGTCGACCGGGAAGCTGATTTAATTATTTAATTGGAGACCGGAAATTGTATCTAATTTCGTCAATTGTAGACCATGAAGGACAATTTCGTTAATTGAAAACCGGGAAAGACCCTTAATTTCTCCGATTATTACATGGGAAAGTCATTTAACTTTGTGTATTGGAGACTGGTAAAAACAATTGGAGACCGTAAAATACATTAATTTCGTAAATCGAACATCTGGAAAGACCATTTTTTAAATTTGTAGACATTGAAAGAGAATTTGGTTATTTGGAGTTTGGGAAAGGCAATTTTGTCGATTGGAGATCAGGAGAAACAATTTCGTCGATTGAAGACAGGGAAACAAAATTTTCTCGATTGGAGACCTGTAAAGAAAATTTCGATAGGAGTACTTCAAAGACATCTTCGTCGATTGGAAACCGGGAAAGACACTTCATTTTCTGAATTAGATACCGGGCAACTCGCTTAATTTTGGTATTTGATACCTGTAAAGAAACTTTATTTCATCAATTGGAGACTGGGAAAGACGCATAATTTTGTGTATTAGATACCGAGAAAAACATTTAATTGTGTATTGGAGACCTGGAATGATCCGTAATTAATTCCGCGTAATGGAGACCAGGAATGAAACTTAATTTCGTGTATTGGAGTACAAGAAGATCTTTAATTTCATATATCGGAGAACGGGAAATACACTCATTTTGTGTATTGGATACCAGAAAAGGAACTTAAATTGTGTATTGGAGACTTGGAAAGAACCTTATTTTCGTGTATCGGAAACCGGGAAAGACCATTAAATTCGTCGATTGGTGACCTGGGAAGCCATTAATTTCGTCAATCTGATACCGGGAGAGATATTAATTTAGTAAATTGGAGACCGTGAAAGACACTTAATTTCGTCGATTAGAAACCGGGAAAGACACTTCATCTTCTGTATTGGATACCGGGAAAGACACTTCATTTTGTGTATTGAATATCAGGTAAGACACTTAATTTGTGTATTGGAGACCAAGAAAGAACCTTAATTTCTTGTATTGGAAACCGGGAAAGACCATTAAATTCCTCTATTGGTGACCGGGAAAGACATTAATTTTGTCAATCTGATACCGCAAGAGATATTAATTTAGTCAATCGGAGACCGGGAAATACATTAATCTAGTGAATTGGAGACCGGGAAAGACTTTTCATTTTCGGTATTGGATAACGGAAAAGATTCTTAATTTTGTGTATTGAATACCAGGTAAGACACTTAATTTGTGTATTGGAGACCGGGAAAGACAAATTTTTCTCAATCTGATATCGGGAGAGACATTAATTTAGTCAATCGAAGACCAGGAAAGACATTAATCTAATGATTTAGAGAACAGGAAATATTCTTAAATTCGGCAGTTGCACACCAGGAAAGACAATTTCGTCGATTGGAGAACAGGAAAGAAAATTTTATCGATTGGAAAGACCATTTAGTAGATTATTGAATGGAAAAGTAATTTAACTTTGTGTATTGGAGACCGGGAAAGACCTAAATTTTATCAATTGGAGACCATAAAAAACATTAATTTCGTAAATTGAACACGGGGAAATACATTAATTTTGTTAATCTGAGACCGGGAGAGACATTAATTTATTCAATCCGAGACCAGGAAAGACAATTTAGTTAATTGGAGACCTGGAAAGACAATTTCGTCAGTTGGAGTTTTTACATTAATGTATTAATTTAACACATTAATTTATTATATCGGAGACTGTGAAATATATTAGTTTAGTCAATTGTAGAATGTGAAATACATCAATTTAGTATATCGGAGACTCGGAAAAACATTAGTTTAGTCAAATGGAGATCGGGATAGATTGTTAATTACTTCGATTGGAAACAGGGAAAGACCCTTAATTTTGTGTATTTAATACCGGGAAAGACACTTCATTTTCTGTATTGGATACCTGGAAAAACACTTAATTTTGTGTATTGGATATCAGGTAAGACACTTGATTTGTGCATTGGAGACCGGAAAAGAACCTTAATTTCTTGTATTGGAAAACGGGAAAGACTATTAAATCCGTCGATTGGTGAACGGGAAAGACATTAATTTCGTCAATCGGATACCGGGAGAGATATTAATTTTGTCAATCGGTGACCGGGAAAGACATTAATCCAGTGAATTGGAGACAGGGAAAGACATTAATTTAGTCAATTGGAGACCGGGAAAGACACTTCATTTTCGGTATCGGATAACGGGAAAGACTCTTAATTTTTTGTATTGGATACCAGGTAAGACACTTAATTTGCGTATTGGAGACCGGGAAAGAACCTTAATTTCTTGTATTCGAAACCGGGAAAGACATTAATTTCGTCAATCTGATACCGGGAGAGACATTAGTTTAGTCAATCAGAGACCGGGAAAGACACTAATCTAATGCATTAGAGACCAGGAATGATTCTTAATTTCGGCAGTTGGACACCGGGGAAGATAATTTCGTCGATTGGAGACCGGGAAAGAAAATTTTGTCGATTGGATAGTTGGAAAGACCATTTAGTCGATTGAATACCGTTGAAAGACCCATTAATATCGTCGTTTGGAAACTTAATTTACTGTATTGCATACAAGGAAAGACCCTTAAATATGTGTACTGGTTTTCGGGAAAGACCTTTAATTTGTATATTGGAGATTGGTAAAGACCCTTAATTTTTGTATTGGAGAGGGATAAGAACAATAATTTCTTGAGTTGGAGGCCGGAAAAACATTAATTTAGTTAATCGTCGACCGGGAAGCTGATTTAATTATTTAATTGGAGACCGGAAATTGTATCTAATTTCGTCAATTGTAGACCATGAAGGACAATTTCGTTAATTGAAAACCGGGAAAGACCCTTAATTTCTCCGATTATTCCATGGGAAAGTCATTTAACTTTGTGTATTGGAGACTGGTAAAAACAATTGGAGACCGTAAAATACATTAATTTCGTAAATCGAACATCTGGAAAGACCATTTTTTAAATTTGTAGACATTGAAAGAGAATTTGGTTATTTGGAGTTTGGGAAAGGCAATTTTGTCGATTGGAGATCAGGAGAAACAATTTCGTCGATTGAAGACAGGGAAACAAAATTTTCTCGATTGGAGACCTGTAAAGAAAATTTCGATAGGAGTACTTCAAAGACATCTTCGTCGATTGGAAACCGGGAAAGACACTTCATTTTCTGAATTAGATACCGGGCAACTCGCTTAATTTTGGTATTTGATACCTGTAAAGAAACTTTATTTCATCAATTGGAGACTGGGAAAGACGCATAATTTTGTGTATTAGATACCGAGAAAAACATTTCATTGTGTATTGGAGACCTGGAATGATCCGTAATTAATTCCGCGTAATGGAGACCAGGAATGACACTTAATTTCGTGTATTGGAGTACAAGAAAGATCTTTAATTTCATATATCGGAGAACGGGAAATACACTCATTTTGTGTATTGGATACCAGAAAAGGAACTTAAATTGTGTATTGGAGACCGGGAAAGAACCTTATTTTCGTGTATCGGAAACCGGGAAAGACCATTAAATTCGTCGATTGGTGACCTGGGAAGCCATTAATTTCGTCAATCTGATACCGGGAGAGATATTAATTTAGTAAATTGGAGACCGTGAAAGACACTTAATTTCGTCGATTAGAAACCGGGAAAGACACTTTATCTTCTGTATTGGATACCGGGAAAGACACTTCATTTGGTGTATTGGATATCAGGTAAGACACTTAATTTGTGTATTGGAGACCAAGAAAGAACCTTAATTTCTTGTATTGGAAACCGGGAAAGACCCTTCAATTCGTCGATTGGTGCCCGGGAAAGACATAAATTTTTCTCAATCTGATATCGGGAGAGACATTAATTTAGTCAATCGAAGACCGGGAAAGACATTAATCTAATGATTTAGAGAACAGGAAATATTCTTAAATTCGGCAGTTGCACACCGGGAAAGACAATTTCGTCGATTGGAGACCAGGAAAGAAAATTTTGTCGATTGGATATTGGGAAAGACCATTTAGTCGATTATTGAATGGAAAAGTAATTTAACTTTGTGTATTGGAGACCGGGAAAGACCTAAATTTTATTAATTGGAGACCATAAAATACATTAATTTCGTAAATTGAACACCGGGAAATACATTAATTTTGTTAATCTGAGACCGGGAGAGACATTAATTTAGTCAATCGGAGACCAGGAAAGAAAAGTTAATTAATTGGAGACCTGGAAAGACAATTTCGTCAATTTGAGTTTTTACATTAATTTATTAATTTAACACATTTAATTTATTATATCGGAGACTGGGAAATACGTTAGTTTAGTCAATTGTAGAATGTGAAAAGCAATAATTTAGTATATCGGAGAATCGGAAAAACATTAGTTTAGTCAAATGGAGATAGGGATAGATTGTTAATTACTTCGATTGGAAACAGGGAAAGACCCTTAATTTTGTGTATTTAATACCGGGAAAGACACTTCATTTTCTGTATTGGTTACCTGGAAAAACACTTAATCTTGTGTATTGGATATCAGGTAAGACACTTAACTTGTGTATTGGAGACCGGGAAAGAACCTTAATTTCTTGTATTGGAAAACGGGAAAGACCATTAAATTCGTCGATTGGTGACCTGGAATGACATTAATTTCGTCAATCTGATACCGGGAGAGATACTAATTCAGTAAATTGGAGACCGGGAAAGACATTAATTTAGTCAATTGGAGACCGGGAAAGACACTTAGTTTGTCGATTAGAAACCGGAAAAGACACTTCATTTTCTGTATTGGATACCTGGAAAAACACTTAATTTTGTGTATTGGATATCAGGTAAGACACTTAATTTGTGCATTGGAGACCGGGAAAGAACCTTAATTTCTTTTATTGGAAAACGGGAAACACCATTAAATTCGTCGATTGGTGAACGGGAAAGACATTAATTTCGTCAATCTGATACCGGGAGAGATATTAATTTAGTCAATCGGAGACAGGGAAAGACATTAATTTAGTCAATTGGAGACCGGGAAAGACACTTCATTTTCGGTATCGGATAACGGGAAAGACTCTTAATTTTTTGTAATGTATACAAGGTAAGACACTTAATTTGTGTATTGGAGACCGGGAAAGAACCTTAATTTCTTGTATTCGAAACCGGGAAAGACCATTAAATTCGTCGATTGGTGACCGGGAAAGACATTCATTTCGTCAAGCTGATACCGGGAGAGACATTAGTTTAGTCAATTGTAGAATGTGAAAAACAATAATTTAGTATATCGGAGAATCGGAAAAACATTAGTTTAGTCAAATGGAGATAGGGATAGATTGTTAATTACTTCGATTGGAAACAGGGAAAGACCCTTAATTTTGTGTATTTAATACCGGGAAAGACACTTCATTTTCGGTATCGGATAACGGGAAAGACTCTTAATTTTTTGTATTGGATACAAGGTAAGACACTTAATTTGTGTATTGGAGACCGGGAAAGAACCTTAATTTCTTGTATTCGAAACCGGGAAAGACCATTAAATTCGTCGATTGGTGAACGGGAAAGACATTAATTTCGTCAATCTGATACCGGGAGAGATACTAATTCAGTAAATTGGAGACCGGGAAAGACATTAATTTAGTCAATTGGAGACCGGGAAAGACACTTAGTTTGTCGATTAGAAACCGGAAAAGACACTTCATTTTCTGTATTGGATACCTGGAAAAACACTTAATTTTGTGTATTGGATATCAGGTAAGACACTTAATTTGTGCATTGGAGACCGGGAAAGAACCTTAATTTCTTTTATTGGAAAACGGGAAACACCATTAAATTCGTCGATTGGTGAACGGGAAAGACATTAATTTCGTCAATCTGATACCGGGAGAGATATTAATTTAGTCAATCGGAGACAGGGAAAGACATTAATTTAGTCAATTGGAGACCGGGAAAGACACTTCATTTTCGGTATCGGATAACGGGAAAGACTCTTAATTTTTTGTAATGTATACAAGGTAAGACACTTAATTTGTGTATTGTAGACCGGGAAAGAACCTTAATTTCTTGTATTCGAAACCGGGAAAGACCATTAAATTCGTCGATTGGTGACCGGGAAAGACATTCATTTCGTCAAGCTGATACCGGGAGAGACATTAGTTTAGTCAATTGTAGAATGTGAAAAACAATAATTTAGTATATCGGAGAATCGGAAAAACATTAGTTTAGTCAAATGGAGATCGGGATAGATTGTTAATTACTTCGATTGGAAACAGGGAAAGACCCTTAATTTTGTGTATTTAATACCGGGAAAGACACTTCATTTTCGGTATCGGATAACGGGAAAGACTCTTAATTTTTTGTATTGGATACAAGGTAAGACACTTAATTTGTGTATTGGAGACCGGGAAAGAACCTTAATTTCTTGTATTCGAAACCGGGAAAGACCATTAAATTCGTCGATTGGTGAACGGGAAAGACATTAATTTCGTCAATCTGATACCGGGAGAGATATTATTTTAGTCAATCGGAGACAGGGAAAGACATTAATTTAGTCAATTGGAGACCGGGAAAGACATTTCATTTTCGGTATCGGATAACGGGAAAGACTCTTAATTTTTTGTATTGGATACCTGGAAAAAACACTTAATCTTTTGTATTGGATATCAGGTAAGACACTTAACTTTTGTATTGGAGACCGGGAAAGAACCTTAATTTCTTGTATTGGAAAACGGGAAAGACCATTAAATTCGTCGATTGGTGAACGGGAAAGACATTAATTTCGTCAATCTGATACCGGGAGAGATACTAATTTAGTAAATTGGAGACCGGGAAATACATTAATTTAGTCAATTGGAGACCGGGAAAGACACTTCATTTTCTGTATTGGATACCTGGAAAAACACTTAATTTTGTGTATTTGATATCAGGTAAGACACGTAATTTGTGCATTGGAGACCGGGAAAGAACCTTAATTTCTTGTATTGGAAAACGGGAAAGACCATTAAATTCGTCGATTGGTGACCGGGAAAGACATTAATTTCGTCAATGTGATACCGGGAGAGACAGTAGTTTAGTCAATCAGAGACCGGGAAAGACACTAATCTAATGCATTAGAGACCAGGAATGATTCTTAAATTCGGCAGTTGGACACCGGGGAAGATAATTTCGTCGATTGGAGACCGGGAAAGAAAATTTTGTCGATTGGATAGTTGGAAAGACCATTTAGTCGATTGAATACCGTTGAAAGACCCATTAATATCGTCGATTGGAAACTTAATTTACTGTATTGCATACAAGGAAAGACCCTTAAATATGTGTACTGGTTTTCGGGAAAGACCTTTAATTTGTATATTGGAGATTGGTAAAGACCCTTAATTTTTGTATTGGAGAGGGATAAGAACAATAATTTCTTGAGTTGGAGGCCGGAAAAACATTAATTTAGTTAATCGTCGACCGGGAAGCTGATTTAATTATTTAATTGGAGACCGGAAATTGTATCTAATTTCGTCAATTGTAGACCATGAAGGACAATTTCGTTAATTGAAAACCGGGAAAGACCCTTAATTTCTCCGATTATTACATGGGAAAGTCATTTAACTTTGTGTATTGGAGACTGGTAAAAACAATTGGAGACCGTAAAATACATTAATTTCGTAAATCGAACATCTGGAAAGACCATTTTTTAAATTTGTAGACATTGAAAGAGAATTTGGTTATTTGGAGTTTGGGAAAGGCAATTTTGTCGATTGGAGATCAGGAGAAACAATTTCGTCGATTGAAGACAGGGAAACAAAATTTTCTCGATTGGAGACCTGTAAAGAAAATTTCGATAGGAGTACTTCAAAGACATCTTCGTCGATTGGAAACCGGGAAAGACACTTCATTTTCTGAATTAGATACCGGGCAACTCGCTTAATTTTGGTATTTGATACCTGTAAAGAAACTTTATTTCATCAATTGGAGACTGGGAAAGACGCATAATTTTGTGTATTAGATACCGAGAAAAACATTTAATTGTGTATTGGAGACCTGGAATGATCCGTAATTAATTCCGCGTAATGGAGACCAGGAATGACACTTAATTTCGTGTATTGGAGTACAAGAAAGATCTTTAATTTCATATATCGGAGAACGGGAAATACACTCATTTTGTGTATTGGATACCAGAAAAAGAACTTAAATTGTGTATTGGAGACCGGGAAAGAACCTTATTTTCGTGTATCGGAAACCGGGAAAGACCATTAAATTCGTCGATTGGTGACCTGGGAAGCCATTAATTTCGTCAATCTGATACCAGGAGAGATATTAATTTAGTAAATTGGAGACCGTGAAAGACACTTAATTTCGTCGATTAGAAACCGGGAAAGACACTTTATCTTCTGTATTGGATACCGGGAAAGACACTTCATTTGGTGTATTGGATATCAGGTAAGACACTTAATTTGTGTATTGGAGACCAAGAAAGAACCTTAATTTCTTGTATTGGAAACCGGGAAAGACCCTTCAATTCGTCGATTGGTGCCCGGGAAAGACATAAATTTTTCTCAATCTGATATCGGGAGAGACATTAATTTAGTCAATCGAAGACCGGGAAAGACATTAATCTAATGATTTAGAGAACAGGAAATATTCTTAAATTCGGCAGTTGCACACCGGGAAAGACAATTTCGTCGATTGGAGACCAGGAAAGAAAATTTTGTCGATTGGATATTGGGAAAGACCATTTAGTCGATTATTGAATGGAAAAGTAATTTAACTTTGTGTATTGGAGACCGGGAAAGACCTAAATTTTATTAATTGGAGACCATAAAATACATTAATTTCGTAAATTGAACACCGGGAAATACATTAATTTTGTTAATCTGAGACCGGGAGAGACATTAATTTAGTCAATCGGAGACCAGGAAAGAAAAGTTAAATAATTGGAGACCTGGAAAGACAATTTCGTCAATTTGAGTTTTTACATTAATTTATTAATTTAACACATTTAATTTATTATATCGGAGACTGGGAAATACGTTAGTTTAGTCAATTGTAGAATGTGAAAAGCAATAATTTAGTATATCGGAGAATCGGAAAAACATTAGTTTAGTCAAATGGAGATCGGGATAGATTGTTAATTACTTCGATTGGAAACAGGGAAAGACCCTTAATTTTGTGTATTTAATACCGGGAAAGACACTTCATTTTCTGTATTGGTTACCTGGAAAAACACTTAATCTTGTGTATTGGATATCAGGTAAGACACTTAACTTGTGTATTGGAGACCGGGAAAGAACCTTAATTTCTTGTATTGGAAAACGGGAAAGACCATTAAATTCGTCGATTGGTGACCTGGAATGACATTAATTTCGTCAATCTGATACCGGGAGAGATACTAATTCAGTAAATTGGAGACCGGGAAAGACATTAATTTAGTCAATTGGAGACCGGGAAAGACACTTAGTTTGTCGATTAGAAACCGGAAAAGACATTTCATTTTCTGTATTGGATACCTGGAAAAACACTTAATTTTGTGTATTGGATATCAGGTAAGACACTTAATTTGTGCATTGGAGACCGGGAAAGAACCTTAATTTCTTTTATTGGAAAACGGGAAACACCATTAAATTCGTCGATTGGTGAACGGGAAAGACATTAATTTCGTCAATCTGATACCGGGAGAGATATTAATTTAGTCAATCGGAGACAGGGAAAGACATTAATTTAGTCAATTGGAGACCGGGAAAGACACTTCATTTTCGGTATCGGATAACGGGAAAGACTCTTAATTTTTTGTAATTTATACAAGGTAAGACACTTAATTTGTGTATTGGAGACCGGGAAAGAACCTTAATTTCTTGTATTCGAAACCGGGAAAGACCATTAAATTCGTCGATTGGTGACCGGGAAAGACATTCATTTCGTCAAGCTGATACCGGGAGAGACATTAGTTTAGTCAATTGTAGAATGTGAAAAACAATAATTTAGTATATCGGAGAATCGGAAAAACATTAGTTTAGTCAAATGGAGATCGGGATAGATTGTTAATTACTTCGATTGGAAACAGGGAAAGACCCTTAATTTTGTGTATTTAATACCGGGAAAGACACTTCATTTTCGGTATCGGATAACGGGAAAGACTCTTAATTTTTTGTATTGGATACAAGGTAACACACTTAATTTGTGTATTGGAGACCGGGAAAGAACCTTAATTTCTTGTATTCGAAACCGGGAAAGACCATTAAATTCGTCGATTGGTGAACGGGAAAGACATTAATTTCGTCAATCTGATACCGGGAGAGATACTAATTCAGTAAATTGGAGACCGGGAAAGACATTAATTTAGTCAATTGGAGACCGGGAAAGACACTTAGTTTGTCGATTAGAAACCGGAAAAGACACTTCATTTTCTGTATTGGATACCTGGAAAAACACTTAATTTTGTGTATTGGATATCAGGTAAGACACTTAATTTGTGCATTGGAGACCGGGAAAGAACCTTAATTTCTTTTATTGGAAAACGGGAAACACCATTAAATTCGTCGATTGGTGAACGGGAAAGACATTAATTTCGTCAATCTGATACCGGGAGAGATATTAATTTAGTCAATCGGAGACAGGGAAAGACATTAATTTAGTCAATTGGAGACCGGGAAAGACACTTCATTTTCGGTATCGGATAACGGGAAAGACTCTTAATTTTTTGTAATGTATACAAGGTAAGACACTTAATTTGTGTATTGGAGACCGGGAAAGAACCTTAATTTCTTGTATTCGAAACCGGGAAAGACCATTAAATTCGTCGATTGGTGACCGGGAAAGACATTCATTTCGTCAAGCTGATACCGGGAGAGACATTAGTTTAGTCAATTGTAGAATGTGAAAAACAATAATTTAGTATATCGGAGAATCGGAAAAACATTAGTTTAGTCAAATGGAGATCGGGATAGATTGTTAATTACTTCGATTGGAAACAGGGAAAGACCCTTAATTTTGTGTATTTAATACCGGGAAAGACACTTCATTTTCGGTATCGGATAACGGGAAAGACTCTTAATTTTTTGTATTGGATACAAGGTAAGACACTTAATTTGTGTATTGGAGACCGGGAAAGAACCTTAATTTCTTGTATTCGAAACCGGGAAAGACCATTAAATTCGTCGATTGGTGAACGGGAAAGACATTAATTTCGTCAATCTGATACCGGGAGAGATATTATTTTAGTCAATCGGAGACAGGGAAAGACATTAATTTAGTCAATTGGAGACCGGGAAAGACACTTCATTTTCGGTATCGGATAACGGGAAAGACTCTTAATTTTTTGTATTGGATACCTGGAAAAAACACTTAATCTTTTGTATTGGATATCAGGTAAGACACTTAACTTTTGTATTGGAGACCGGGAAAGAACCTTAATTTCTTGTATTGGAAAACGGGAAAGACCATTAAATTCGTCGATTGGTGAACGGGAAAGACATTAATTTCGTCAATCTGATACCGGGAGAGATACTAATTTAGTAAATTGGAGACCGGGAAATACATTAATTTAGTCAATTGGAGACCGGGAAAGACACTTCATTTTCTGTATTGGATACCTGGAAAAACACTTAATTTTGTGTATTTGATATCAGGTAAGACACGTAATTTGTGCATTGGAGACCGGGAAAGAACCTTAATTTCTTGTATTGGAAAACGGGAAAGACCATTAAATTCGTCGATTGGTGAACGGGAAAGACATTAATTTCGTCAATCTGATACCGGGAGAGACATTAGTTTAGTCAATAAGAGACCGGGAAAGACACTAATCTAATGCATTAGAGACCAGGAATGATTCTTAATTTCGGCAGTTGGACACCGGGGAAGATAATTTCGTCGATTGGAGACCGGGAAAGAAAATTTTGTCGATTGGATAGTTGGAAAGACCATTTAGTCGATTGAATACCGTTGAAAGACCCATTAATATCGTCGATTGGAAACTTAATTTACTGTATTGCATACAAGGAAAGACCCTTAAATATGTGTACTGGTTTTCGGGAAAGACCTTTAATTTGTATATTGGAGATTGGTAAAGACCCTTAATTTTTGTATTGGAGAGGGATAAGAACAATAATTTCTTGAGTTGGAGGCCGGAAAAACATTAATTTAGTTAATCGTCGACCGGGAAGCTGATTTAATTATTTAATTGGAGACCGGAAATTGTATCTAATTTCGTCAATTGTAGACCATGAAGGACAATTTCGTTAATTGAAAACCGGGAAAGACCCTTAATTTCTCCGATTATTACATGGGAAAGTCATTTAACTTTGTGTATTGGAGACTGGTAAAAACAATTGGAGACCGTAAAATACATTAATTTCGTAAATCGAACATCTGGAAAGACCATTTTTTAAATTTGTAGACATTGAAAGAGAATTTGGTTATTTGGAGTTTGGGAAAGGCAATTTTGTCGATTGGAGATCAGGAGAAACAATTTCGTCGATTGAAGACAGGGAAACAAAATTTTCTCGATTGGAGACCTGTAAAGAAAATTTCGATAGGAGTACTTCAAAGACATCTTCGTCGATTGGAAACCGGGAAAGACACTTCATTTTCTGAATTAGATACCGGGCAACTCGCTTAATTTTGGTATTTGATACCTGTAAAGAAACTTTATTTCATCAATTGGAGACTGGGAAAGACGCATAATTTTGTGTATTAGATACCGAGAAAAACATTTAATTGTGTATTGGAGACCTGGAATGATCCGTAATTAATTCCGCGTAATGGAGACCAGGAATGACACTTAATTTCGTGTATTGGAGTACAAGAAAGATCTTTAATTTCATATATCGGAGAACGGGAAATACACTCATTTTGTGTATTGGATACCAGAGAAAGAACTTAAATTGTGTATTGGAGACCGGGAAAGAACCTTATTTTCGTGTATCGGAAACCGGGAAAGACCATTAAATTCGTCGATTGGTGACCTGGGAAGCCATTAATTTCGTCAATCTGATACCAGGAGAGATATTAATTTAGTAAATTGGAGACCGTGAAAGACACTTAATTTCGTCGATTAGAAACCGGGAAAGACACTTTATCTTCTGTATTGGATACCGGGAAAGACACTTCATTTGGTGTATTGGATATCAGGTAAGACACTTAATTTGTGTATTGGAGACCAAGAAAGAACCTTAATTTCTTGTATTGGAAACCGGGAAAGACCCTTCAATTCGTCGATTGGTGCCCGGGAAAGACATAAATTTTTCTCAATCTGATATCGGGAGAGATATTAATTTAGTCAATCGAAGACCGGGAAAGACATTAATCTAATGATTTAGAGAACAGGAAATATTCTTAAATTCGGCAGTTGCACACCGGGAAAGACAATTTCGTCGATTGGAGACCAGGAAAGAAAATTTTGTCGATTGGATATTGGGAAAGACCATTTAGTCGATTATTGAATGGAAAAGTAATTTAACTTTGTGTATTGGAGACCGGGAAAGACCTAAATTTTATTAATTGGAGACCATAAAATACATTAATTTCGTAAATTGAACACCGGGAAATACATTAATTTTGTTTATCTGAGACCGGGAGAGACATTAATTTAGTCAATCGGAGACCAGGAAAGAAAAGTTAATTAATTGGAGACCTGGAAAGACAATTTCGTCAATTTGAGTTTTTACATTAATTTATTAATTTAACACATTTAATTTATTATATCGGAGACTGGGAAATACGTTAGTTTAGTCAATTGTAGAATGTGAAAAGCAATAATTTAGTATATCGGAGAATCGGAAAAACATTAGTTTAGTCAAATGGAGATCGGGATAGATTGTTAATTACTTCGATTGGAAACAGGGAAAGACCCTTAATTTTGTGTATTTAATACCGGGAAAGACACTTCATTTTCTGTATTGGTTACCTGGAAAAACACTTAATCTTGTGTATTGGATATCAGGTAAGACACTTAACTTGTGTATTGGAGACCGGGAAAGAACCTTAATTTCTTGTATTGGAAAACGGGAAAGACCATTAAATTCGTCGATTGGTGACCTGGAATGACATTAATTTCGTCAATCTGATACCGGGAGAGATACTAATTCAGTAAATTGGAGACCGGGAAAGACATTAATTTAGTCAATTGGAGACCGGGAAAGACACTTAGTTTGTCGATTAGAAACCGGAAAAGACACTTCATTTTCTGTATTGGATACCTGGAAAAACACTTAATTTTGTGTATTGGATATCAGGTAAGACACTTAATTTGTGCATTGGAGACCGGGAAAGAACCTTAATTTCTTTTATTGGAAAACGGGAAACACCATTAAATTCGTCGATTGGTGAACGGGAAAGACATTAATTTCGTCAATCTGATACCGGGAGAGATATTAATTTAGTCAATCGGAGACAGGGAAAGACATTAATTTAGTCAATTGGAGACCGGGAAAGACACTTCATTTTCGGTATCGGATAACGGGAAAGACTCTTAATTTTTTGTAATGTATACAAGGTAAGACACTTAATTTGTGTATTGTAGACCGGGAAAGAACCTTAATTTCTTGTATTCGAAACCGGGAAAGACCATTAAATTCGTCGATTGGTGACCGGGAAAGACATTCATTTCGTCAAGCTGATACCGGGAGAGACATTAGTTTAGTCAATTGTAGAATGTGAAAAACAATAATTTAGTATATCGGAGAATCGGAAAAACATTAGTTTAGTCAAATGGAGATCGGGATAGATTGTTAATTACTTCGATTGGAAACAGGGAAAGACCCTTAATTTTGTGTATTTAATACCGGGAAAGACACTTCATTTTCGGTATCGGATAACGGGAAAGACTCTTAATTTTTGTATTGGATACAAGGTAAGACACTTAATTTGTGTATTGGAGGCCGGGAAAGAACCTTAATTTCTTGTATTCGAAACCGGGAAAGACCATTAAATTCGTCGATTGGTGAACGGGAAAGACATTAATTTCGTCAATCTGATACCGGGAGAGATACTAATTCAGTAAATTGGAGACCGGGAAAGACATTAATTTAGTCAATTGGAGACCGGGAAAGACACTTAGTTTGTCGATTAGAAACCGGAAAAGACACTTCATTTTCTGTATTGGATACCTGGAAAAACACTTAATTTTGTGTATTGGATATCAGGTAAGACACTTAATTTGTGCATTGGAGACCGGGAAAGAACCTTAATTTCTTTTATTGGAAAACGGGAAACACCATTAAATTCGTCGATTGGTGAACGGGAAAGACATTAATTTCGTCAATCTGATACCGGGAGAGATATTAATTTAGTCAATCGGACACAGGGAAAGACATTAATTTAGTCAATTGGAGACCGGGAAAGACACTTCATTTTCGGTATCGGATAACGGGAAAGACTCTTAATTTTTTGTAATGTATACAAGGTAAGACACTTAATTTGTGTATTGGAGACCGGGAAAGAACCTTAATTTCTTGTATTCGAAACCGGGAAAGACCATTAAATTCGTCGATTGGTGACCGGGAAAGACATTCATTTCGTCAAGCTGATACCGGGAGAGACATTAGTTTAGTCAATTGTAGAATGTGAAAAACAATAATTTAGTATATCGGAGAATCGGAAAAACATTAGTTTAGTCAAATGGAGATCGGAATAGATTGTTAATTACTTCGATTGGAAACAGGGAAAGACCCTTAATTTTGTGTATTTAATACCGGGAAAGACACTTCATTTTCGGTATCGGATAACGGGAAAGACTCTTAATTTTTTGTATTGGATACAAGGTAAGACACTTAATTTGTGTATTGGAGACCGGGAAAGAACCTTAATTTCTTGTATTCGAAACCGGGAAAGACCATTAAATTCGTCGATTGGTGAACGGGAAAGACATTAATTTCGTCAATCTGATACCGGGAGAGATATTATTTTAGTCAATCGGAGACAGGGAAAGACATTAATTTAGTCAATTGGAGACCGGGAAAGACACTTCATTTTCGGTATCGGATAACGGGAAAGACTCTTAATTTTTTGTATTGGATACCTGGAAAAAACACTTAATCTTTTGTATTGGATATCAGGTAAGACACTTAACTTTTGTATTGGAGACCGGGAAAGAACCTTAATTTCTTGTATTGGAAAACGGGAAAGACCATTAAATTCGTCGATTGGTGAACGGGAAAGACATTAATTTCGTCAATCTGATACCGGGAGAGATACTAATTTAGTAAATTGGAGACCGGGAAATACATTAATTTAGTCAATTGGAGACCGGGAAAGACACTTCATTTTCTGTATTGGATACCTGGAAAAACACTTAATTTTGTGTATTTGATATCAGGTAAGACACGTAATTTGTGCATTGGAGACCGGGAAAGAACCTTAATTTCTTGTATTGGAAAACGGGAAAGACCATTAAATTCGTCGATTGGTGAACGGGAAAGACATTAATTTCGTCAATCTGATACCGGGAGAGACATTAGTTTAGTCAATAAGAGACCGGGAAAGACACTAATCTAATGCATTAGAGACCAGGAATGATTCTTAATTTCGGCAGTTGGACACCGGGGAAGATAATTTCGTCGATTGGAGACCGGGAAAGAAAATTTTGTCGATTGGATAGTTGGAAAGACCATTTAGTCGATTGAATACCGTTGAAAGACCCATTAATATCGTCGATTGGAAACTTAATTTACTGTATTGCATACAAGGAAAGACCCTTAAATATGTGTACTGGTTTTCGGGAAAGACCTTTAATTTGTATATTGGAGATTGGTAAAGACCCTTAATTTTTGTATTGGAGAGGGATAAGAACAATAATTTCTTGAGTTGGAGGCCGGAAAAACATTAATTTAGTTAATCGTCGACCGGGAAGCTGATTTAATTATTTAATTGGAGACCGGAAATTGTATCTAATTTCGTCAATTGTAGACCATGAAGGACAATTTCGTTAATTGAAAACCGGGAAAGACCCTTAATTTCTCCGATTATTACATGGGAAAGTCATTTAACTTTGTGTATTGGAGACTGGTAAAAACAATTGGAGACCGTAAAATACATTAATTTCGTAAATCGAACATCTGGAAAGACCATTTTTTAAATTTGTAGACATTGAAAGAGAATTTGGTTATTTGGAGTTTGGGAAAGGCAATTTTGTCGATTGGAGATCAGGAGAAACAATTTCGTCGATTGAAGACAGGGAAACAAAATTTTCTCGATTGGAGACCTGTAAAGAAAATTTCGATAGGAGTACTTCAAAGACATCTTCGTCGATTGGAAACCGGGAAAGACACTTCATTTTCTGAATTAGATACCGGGCAACTCGCTTAATTTTGGTATTTGATACCTGTAAAGAAACTTTATTTCATCAATTGGAGACTGGGAAAGACGCATAATTTTGTGTATTAGATACCGAGAAAAACATTTAATTGTGTATTGGAGACCTGGAATGATCCGTAATTAATTCCGCGTAATGGAGACCAGGAATGACACTTAATTTCGTGTATTGGAGTACAAGAAAGATCTTTAATTTCATATATCGGAGAACGGGAAATACACTCATTTTGTGTATTGGATACCAGAAAAGGAACTTAAATTGTGTATTGGAGACCGGGAAAGAACCTTATTTTCGTGTATCGGAAACCGGGAAAGACCATTAAATTCGTCGATTGGTGACCTGGGAAGCCATTAATTTCGTCAATCTGATACCAGGAGAGATATTAATTTAGTAAATTGGAGACCGTGAAAGACACTTAATTTCGTCGATTAGAAACCGGGAAAGACACTTTATCTTCTGTATTGGATACCGGGAAAGACACTTCATTTGGTGTATTGGATATCAGGTAAGACACTTAATTTGTGTATTGGAGACCAAGAAAGAACCTTAATTTCTTGTATTGGAAACCGGGAAAGACCCTTCAATTCGTCGATTGGTGCCCGGGAAAGACATAAATTTTTCTCAATCTGATATCGGGAGAGACATTAATTTAGTCAATCGAAGACCGGGAAAGACATTAATCTAATGATTTAGAGAACAGGAAATATTCTTAAATTCGGCAGTTGCACACAGGGAAAGACAATTTCGCCGATTGGAGACCAGGAAAGAAAATTTTGTCGATTGGATATTGGGAAAGACCATTTAGTCGATTATTGAATGGAAAAGTAATTTAACTTTGTGTATTGGAGACCGGGAAAGACCTAAATTTTATTAATTGGAGACCATAAAATACATTAATTTCGTAAATTGAACACCGGGAAATACATTAATTTTGTTAATCTGAGACCGGGAGAGACATTAATTTAGTCAATCGGAGACCAGGAAAGAAAAGTTAATTAATTGGAGACCTGGAAAGACAATTTCGTCAATTTGAGTTTTTACATTAATTTATTAATTTAACACATTTAATTTATTATATCGGAGACTGGGAAATACGTTAGTTTAGTCAATTGTAGAATGTGAAAAGCAATAATTTAGTATATCGGAGAATCGGAAAAACATTAGTTTAGTCAAATGGAGATCGGGATAGATTGTTAATTACTTCGATTGGAAACAGGGAAAGACCCCTAATTTTGTGTATTTAATACCGGGAAAGACACTTCATTTTCTGTATTGGTTACCTGGAAAAACACTTAATCTTGTGTATTGGATATCAGGTAAGACACTTAACTTGTGTATTGGAGACCGGGAAAGAACCTTAATTTCTTGTATTGGAAAACGGGAAAGACCATTAAATTCGTCGATTGGTGACCTGGAATGACATTAATTTCGTCAATCTGATACCGGGAGAGATACTAATTCAGTAAATTGGAGACCGGGAAAGACATTAATTTAGTCAATTGGAGACCGGGAAAGACACTTAGTTTGTCGATTAGAAATCGGAAAAGACACTTCATTTTCTGTATTGGATACCTGGAAAAACACTTAATTTTGTGTATTGGATATCAGGTAAGACACTTAATTTGTGCATTGGAGACCGGGAAAGAACCTTAATTTCTTTTATTGGAAAACGGGAAACACCATTAAATTCGTCGATTGGTGAACGGGAAAGACATTAATTTCGTCAATCTGATACCGGGAGAGATATTAATTTAGTCAATCGGAGACAGGGAAAGACATTAATTTAGTCAATTGGAGACCGGGAAAGACACTTCATTTTCGGTATCGGATAACGGGAAAGACTCTTAATTTTTTGTAATGTATACAAGGTAAGACACTTAATTTGTGTATTGGAGACCGGGAAAGAACCTTAATTTCTTGTATTCGAAACCGGGAAAGACCATTAAATTCGTCGATTGGTGACCGGGAAAGACATTCATTTCGTCAAGCTGATACCGGGAGAGACATTAGTTTAGTCAATCGGAGACCAGGAAAGAAAAGTTAATTAATTGGAGACCTGGAAAGACAATTTCGTCAATTTGAGTTTTTACATTAATTTATTAATTTAACACATTTAATTTATTATATCGGAGACTGGGAAATACGTTAGTTTAGTCAATTGTAGAATGTGAAAAGCAATAATTTAGTATATCGGAGAATCGGAAAAACATTAGTTTAGTCAAATGGAGATCGGGATAGATTGTTAATTACTTCGATTGGAAACAGGGAAAGACCCCTAATTTTGTGTATTTAATACCGGGAAAGACACTTCATTTTCTGTATTGGTTACCTGGAAAAACACTTAATCTTGTGTATTGGATATCAGGTAAGACACTTAACTTGTGTATTGGAGACCGGGAAAGAACCTTAATTTCTTGTATTGGAAAACGGGAAAGACCATTAAATTCGTCGATTGGTGACCTGGAATGACATTAATTTCGTCAATCTGATACCGGGAGAGATACTAATTCAGTAAATTGGAGACCGGGAAAGACATTAATTTAGTCAATTGGAGACCGGGAAAGACACTTAGTTTGTCGATTAGAAACCGGAAAAGACACTTCATTTTCTGTATTGGATACCTGGAAAAACACTTAATTTTGTGTATTGGATATCAGGTAAGACACTTAATTTGTGCATTGGAGACCGGGAAAGAACCTTAATTTCTTTTATTGGAAAACGGGAAACACCATTAAATTCGTCGATTGGTGAACGGGAAAGACATTAATTTCGTCAATCTGATACCGGGAGAGATATTAATTTAGTCAATCGGAGACAGGGAAAGACATTAATTTAGTCAATTGGAGACCGGGAAAGACACTTCATTTTCGGTATCGGATAACGGGAAAGACTCTTAATTTTTTGTAATGTATACAAGGTAAGACACTTAATTTGTGTATTGGAGACCGGGAAAGAACCTTAATTTCTTGTATTCGAAACCGGGAAAGACCATTAAATTCGTCGATTGGTGACCGGGAAAGACATTCATTTCGTCAAGCTGATACCGGGAGAGACATTAGTTTAGTCAATTGTAGAATGTGAAAAACAATAATTTAGTATATCGGAGAATCGGAAAAACATTAGTTTAGTCAAATGGAGATCGGGATAGATTGTTAATTACTTCGATTGGAAACAGGGAAAGACCCTTAATTTTGTGTATTTAATACCGGGAAAGACACTTTATTTTCGGTATCGGATAACGGGAAAGACTCTTAATTTTTTGTATTGGATACAAGGTAAGACACTTAATTTGTGTATTGGAGACCGGGAAAGAACCTTAATTTCTTGTATTCGAAACCGGGAAAGACCATTAAATTCGTCGATTGGTGAACGGGAAAGACATTAATTTCGTCAATCTGATACCGGGAGAGATATTATTTTAGTCAATCGGAGACAGGGAAAGACATTAATTTAGTCAATTGGAGACCGGGAAAGACACTTCATTTTCGGTATCGGATAACGGGAAAGACTCTTAATTTTTTGTATTGGATACAAGGTAAGACACTTAATTTGTGTATTGGAGACCGGGAAAGAACCTTAATTTCTTGTATTCGAAACCGGGAAAGACCATTAAATTCGTCGATTGGTGACCGGGAAAGACATTAATTTCGTCAATCTGATACCGGGAGAGACAGTAGTTTAGTCAATCAGAGACCGGGAAAGACACTAATCTAATGCATTAGAGACCAGGAATGATTCTTAATTTCGGCAGTTGGACACCGGGGAAGATAATTTCGTCGATTGGAGACCGGGAAAGAAAATTGTGTCGATTGGATAATTGGAAAGACCATTTAGTCGATTGAATACCGTTGAAAGACCCATTAATGTCGTCGATTGGAAACTTAATTTACTGTATTGGATACAAGGAAAGACCCTTAAATATGTGTACTGGTTTTCGGGAAAGACCTTTAATTTATATATTGGAGATTGGTAAAGACCCTTAATTTTTGTATTGGAGAGGGATAAGACCAATAATTTCGTAAGTTGGAGACCGGAAAAACATTAATTTAGTTAATCGTCGACCGGAAAACGGATTTAATTATTTAATTTGAGACCGGAAATTGTATCTAATTTCGTCAATTGTTGACCATGAAAGACATTTTCGTTAATTGAAAACCGGGAAAGACCCTTAATTTCTCCGATTATTGCATGGGAAATTCATTAAACTTTGTGTATTGGAGACTGGTAAAAACAATTGGAGACCGTAAAATACATTAATTTCGTAAATCGAACATCTGGAAAGACCATTTATTAAATTTGTAGACCTTGAAAGAGAAATTCGTTAATTGGAGTTTGGGAAAGGCAATTTTGTCGATTGGAGATCAGGAGAAACAATTTCGTCGATTGAAGACAGGGAAACAAAATTTTCTCGATTGGAGACCTGTAAAGACAATTTCGATAGGAGTACTTCAAAGACATCTTCGTCGATTGAAAACCGGGAAAGACACTTCCTTTTCTGAATTAGATACCGGGCAACTCCCTTAATTTTGGTATTTGATACCTGTAAAGAAACTTTATTTCATCAATTGGAGACTGGGAAAGACGCATAATTTTGTGTATTAGATACCGAGAAAAACATTTAATTGTGTATTGGAGACCTGGAATGATCCGTAATTAATTCCGCGTAATGGAGACCAGGAATGACACTTAATTTCGTGTATTGGAGTACAAGAAGATCTTTAATTTCATATATCGGAGAACGGGAAATACACTCATTTTGTGTATTGGATACCAGAAAAGGAACTTAAATTGTGTATTGGAGACTTGGAAAGAACCTTATTTTCGTGTATCGGAAACCGGGAAAGACCATTAAATTCGTCGATTGGTGACCTGGGAAGCCATTAATTTCGTCAATCTGATACCGGGAGAGATATTAATTTAGTAAATTGGAGACCGTGAAAGACACTTAATTTCGTCGATTAGAAACCGGGAAAGACACTTCATCTTCTGTATTGGATACCGGGAAAGACACTTCATTTTGTGTATTGAATATCAGGTAAGACACTTAATTTGTGTATTGGAGACCAAGAAAGAACCTTAATTTCTTGTATTGGAAACCCGGAAAGACCATTAAATTCCTCTATTGGTGACCGGGAAAGACATTAATTTTGTCAATCTGATACCGCAAGAGATATTAATTTAGTCAATCGGAGACCGGGAAATACATTAATCTAGTGAATTGGAGACCGGGAAAGACTTTTCATTTTCGGTATTGGATAACGGAAAAGATTCTTAATTTTGTGTATTGAATACCAGGTAAGACACTTAATTTGTGTATTGGAGACCGGGAAAGACAAATTTTTCTCAATCTGATATCGGGAGAGACATTAATTTAGTCAATCGAAGACCAGGAAAGACATTAATCTAATGATTTAGAGAACAGGAAATATTCTTAAATTCGGCAGTTGCACACCAGGAAAGACAATTTCGTCGATTGGAGAACAGGAAAGAAAATTTCATCGATTGGAAAGACCATTTAGTCGATTATTGAATGGAAAAGTAATTTAACTTTGTGTATTGGAGACCGGGAAAGACCTAAATTTTATCAATTGGAGACCATAAAAAACATTAATTTCGTAAATTGAACACGGGGAAATACATTAATTTTGTTAATCTGAGACCGGGAGAGACATTAATTTATTCAATCCGAGACCAGGAAAGACAATTTAGTTAATTGGAGACCTGGAAAGACAATTTCGTCAATTGGAGTTTTTACATTAATGTATTAATTTAACACATTAATTTATTATATCGGAGACTGTGAAATATATTAGTTTAGTCAATTGTAGAATGTGAAATACATCAATTTAGTATATCGGAGACTCGGAAAAACATTAGTTTAGTCAAATGGAGATCGGGATAGATTGTTAATTACTTCGATTGGAAACAGGGAAAGACCCTTAATTTTGTGTATTTAATACCGGGAAAGACACTTCATTTTCTGTATTGGATACCTGGAAAAACACTTAATTTTGTGTATTGGATATCAGGTAAGACACTTGATTTGTGCATTGGAGACCGGAAAAGAACCTTAATTTCTTGTATTGGAAAACGGGAAAGACTATTAAATCCGTCGATTGGTGAACGGGAAAGACATTAATTTCGTCAATCGGATACCGGGAGAGATATTAATTTTGTCAATCGGTGACCGGGAAAGACATTAATCCAGTGAATTGGAGACAGGGAAAGACATTAATTTAGTCAATTGGAGACCGGGAAAGACACTTCATTTTCGGTATCGGATAACGGGAAAGACTCTTAATTTTTTGTATTGGATACCAGGTAAGACACTTAATTTGCGTATTGGAGACCGGGAAAGAACCTTAATTTCTTGTATTCGAAACCGGGAAAGACATTAATTTCGTCAATCTGATACCGGGAGAGACATTAGTTTAGTCAATCAGAGACCGGGAAAGACACTAATCTAATGCATTAGAGACCAGGAATGATTCTTAATTTCGGCAGTTGGACACCGGGGAAGATAATTTCGTCGATTGGAGACCGGGAAAGAAAATTTTGTCGATTGGATAGTTGGAAAGACCATTTAGTCGATTGAATACCGTTGAAAGACCCATTAATATCGTCGATTGGAAACTTAATTTACTGTATTGCATACAAGGAAAGACCCTTAAATATGTGTACTGGTTTTCGGGAAAGACCTTTAATTTATATATTGGAGATTGGTAAAGACCCTTAATTTTTGTATTGGAGAGGGATAAGACCAATAATTTCGTAAGTTGGAGACCGGAAAAACATTAATTTAGTTAATCGTCGACCGGAAAACGGATTTAATTATTTAATTGGAGACCGGAAATTGTATCTAATTTCGTCAATTGTTGACCATGAAAGACATTTTCGTTAATTGAAAACCGGGAAAGACCCTTAATTTCTCCGATTATTGCATGGGAAATTCATTAAACTTTGTGTATTGAAGACTGGTAAAAACAATTGGAGACCGTAAAATACATTAATTTCGTAAATCGAACATCTGGAAAGACCATTTATTAAATTTGTAGACCTTGAAAGAGAAATTCGTTAATTGGAGTTTGGGAAAGGCAATTTTGTCGATTGGAGATCAGGAGAAACAATTTCGTCGATTGAAGACAGGGAAACAAAATTTTCTCGATTGGAGACCTGTAAAGACAATTTCGATAGGAGTACTTCAAAGACATCTTCGTCGATTGAAAACCGGGAAAGACACTTCCTTTTCTGAATTAGATACCGGGCAACTCCCTTAATTTTGGTATTTGATACCTGTAAAGAAACTTTATTTCATCAATTGGAGACTGGGAAAGACGCATAATTTTGTGTATTAGATACCGAGAAAAACATTTAATTGTGTATTGGAGACCTGGAATGATCCGTAATTAATTCCGCGTAATGGAGACCAGGAATGACACTTAATTTCGTGTATTGGAGTACAAGAAGATCTTTAATTTCATATATCGGAGAACGGGAAATACACTCATTTTGTGTATTGGATACCAGAAAAGGAACTTAAATTGTGTATTGGAGACTTGGAAAGAACCTTATTTTCGTGTATCGGAAACCGGGAAAGACCATTAAATTCGTCGATTGGTGACCTGGGAAGCCATTAATTTCGTCAATCTGATACCGGGAGAGATATTAATTTAGTAAATTGGAGACCGTGAAAGACACTTAATTTCGTCGATTAGAAACCGGGAAAGACACTTCATCTTCTGTATTGGATACCGGGAAAGACACTTCATTTTGTGTATTGAATATCAGGTAAGACACTTAATTTGTGTATTGGAGACCAAGAAAGAACCTTAATTTCTTGTATTGGAAACCGGGAAAGACCATTAAATTCCTCTATTGGTGACCGGGAAAGACATTAATTTTGTCAATCTGATACCGCAAGAGATATTAATTTAGTCAATCGGAGACCGGGAAATACATTAATCTAGTGAATTGGAGACCGGGAAAGACTTTTCATTTTCGGTATTGGATAACGGAAAAGATTCTTAATTTTGTGTATTGAATACCAGGTAAGACACTTAATTTGTGTATTGGAGACCGGGAAAGACAAATTTTTCTCAATCTGATATCGGGAGAGACATTAATTTAGTCAATCGAAGACCAGGAAAGACATTAATCTAATGATTTAGAGAACAGGAAATATTCTTAAATTCGGCAGTTGCACACCAGGAAAGACAATTTCGTCGATTGGAGAACAGGAAAGAAAATTTCATCGATTGGAAAGACCATTTAGTCGATTATTGAATGGAAAAGTAATTTAACTTTGTGTATTGGAGACCGGGAAAGACCTAAATTTTATCAATTGGAGACCATAAAAAACATTAATTTCGTAAATTGAACACGGGGAAATACATTAATTTTGTTAATCTGAGACCGGGAGAGACATTAATTTATTCAATCCGAGACCAGGAAAGACAATTTAGTTAATTGGAGACCTGGAAAGACAATTTCGTCAATTGGAGTTTTTACATTAATGTATTAATTTAACACATTAATTTATTATATCGGAGACTGTGAAATATATTAGTTTAGTCAATTGTAGAATGTGAAATACATCAATTTAGTATATCGGAGACTCGGAAAAACATTAGTTTAGTCAAATGGAGATCGGGATAGATTGTTAATTACTTCGATTGGAAACAGGGAAAGACCCTTAATTTTGTGTATTTAATACCGGGAAAGACACTTCATTTTCTGTATTGGATACCTGGAAAAACACTTAATTTTGTGTATTGGATATCAGGTAAGACACTTGATTTGTGCATTGGAGACCGGAAAAGAACCTTAATTTCTTGTATTGGAAAACGGGAAAGACTATTAAATCCGTCGATTGGTGAACGGGAAAGACATTAATTTCGTCAATCGGATACCGGGAGAGATATTAATTTTGTCAATCGGTGACCGGGAAAGACATTAATCCAGTGAATTGGAGACAGGGAAAGACATTAATTTAGTCAATTGGAGACCGGGAAAGACACTTCATTTTCGGTATCGGATAACGGGAAAGACTCTTAATTTTTTGTATTGGATACCAGGTAAGACACTTAATTTGCGTATTGGAGACCGGGAAAGAACCTTAATTTCTTGTATTCGAAACCGGGAAAGACATTAATTTCGTCAATCTGATACCGGGAGAGACATTAGTTTAGTCAATCAGAGACCGGGAAAGACACTAATCTAATGCATTAGAGACCAGGAATGATTCTTAATTTCGGCAGTTGGACACCGGGGAAGATAATTTCGTCGATTGGAGACCGGGAAAGAAAATTTTGTCGATTGGATAGTTGGAAAGACCATTTAGTCGATTGAATACCGTTGAAAGACCCATTAATATCGTCGATTGGAAACTTAATTTACTGTATTGCATACAAGGAAAGACCCTTAAATATGTGTACTGGTTTTCGGGAAAGACCTTTAATTTGTATATTGGAGATTGGTAAAGACCCTTAATTTTTGTATTGGAGAGGGATAAGAACAATAATTTCTTGAGTTGGAGGCCGGAAAAACATTAATTTAGTTAATCGTCGACCGGGAAGCTGATTTAATTATTTAATTGGAGACCGGAAATTGTATCTAATTTCGTCAATTGTAGACCATGAAGGACAATTTCGTTAATTGAAAACCGTGAAAGACCCTTAATTTCTCCGATTATTCCATGGGAAAGTCATTTAACTTTGTGTATTGGAGACTGGTAAAAACAATTGGAGACCGTAAAATACATTAATTTCGTAAATCGAACATCTGGAAAGACCATTTTTTAAATTTGTAGACATTGAAAGAGAATTTGGTTATTTGGAGTTTGGGAAAGGCAATTTTGTCGATTGGAGATCAGGAGAAACAATTTCGTCGATTGAAGACAGGGGAACAAAATTTTCTCGATTGGAGACCTGTAAAGAAAATTTCGATAGGAGTACTTCAAAGACATCTTCGTCGATTGGAAACCGGGAAAGACACTTCATTTTCTGAATTAGATACCGGGCAACTCGCTTAATTTTGGTATTTGATACCTGTAAAGAAACTTTATTTCATCAATTGGAGACTGGGAAAGACGCATAATTTTGTGTATTAGATACCGAGAAAAACATTTAATTGTGTATTGGAGACCTGGAATGATCCGGAATTAATTCCGCGTAATGGAGACCAGGAATGACACTTAATTTCGTGTATTGGAGTACAAGAAAGATCTTTAATTTCATATATCGGAGAACGGGAAATACACTCATTTTGTGTATTGGATACCAGAAAAGGAACTTAAATTGTGTATTGGAGACCGGGAAAGAACCTTATTTTCGTGTATCGGAAACCGGGAAAGACCATTAAATTCGTCGATTGGTGACCTGGGAAGCCATTAATTTCGTCAATCTGATACCGGGAGAGATATTAATTTAGTAAATTGGAGACCGTGAAAGACACTTAATTTCGTCGATTAGAAACCGGGAAAGACACTTTATCTTCTGTATTGGATACCGGGAAAGACACTTCATTTGGTGTATTGGATATCAGGTAAGACACTTAATTTGTGTATTGGAGACCAAGAAAGAACCTTAATTTCTTGTATTGGAAACCGGGAAAGACCCTTCAATTCGTCGATTGGTGCCCGGGAAAGACATAAATTTTTCTCAATCTGATATCGGGAGAGACATTAATTTAGTCAATCGAAGACCGGGAAAGACATTAATCTAATGATTTAGAGAACAGGAAATATTCTTAAATTCGGCAGTTGCACACCGGGAAAGACAATTTCGTCGATTGGAGACCAGGAAAGAAAATTTTGTCGATTGGATATTGGGAAAGACCATTTAGTCGATTATTGAATGGAAAATTAATTTAACTTTGTGTATTGGAGACCGGGAAAGACCTAAATTTTATTAATTGGAGACCATAAAATACATTAATTTCGTAAATTGAACACCGGGAAATACATTAATTTTGTTAATCTGAGACCGGGAGAGACATTAATTTAGTCAATCGGAGACCAGGAAAGAAAAGTTAATTAATTGGAGACCTGGAAAGACAATTTCGTCAATTTGAGTTTTTACATTAATTTATTAATTTAACACATTTAATTTATTATATCGGAGACTGGGAAATACGTTAGTTTAGTCAATTGTAGAATGTGAAAAGCAATAATTTAGTATATCGGAGAATCGGAAAAACATTAGTTTAGTCAAATGGAGATCGGGATAGATTGTTAATTACTTCGATTGGAAACAGGGAAAGACCCTTAATTTTGTGTATTTAATACCGGGAAAGACACTTCATTTTCTGTATTGGTTACCTGGAAAAACACTTAATCTTGTGTATTGGATATCAGGTAAGACACTTAACTTGTGTATTGGAGACCGGGAAAGAACCTTAATTTCTTGTATTGGAAAACGGGAAAGACCATTAAATTCGTCGATTGGTGACCTGGAATGACATTAATTTCGTCAATCTGATACCGGGAGAGATACTAATTCAGTAAATTGGAGACCGGGAAAGACATTAATTTCTTTTATTGGAAAACGGGAAACACCATTAAATTCGTCGATTGGTGAACGGGAAAGACATTAATTTCGTCAATCTGATACCGGGAGAGATATTAATTTAGTCAATCGGAGACAGGGAAAGACATTAATTTAGTCAATTGGAGACCGGGAAAGACACTTCATTTTCGGTATCGGATAACGGGAAAGACTCTTAATTTTTTGTAATGTATACAAGGTAAGACACTTAATTTGTGTATTGGAGACCGGGAAAGAACCTTAATTTCTTGTATTCGAAACCGGGAAAGACCATTAAATTCGTCGATTGGTGACCGGGAAAGACATTCATTTCGTCAAGCTGATACCGGGAGAGACATTAGTTTAGTCAATTGTGGAATGTGAAAAACAATAATTTAGTATATCGGAGAATCGGAAAAACATTAGTTTAGTCAAATGGAGATCGGGATAGATTGTTAATTACTTCGATTGGAAACAGGGAAAGACCCTTAATTTTGTGTATTTAATACCGGGAAAGACACTTCATTTTCGGTATCGGATAACGGGAAAGACTCTTAATTTTTTGTATTGGATACAAGGTAAGACACTTAATTTGTGTATTGGAGACCGGGAGAGAACCTTAATTTCTTGTATTCGAAACCGGGAAAGACCATTAAATTCGTCGATTGGTGAACGGGAAAGACATTAATTTCGTCAATCTGATACCGGGAGAGATACTAATTCAGTAAATTGGAGACCGGGAAAGACATTAATTTAGTCAATTGGAGACCGGGAAAGACACTTAGTTTGTCGATTAGAAACCGGAAAAGACACTTCATTTTCTGTAAAGGATACCTGGAAAAACACTTAATTTGTGTATTGGATATCAGGTAAGACACTTAATTTGTGCATTGGAGACCGGGAAAGAACCTTAATTTCTTTTATTGGAAAACGGGAAACACCATTAAATTCGTCGATTGGTGAACGGGAAAGACATTAATTTCGTCAATCTGATACCGGGAGAGATATTAATTTAGTCAATCGGAGACAGGGAAAGACATTAATTTAGTCAATTGGAGACCGGGAATGACACTTCATTTTCGGTATCGGATAACGGGAAAGACTCTTAATTTTTTGTAATGTATACAAGGTAAGACACTTAATTTGTGTATTGGAGACCGGGAAAGAACCTTAATTTCTTGTATTCGAAACCGGGAAAGACCATTAAATTCGTCGATTGGTGACCGGGAAAGACATTCATTTCGTCAAGCTGATACCGGGAGAGACATTAGTTTAGTCAATTGTAGAATGTGAAAAACAATAATTTAGTATATCGGAGAATCGGAAAAACATTAGTTTAGTCAAATGGAGATCGGGATAGATTGTTAATTACTTCGATTGGAAACAGGGAAAGACCCTTAATTTTGTGTATTTAATACCGGGAAAGACACTTCATTTTCGGTATCGGATAACGGGAAAGACTCTTAATTTTTTGTATTGGATACAAGGTAAGACACTTAATTTGTGTATTGGAGACCGGGAAAGAACCTTAATTTCTTGTATTCGAAACCGGGAAAGACCATTAAATTCGTCGATTGGTGAACGGGAAAGACATTAATTTCGTCAATCTGATACCGGGAGAGATATTATTTTAGTCAATCGGAGACAGGGAAAGACATTAATTTAGTCAATTGGAGACCGGGAAAGACACTTCATTTTCGGTATCGGATAACGGGAAAGACTCTTAATTTTTTGTATTGGATACCTGGAAAAAACACTTAATCTTTTGTATTGGATATCAGGTAAGACACTTAACTTTTGTATTGGAGACCGGGAAAGAACCTTAATTTCTTGTATTGGAAAACGGGAAAGACCATTAAATTCGTCGATTGGTGAACGGGAAAGACATTAATTTCGTCAATCTGATACCGGGAGAGATACTAATTTAGTAAATTGGAGACCGGGAAATACATTAATTTAGTCAATTGGAGACCGGGAAAGACACTTCATTTTCTGTATTGGATACCTGGAAAAACACTTAATTTTGTGTATTTGATATCAGGTAAGACACGTAATTTGTGCATTGGAGACCGGGAAAGAACCTTAATTTCTTGTATTGGAAAACGGGAAAGACCATTAAATTCGTCGATTGGTGAACGGGAAAGACATTAATTTCGTCAATCTGATACCGGGAGAGACATTAGTTTAGTCAATCAGAGACCGGGAAAGACACTAATCTAATGCATTAGAGACCAGGAATGATTCTTAATTTCGGCAGTTGGACACCGGGGAAGATAATTTCGTCGATTGGAGACCGGGAAATAAAATTTTGTCGATTGGATAGTTGGAAAGACCATTTAGTCGATTGAATACCGTTGAAAGACCCATTAATATCGTCGATTGGAAACTTAATTTACTGTATTGCATACAAGGAAAGACCCTTAAATATGTGTACTGGTTTTCGGGAAAGACCTTTAATTTGTATATTGGAGATTGGTAAAGACCCTTAATTTTTGTATTGGAGAGGGATAAGAACAATAATTTCTTGAGTTGGAGGCCGGAAAAACATTAATTTAGTTAATCGTCGACCGGGAAGCTGATTTAATTATTTAATTTTAGACCGGAAATTGTATCTAATTTCGTCAATTGTAGACCATGAAGGACAATTTCGTTAATTGAAAACCGGGAAAGACCCTTAATTTCTCCGATTATTACATGGGAAAGTCATTTAACTTTGTGTATTGGAGACTGGTAAAAACAATTGGAGACCGTAAAATACATTAATTTCGTAAATCGAACATCTGGAAAGACCATTTTTTAAATTTGTAGACATTGAAAGAGAATTTGGTTATTTGGAGTTTGGGAAAGGCAATTTTGTCGATTGGAGATCAGGAGAAACAATTTCGTCGATTGAAGACAGGGAAACAAAATTTTCTCGATTGGAGACCTGTAAAGAAAATTTCGATAGGAGTACTTCAAAGACATCTTCGTCGATTGGAAACCGGGAAAGACACTTCATTTTCTGAATTAGATACCGGGCAACTCGCTTAATTTTGGTATTTGATACCTGTAAAGAAACTTTATTTCATCAATTGGAGACTGGGAAAGACGCATAATTTTGTGTATTAGATACCGAGAAAAACATTTAATTGTGTATTGGAGACCTGGAATGATCCGTAATTAATTCCGCGTAATGGAGACCAGGAATGACACTTAATTTCGTGTATTGGAGTACAAGAAAGATCTTTAATTTCATATATCGGAGAACGGGAAATACACTCATTTTGTGTATTGGATACCAGAAAAGGAACTTAAATTGTGTATTGGAGACCGGGAAAGAACCTTATTTTCGTGTATCGGAAACCGGGAAAGACCATTAAATTCGTCGATTGGTGACCTGGGAAGCCATTAATTTCGTCAATCTGATACCAGGAGAGATATTAATTTAGTAAATTGGAGACCGTGAAAGACACTTAATTTCGTCGATTAGAAACCGGGAAAGACACTTTATCTTCTGTATTGGATACCGGGAAAGACACTTCATTTGGTGTATTGGATATCAGGTAAGACACTTAATTTGTGTATTGGAGACCAAGAAAGAACCTTAATTTCTTGTATTGGAAACCGGGAAAGACCCTTCAATTCGTCGATTGGTGCCCGGGAAAGACATAAATTTTTCTCAATCTGATATCGGGAGAGACATTAATTTAGTCAATCGAAGACCGGGAAAGACATTAATCTAATGATTTAGAGAACAGGAAATATTCTTAAATTCGGCAGTTGCACACCGGGAAAGACAATTTCGCCGATTGGAGACCAGGAAAGAAAATTTTGTCGATTGGATATTGGGAAAGACCATTTAGTCGATTATTGAATGGAAAAGTAATTTAACTTTGTGTATTGGAGACCGGGAAAGACCTAAATTTTATTAATTGGAGACCATAAAATACATTAATTTCGTAAATTGAACACCGGGAAATACATTAATTTTGTTAATCTGAGACCGGGAGAGACATTAATTTAGTCAATCGGAGACCAGGAAAGAAAAGTTAATTAATTGGAGACCTGGAAAGACAATTTCGTCAATTTGAGTTTTTACATTAATTTATTAATTTAACACATTTATTTTATTATATCGGAGACTGGGAAATACGTTAGTTTAGTCAATTGTAGAATGTGAAAAGCAATAATTTAGTATATCGGAGAATCGGAAAAACATTAGTTTAGTCAAATGGAGATCGGGATAGATTGTTAATTACTTCGATTGGAAACAGGGAAAGACCCTTAATTTTGTGAATTTAATACCGGGAAAGACACTTCATTTTCTGTATTGGTTACCTGGAAAAACACTTAATCTTGTGTATTGGATATCAGGTAAGACACTTAACTTGTGTATTGGAGACCGGGAAAGAACCTTAATTTCTTGTATTGGAAAACGGGAAAGACCATTAAATTCGTCGATTGGTGACCTGGAATGACATTAATTTCGTCAATCTGATACCGGGAGAGATACTAATTCAGTAAATTGGAGACCGGGAAAGACATTAATTTAGTCAATTGGAGACCGGGAAAGACACTTAGTTTGTCGATTAGAAACCGGAAAAGACACTTCATTTTCTGTATTGGATACCTGGAAAAACACTTAATTTTGTGTATTGGATATCAGGTAAGACACTTAATTTGTGCATTGGAGACCGGGAAAGAACCTTAATTTCTTTTATTGGAAAACGGGAAACACCATTAAATTTGTCGATTGGTGAACGGGAAAGACATTAATTTCGTCAATCTGATACCGGGAGAGATATTAATTTAGTCAATCAGAGACAGGGAAAGACATTAATTTAGTCAATTGGAGACCGGGAAAGACACTTCATTTTCGGTATCGGATAACGGGAAAGACTCTTAATTTTTTGTAATGTATACAAGGTAAGACACTTAATTTGTGTATTGGAGACCGGGAAAGAACCTTAATTTCTTGTATTCGAAACCGGGAAAGACCATTAAATTCGTCGATTGGTGACCGGGAAAGACATTCATTTCGTCAAGCTGATACCGGGAGAGACATTAGTTTAGTCAATTGTAGAATGTGAAAAACAATAATTTAGTATATCGGAGAATCGGAAAAACATTAGTTTAGTCAAATGGAGATCGGGATAGATTGTTAATTACTTCGATTGGAAACAGGGAAAGACCCTTAATTTTGTGTATTTAATACCGGGAAAGACACTTTATTTTCGGTATCGGTTAACGGGAAAGACTCTTAATTTTTTGTATTGGATACAAGGTAAGACACTTAATTTGTGTATTGGAGACCGGGAAAGAACCTTAATTTCTTGTATTCGAAACCGGGAAAGACCATTAAATTCGTCGATTGGTGAACCGGAAAGACATTAATTTCGTCAATCTGATACCGGGAGAGATATTATTTTAGTCAATCGGAGACAGGGAAAGACATTAATTTAGTCAATTGGAGACCGGGAAAGACACTTCATTTTCGGTATCGGATAACGGGAAAGACTCTTAATTTTTTGTATTGGATACAAGGTAAGACACTTAATTTGTGTATTGGAGACCGGGAAAGAACCTTAATTTCTTGTATTCGAAACCGGG
This sequence comes from Maratus michaelseni, assembly GCA_963931845.1. Lineage (NCBI taxonomy): Eukaryota > Metazoa > Arthropoda > Arachnida > Araneae > Salticidae > Maratus > Maratus michaelseni. Next base: position 3,775 of record CAWVPG010000133.1, on the reverse strand, counting down.
AAAGACCATTAAATTCGTCGATTGGTGACCGGGAAAGACATTAATTTCGTCAATCTGATACCGGGAGAGACAGTAGTTTAGTCAATCAGAGACCGGGAAAGACACTAATCTAATGCATTAGAGACCAGGAATGATTCTTAATTTCGGCAGTTGGACACCGGGGAAGATAATTTCGTCGATTGGAGACCGGGAAAGAAAATTGTGTCGATTGGATAATTGGAAAGACCATTTAGTCGATTGAATACCGTTGAAAGACCCATTAATGTCGTCGATTGGAAACTTAATTTACTGTATTGGATACAAGGAAAGACCCTTAAATATGTGTACTGGTTTTCGGGAAAGACCTTTAATTTATATATTGGAGATTGGTAAAGACCCTTAATTTTTGTATTGGAGAGGGATAAGACCAATAATTTCGTAAGTTGGAGACCGGAAAAACATTAATTTAGTTAATCGTCGACCGGAAAACGGATTTAATTATTTAATTGGAGACCGGAAATTGTATCTAATTTCGTCAATTGTTGACCATGAAAGACATTTTCGTTAATTGAAAACCGGGAAAGACCCTTAATTTCTCCGATTATTGCATGGGAAAGTCATTAAACTTTGTGTATTGGAGACTGGTAAAAACAATTGGAGACCGTAAAATACATTAATTTCGTAAATCGAACATCTGGAAAGACCATTTATTAAATTTGTAGACCTTGAAAGAGAAATTCGTTAATTGGAGTTTGGGAAAGGCAATTTTGTCGATTGGAGATCAGGAGAAACAATTTCGTCGATTGAAGACAGGGAAACAAAATTTTCTCGATTGGAGACCTGTAAAGACAATTTCGATAGGAGTACTTCAAAGACATCTTCGTCGATTGAAAACCGGGAAAGACACTTCCTTTTCTGAATTAGATACCGGGCAACTCCCTTAATTTTGGTATTTGATACCTGTAAAGAAACTTTATTTCATCAATTGGAGACTGGGAAAGACGCATAATTTTGTGTATTAGATACCGAGAAAAACATTTAATTGTGTATTGGAGACCTGGAATGATCCGTAATTAATTCCGCGTAATGGAGACCAGGAATGACACTTAATTTCGTGTATTGGAGTACAAGAAGATCTTTAATTTCATATATCGGAGAACGGGAAATACACTCATTTTGTGTATTGGATACCAGAAAAGGAACTTAAATTGTGTATTGGAGACTTGGAAAGAACCTTATTTTCGTGTATCGGAAACCGGGAAAGACCATTAAATTCGTCGATTGGTGACCTGGGAAGCCATTAATTTCGTCAATCTGATACCGGGAGAGATATTAATTTAGTAAATTGGAGACCGTGAAAGACACTTAATTTCGTCGATTAGAAACCGGGAAAGACACTTCATCTTCTGTATTGGATACCGGGAAAGACACTTCATTTTGTGTATTGAATGTCAGGTAAGACACTTAATTTGTGTATTGGAGACCAAGAAAGAACCTTAATTTCTTGTATTGGAAACCGGGAAAGACCATTAAATTCCTCTATTGGTGACCGGGAAAGACATTAATTTTGTCAATCTGATACCGCAAGAGATATTAATTTAGTCAATCTGAGACCGGGAAATACATTAATCTAGTGAATTGGAGACCGGGAAAGACTTTTCATTTTCGGTATTGGATAACGGAAAAGATTCTTAATTTTGTGTATTGAATACCAGGTAAGACACTTAATTTGTGTATTGGAGACCGGGAAAGACAAATTTTTCTCAATCTGATATCGGGAGAGACATTAATTTAGTCAATCGAAGACCAGGAAAGACATTAATCTAATGATTTAGAGAACAGGAAATATTCTTAAATTCGGCAGTTGCACACCAGGAAAGACAATTTCGTCGATTGGAGAACAGGAAAGAAAATTTTATCGATTGGAAAGACCATTTAGTAGATTATTGAATGGAAAAGTAATTTAACTTTGTGTATTGGAGACCGGGAAAGACCTAAATTTTATCAATTGGAGACCATAAAAAACATTAATTTCGTAAATTGAACACGGGGAAATACATTAATTTTGTTAATCTGAGACAGGGAGAGACATTAATTTATTCAATCCGAGACCAGGAAAGACAATTTAGTTAATTGGAGACCTGGAAAGACAATTTCGTCAATTGGAGTTTTTACATTAATGTATTAATTTAACACATTAATTTATTATATCGGAGACTGTGAAATATATTAGTTTAGTCAATTGTAGAATGTGAAATACATCAATTTAGTATATCGGAGACTCGGAAAAACATTAGTTTAGTCAAATGGAGATCGGGATAGATTGTTAATTACTTCGATTGGAAACAGGGAAAGACCCTTAATTTTGTGTATTTAATACCGGGAAAGACACTTCATTTTCTGTATTGGATACCTGGAAAAACACTAAATTTTGTGTATTGGATATCAGGTAAGACACTTGATTTGTGCATTGGAGACCGGAAAAGAACCTTAATTTCTTGTATTGGAAAACGGGAAAGACTATTAAATCCGTCGATTGGTGAACGGGAAAGACATTAATTTCGTCAATCGGATACCGGGAGAGATATTAATTTTGTCAATCGGTGACCGGGAAAGACATTAATCCAGTGAATTGGAGACAGGGAAAGACATTAATTTAGTCAATTGGAGACCGGGAAAGACACTTCATTTTCGGTATCGGATAACGGGAAAGACTCTTAATTTTTTGTATTGGATACCAGGTAAGACACTTAATTTGCGTATTGGAGACCGGGAAAGAACCTTAATTTCTTGTATTCGAAACCGGGAAAGACATTAATTTCGTCAATCTGATACCGGGAGAGACATTAGTTTAGTCAATCAGAGACCGGGAAAGACACTAATCTAATGCATTAGAGACCAGGAATGATTCTTAATTTCGGCAGTTGGACACCGGGGAAGATAATTTCGTCGATTGGAGACCGGGAAAGAAAATTTTGTCGATTGGATAGTTGGAAAGACCATTTAGTCGATTGAATACCGTTGAAAGACCCATTAATATCGTCGATTGGAAACTTAATTTACTGTATTGCATACAAGGAAAGACCCTTAAATATGTGTACTGGTTTTCGGGAAAGACCTTTAATTTGTATATTGGAGATTGGTAAAGACCCTTAATTTTTGTATTGGAGAGGGATAAGAACAATAATTTCTTGAGTTGGAGGCCGGAAAAACATTAATTTAGTTAATCGTCGACCGGGAAGCTGATTTAATTATTTAATTGGAGACCGGAAATTGTATCTAATTTCGTCAATTGTAGACCATGAAGGACAATTTCGTTAATTGAAAACCGTGAAAGACCCTTAATTTCTCCGATTATTCCATGGGAAAGTCATTTAACTTTGTGTATTGGAGACTGGTAAAAACAATTGGAGACCGTAAAATACATTAATTTCGTAAATCGAACATCTGGAAAGACCATTTTTTAAATTTGTAGACATTGAAAGAGAATTTGGTTATTTGGAGTTTGGGAAAAGCAATTTTGTCGATTGGAGATCAGGAGAAACAATTTCGTCGATTGAAGACAGGGAAACAAAATTTTCTCGATTGGAGACCTGTAAAGACAATTTCGATAGGAGTACTTCAAAGACATCTTCGTCGATTGAAAACCGGGAAAGACACTTCCTTTTCTGAATTAGATACCGGTCAACTCCCTTAATTTTGGTATTTGATACCTGTAAAGAAACTTTATTTCATCAATTGGAGACTGGGAAAGACGCATAATTTTGTGTATTAGATACCGAGAAAAACATTTAAT